>JAECWO010000045.1:1280000-1680000 GCA_018150735.1 Drosophila sp. 14030-0761.01
TAGTTTTGTTTTCTTAAGTGCGCAATGGTGGCCAATAGTCCAGTGTGTTGCTTGTAGTATTTTTTTAAAGAATTAATTATTATATTAGTATTTTGTTAAGTTTATATTTGGAGTATATGTACACAAGTTGAGGTAAAGTAAAAGGTTGAAATTGTAAAGAAAGGTGTACTGCATTAATAGGTAACAATACTATTTGCCCATTCTTGCCTGTTTTAGGAAAAAACGGACATGTTACAGGTGAATACGAGCTTTCTAGTTCTATGTTGTTCGAAATATTTATTGACCCAACAATGGGAGAAGTGACTAACTTTATTTTGTAAAAATTTGACCATAAAAAAAGTGTTACACTTGACATGTTGAGAAATTGTTGTCTTTTGTATAACATGAGCTTTGATTTGCTTTGATTTGTTGATGATCATGTCTAATCAAGCAATAAACCAAATCGGAAAAATCGATGCAGGGACTCGAGTATAGAGAAGCCTTTCGAGCGTTTCTCGACAAAAGATCGCTATGCAGATAATTAGTATGACCTTAAGTCGTTTTTAACTTTGACTTTGAAGATCGGAAAGGTCGCTTAAAAAAGTCTGCGCAAAAAATTAATTATTTCATATTGATATTAATTAATGGTCCAAAACAGTTTTCGAATAATTAAAATCAAAGCCCAAAAGTATGCAAACTAGTTAAAATTGTAAGTCCTAAGCGTAGCCTGTAGAATTCTGTTCCAATTGCAAAATATAAACGATCGTCCTACTGAAATTTCAATCCTTTAGCTCTCAAACTGTAGTTGAAGCCGAAAATATAGATTTTACAATTTAATTCCCTTTATTAGCTTTTTCCGGGTACGAAGTTCGTACTACGAACATAGTTAATTTCAATTCAAGCCTTAAGGTATGCAACCAAAATTCTCAATACAATAAGCAATATGCACTATGGGCGATAAGCTGTATTTTTTTCGATATATTTTAGTTTTGGCTTTCTGCTTTTTGATATCTTAATATTTTGGTTGGACAGGCTGACAAAGTTTAGTGACAAAAAAAGAAGAAGAGGAAATCAAAAACAAGTGTCAAATAGTCAAAAATATTAGTGCATTTAAAATTGGTAAAAAAAAAGGAAAATTTAGTAAGTTTTGTGGTTTGGTGTGTATTACGATTTCATGGAATATTACACTTGAATTTGGAAAGGCATAATATTTTAAATTCTCTTTCTTTCTAGCTTCGAAAGGGACGAAAAGAAGCAATTAGCTTTTATTAAAAATTGGATTCTAAAAGTTAAAAGAAATAACATTGTATTTTTAATTTTGAGTACATAATTTTTGTATCATTTATTTTTGTTATTGTAATTGATTACATGTGGTTGTTGTTTTTCTTTTCTTTTCTATACAATTAATATGTTTATTCATTAAATTAAATTGATTATGTTTTTTTTGAATTAAAAATAATATTCATTTTTTTTTTTGTTTTTCTTTTTTCTTTTTTAAATTTAATACTAAACGTTAAATTCGAACACACTTTGTAAATCAAGTTTCCATTTTGTTTTCAAGTTGCTTTTGAAATTTAACTATTAACTAAAAGGAATCCACATAATACATTCAAAAAGAGGGGAGTGGCAGAAGAAAATAATGCATACATATATATCGTATATAGATAGATATATATGTATATATATAGATAAATAATACGAGAAAAGAGGGGAAGATACGATGGAAGGATGTGATGAGCAAGTTTCTCTTGCATTTTGTGTACAGTGATGCCTAAAGTAAGAATCGAAATCGAATAAAATTGTATATATATATATATATATAGTTCTATAGTTTCCCATAATACGTATTACACTTTATAGTTGATAATTCTTTGTGATATTGGCCATAATTGTTGTTGTTTGCACAAAATGTTCATATTTGTAGATATACTGCATATAACTCTAATTATATTATAAAGTTTCTGAAATATTTCTTGCTTATTGGGTTTTGCATTAGGTGAGTGCTTGTGGTTTGGTTGGGAATCTTGGGACGATATATCATAATAAGTTGATACAAACTTACAATTATACATATCTGTATATATATATAGTAGGTATATGTGTAATAATAATTTTTGTATTAATTATGTATTGTATTGTATTGTATGTCGGGGTTGTTCTTGGCCAATATTCAAGACCTTCTTAACTTACAATTTAACTTACAAATATATATATATATATATAGATACATTTTCTGCCTTCGCATATGTAACTACAATAATAACAGCCTGGATACTGTTGCAAAGAGACATGGAAGCTATATGAAATTGTTACCGATTTCTATCAATACATACATATATAGATTCTTAACTAGATTGGTTGTTGAATGGATTTGAAATGGATTGGGGTATATATCGTTTATCGTATATTTTAACTGCATTGCATAAATGGATATCTATGAGAGAGACTATCAACTAGTTTATGTTGTTCTGTTTGAGCTGGCTTCTCTGTATTTATGTGGATTTGTTCGTATTAAATACAGTTTTGTCAGAGAAAGAGATGTGAATGGCATATGGCATATATAATCGTTATAATTTTTATGACATTTACATCTCTAGCATTGTATTCTCGAAGGACTTGCAACACTTGGGAGGGAAGAGTTTTCAGAATACTTTCGGATATACACAGGGAAATACAATTATGGCAGTTGGGACACAAAACACAAAAACAACACAAAATAACACAAAATGGTCGAGAAGATAGAAACTGATTGTTAGAGAATACTGCAAAGTGTTGCAAGAGATAGAGAGAGAGAGAGATGACAGAATTATATCTACATTTTACATATTTTCGAGTGGGGGGGAAGAATACAACGGCAATGCGCTCACATACACATACAAATATCATCTATACACAGATCGGTGTACATAGCTTATATAACAATTTATTTATTCGTCTATAAAAAAAGGTTATCCAAACGTTTAGTCCTCCTTCTCCTCGGCCAGATTGGCGCATTGCAATTGCGGCTGAGTACGCCACTTCTAGCTCCAGAAGTCCATCATATTGACCAGCTTGCATTTCTTGAGCTCCAGCTTGGTTGGCCGCGCCCGGAGTCAAGCCCGTCCAAAGATGGCTCTGTCGGACACATCGCCAGTGGACTGCGAGTGCGGAACGCCCGACGATGGCTGACCGACGCCGACGCCGCCCAATCCATTCACACCCGCTCCCCCATGATGATGATGATGATGTGTTGTGGTCGCTATGGTCGCTGTCGAGGCATTATGATGAGTCACATTGTGATGATTGTGCGCCAAGGTGCTTGATCCATATTTCGATGAGCTGTTGTTGTTGTTGTTGCTGCTGGAAATGTGGCCATGGGTGCCACCAACACCGTTCAGATGCTTCCTGGTGGCCGCCGACGAGACATGATGAGTACTGCCACCGACTCCTCCATTGCCCACTCCCCCGTAGATGCGATGCAGCGAATATTGCTGCACTGACTCCAGATCGGAGACGCTCGACGTGATCTTGGAGCGCACAGCCACCTTCTGCATGCTATTGTATTTGTCGCTGGCACTCAGCTTGATATCGGGCAGGTGTCCATTCGACTGGGCATGTCCCTGCAGCGGCCTCGACGACGACTTTGTGGTAATGGCAGCATTACTCACGGCCGTCGTATTCGTTATGGAAGCCACCACGGGACCATTGCCCGGCGAGATCTCGGCGAAATTGTAGCACGACGATTTCTGGGACACGCTATTGAGGCCCGAACTCGAGGAGCTGGTGGACATGCGGCAACTGCGATGGCGACTGGAGGTGGAGGGCTGCAGGAACTCGTGATGGGCGGCCTCATCGGGCGTCATACGCTCCGCGGGATCCCATTCGAGACAACGCTGTAGGAAATCAATGAAATACCGATCCTGGCAATGCAAGATCTGTGCCAAAGATTTGCTACCCGGTGCCCGCTTCCGTCCCTTGGTATTGGTGATACAACGCGGCGCATCCCGCGAGTCGAAGAACAGGCGACGACGTCGAGCCACCGAGATGAGCACCTTGGGGGGCAGTCCCAATACCTCCATAATGCAGGCCAATTGCTCAACCTCATTCTCGCCGGGAAAGAGGGGGAATCCAGTGTACAACTCGGCCAAAATGCAGCCTGCAATAAAACAGAAAACAGATGAGTTGACACATGTAATTAGTATTGATTTTCGGTAAAGATTTTTGCTGCAGTCCATCCATTTGGCTGGTTGGTCAGACAAGCGCATTAACCTTGACTCGCTCTCTCTCTCTGTCTCTTTCCTGAGTGGACACGTGCGGCTGACTCAGACAGCCAGGGAAATTCTCATGCCCTACAGGTTGAAATGGAACTGAAAGCTTTTCTATTTAAATTGTCTTTTCCCATCAATGCGGAAATTGGATATGCAACATTTCTAAATAATAAAAGATGACCTTAAGCGATGACTGGAAACGGAAACGGGAGGCTAAGACCCATTCGAGTCCATTGTGACCTTGACCCCCCAACAGTTTGAAATTGTTTCAGGTTCATTAAATCATTGTGGATTGCCATTTGAATCATGGGATAGTTCTTCTATCAACTTAGTCAACTTAGTTGGAGCTCAGATTGAAGAACTTCCACTTGAGTCTTCAAACTAAATAGAAAATTGATAAATATTGTCACAACTTACTGGGGTAATCTTGTGTAATATTTAATAAAGTATTAAGAATCAATATTGAATATTTTAAATTTATTATTCTTATTTGAGTTAATAGAATTGTTTATATTAAATAAAAGCCAACCAAAGGGTTTTTTTGAACCGTGGTTGCTGAGAACTTTGTCTGTGAATATTTTAAATTAATTGTCCCAATTTTCTAAATATTCTCTAGATACTGTAAAAAAGACGAATTTCGCATCTGACATTGTAGCGTTTTCAAATTTGTTTAAAATTTATTAAAAATTAAGGGAGCTTTGTAAATGACAGTTGAGACTTCAACGAAAGAGCAATGTGATGGACCAATACAATCAATCTTTTCATCGGGGTCACCAAATTATGTATAATCACAAGCTCGTCGGGGTCACCAAATATTTGTAAAAGCAACAAATTTAACACAACTTTTACAATTTCTTAAATGAACACGGTTTTACCTTTTAGTGGTATATAGTAGAACTCCTCAATCTTATGATGTTCTCCCATAAAAATAAGTTATTCATAAATATTAGCTCCATTCTAGACTAAATTTGAGATTAGAACTTGTTGTTTAATGGGTAAAGTTTAAAACTTTTTATTTAATGTTAAATCATGGAAATTTAAGTTTACATCTTTAAAGAAATACAACTCGTTTACAAATCTAATATGTTGAACATTCACTGACCTAGTCATCCAACCTCATTTCTACACCCACCACCCACTTGAGGAGGTAGTATCTATTACAACATTGTATCCTTGAAACCCTTTGGCCAATTTGTTAAAAGCTCACATTATTCAACACGTAAAGCGTCCTGTTCATATAAATGCTGTAACTCAAAGCCACTAGACAGCGTCTAAAAATAAACTCACTTGGCTTTTATTAGACTTCAACTTAACAGCAAACTCGAGAACTTCATGTCCGTGTGCTTGCATTTAATGAGTCTTTCGCTGTTCAGCAAAAATAATTTCTCATTTCTTATTCTGCCACTGACCGGACGTAATGGTGGACGTGGTCGGAAATGGGCGTTCAAATGGACAGCAGGACGAAAATTATTATGGCATACTTGTTGAGCTAACAAGTTTTGCGTCAATATCTTTGCTTTTGTTCTGGCCACTTTGAAAAGTGGTCGGTCTAATTAGGTGGGCCATTTAGTATGTTGCCTGTTGCTTCAGCTCCTGCTCCTGCCACTGACCACTAATTGGCCAAGTAGGTGCCGTAGACAATTGTTTGTGATTACCGACAAAAGAAGCCTCTTCAATTGCAGATGATTTAGCCAACACACCAATGAATGACCTAGAAACCTTAACTCTCATACAATATTCAATGCACTCGACCGAGCACATGGCCCAATCCTCTGCACGTGGCAATAAATTGCAACTGAAAAACCACTCTCGATGCAACCTTTTCAAGTATTCATTGCTTTTTAATTAAAAATAACTCACCCAAGCTCCACATATCGATGGCTGTGCCGTATTGCAGTCCTAGGATCACCTCCGGTGAGCGATAGAAACGAGATTGGATATATGTATAGATTTTGCGATCCACATAACAAGAGCTACCAAAGTCGATGACTTTAATTGAGCTACTGCCACGTTGTTTGAGCAAGATATTTTCCTAAAACAAAGAGAAAACAAATCAATTAATATCAATCCATCGATTCTAGATGATCATCTACTTACCGGCTTGAGATCACAGTGTATTATATTCTCTTTGTAGAGCAGACGCAGGCATTTCACTATCGAATTACAGAATCGTCGTATGAGACTCATGCTAAAACCATTATAGTTGTTCTTCTTGATCAGTTCATACAGATTGAGACTGCAACGAGAGAGAGCAATGAGAAGGTTAGTTAGTATAGATAAATTCTTGCATTCTCCCATTCCATTTGAAAGGACATGAGTCAGAGAGTCAGAGAAAAAGACACAACAAACCAAAGGAATATAAACAAACAAAAAGTGCCGGCCGCTTAAAGTAACGACAGACAGCAATAACATGCATTGAATTAATTTGCATTGCATGTCGACGGGAAATTTTGGGCCAACAACGATCCAAATGTTTCACAATGTCAGAGCAGTCAACAGAAAATGGTGGCTAGTCAAGCCGAAAAAGAGCTGCAAACAGTGGGGCGAAGACATTAAAAATAAAAACAATGACTGCCCAAACTATTTAGACCTAAAAAACTTTAAAAGAGCGTGGACAAGGCGATCACCAGCTAAGGGATCTCTAAACAATATTTATTAAGTCTAAATTTTTTAATAAAATAATTCAAATAACTCACTCCATCAACTGATAAAACAATACAAATTTTATACCAATACAATCTTTTCGTCGGGGTCACCATTTCATATATTTTTACAAGCTCGTAGGGGTCACCTAATATATAACAAATTTAAGAGTACTTTTCAATATGCCATTAAACCTTGTGAACTTAGCTACAATTCAAAACAATTTTAGTATGTTGCATTGACTCATTGTCAGTGTAAAGCCATTTCGCTGTAAACAAATGCATTTTGCTCCACTGTTAACTTCTCATACTGCCTAATCTCTTGTTTTGTCAACCCCTTTAACTTGTTTTGCATTCACAATTTTAGTTTTTTCTCTTCTTTTTTTGTTCTTTTGCGATTAATTAACTGATAACAGCAAAAAGAGTTTTATTTGCCCTTCAATGTCATTGCAAATACATATAACGATTATAGTAATTTAAGGGTAGACAATGCAAAACAAAAAAACCCAAAAAAAAAACCCCCATCAAAGTTTGGTCAATTGTTGTTGTCAATTTTCCTTCCATCTTCCTCAGCTCTTTATTTTTGCCTCATTTTTTTTTAGCTGAGCTAGGATGTTTTTTTGATTGATTGACGATGAAGTTTGGTTTGGGAACAGAAGCAAATATCTCTTCTTCTTATTGACACAGATTCGTCTAAGCTCTAAGATATATGAGAGATATATCTATCTTTCCATAACTTCATCGACAAGCTTATTGAGATGTATGCCACTGACGTTGTGATAAATGCTTTTGACCTGTTTGAGCGAGACCAAACAGTGACAAGCGAAAAAGTGGGCGTTATAAAAGAAGACAGATGGCTTTAAGGATTAAAGGAAAAGGTTAACGCGAGATATTTAGGGCAAAAACACACATGGAAATGGTTTCGGAGGGGAAATCTCTTTAGATCTTTTGTGAAGTTCTGCCCCTTGAATATTTAATACTCTTATTGTGCGTCCTTTTGTTTTTCGTAAAATTTTGACAAAAACCAGTTGGAGTTCAGCAAAGTAGATTAAGTGTTGGGAAATAATTTTGAGCTTGATTTAAATCCAAGTTAAAGAAACATAATTTTTCCAAGACATTTAGTTAAATTTTTTGCAATTAATTGCAACTTCTTTTCTAACATTCAGAAGGAACTTCATTCCTAAAATTTTTAAGTACCAATTCCTGTTCTAATTCTCACACATCATAACAATTAGTAGCAAATCCCTGCACATTTGCAGGTTTTATTTGCATGTTATACAAAATGTTTGTAGGAGAAATCCAATTAAAAATCATGTCAGCTCCATCATCCTCTCCCCTCGCTCCTCCAGCAAACAAGCTGCTTAACGATGCCTAAAAACGAGCAAAGCTTTCATAGCTTAACCCGGCCATCAAGGACATCGAATGGATGAGTGTGAAAGTGTTTTGGAAGCATGGGAGAGACATGTACTTAAAACGACCGCAAATGTATTTAATTTGAAAACTTTGACTATGACGTTTAAATTTATGCAAGTTTTTGCCGTTGGCCTGCTTTTTATTGATTTTTCTTTTATTTTTCTTTCTCTGGCCAAAAAAAAGAATCGACTGTCATAATAAACCAATAAGAAAATCATCAAAATGTCATAATTTCAATCGTTGAATCAGAACAATCTTATAGACATTGTTCATGTAGTTATATATATGTGAATGAATGAATGAATGTATAATATGTAACTGCATCATGACATGCCAATGTCAAAAAGTCCATGAACTTGAAAATTGTTTATATGCCTTGTCTTTTCTTTTCGCCCGACTTCGTGTGCTGAAATTCCTTTGGTAATTTGATTGATTTGCTTTTTTGCCATAGCCAACATGCAATTGTAACGAGCCACTAATGCCAGGCATTTAGTTAGTATACAAAACGAGAATAGCAAACAACCGAACTGAACAGAACTGAATCACAAAAATATAACATACAAATTTCGATCCCACCATGTCCACATTCAATGAACTCATTCATGCCTAGAATTGTGTCACCCTTGGACGAAGGAGAAACTTTTATATGAAATTGCACAGAGAAAGTGAAAAGTTTGTGCCAAAAATTGATTGACAGCTGAAAAGGTGGAACGAAAATAAAGAAGCCAAAAAAAAAAACTTTCTTTCCAGAGATTTGCATATATAAAAAATTTATTTCCTCTATCTAAAAAGAATTTATATGTAGAAAAAGAATCGGGATAAGTTTTAAGATGTACTTATATATTTATTTCCTCTAACTAAAGGGAATTTGAATGAAGAAAGAGAAGCGGGATTATATTCTACACATTTTATATATAAATTAGAAATTTAAGAGAAAATTTCTGAGGCAAAACATTTAGTTTTGAATAGCTTTATAAAGTCGGAAATGCTTACTTTATTTCTATTGCATTGGCAATTAGAATAGAAGAGAATGAAAAACCAGAAACCTGAAATTACTCTTCCGTTTTAGAATTAGTTTCATCAACTAATTTCGTTTTAATTTTCTGGATTTTCTGAGGATAATTCCCATTCCAATTTTCTTTTAAATTGCCTATAAATATTCATGGCTAAGCATCTTAAAGGGAAGAAACTGAGAAGGAAAAATGGGAAAAGCGACAGAGAGAGAGAGCGTGAGAGAGAGAGAGCGATAGAGAGAGAGCAAGAGAAAGCTTTCTAATTAATAATTCTGTGCCCGTTGGGAATTGCCTGACCTTGATTTTGGCTACGGCTCAAGGATTTTAATCCTCTATATCTGTGGACGAGTGCATTTGTGTGTGTGTGTGTGTGGGTTTTATGTGACATTTTAATTAGTCAACGGCATTTTGTGCTGCCTACTTTATGGCACTTTAGTGACTCTGACAAATAACCCAAATAGGTTGAGAAAAATTATTAACAAAATGATGAAACTTGAAATTTATGCAGTTGGTGACTTGTCCTTGCACTCTGCATTTCTTTTCGCTTTTCGCTTGTCAATTAACAGTAATTTCAGTGCCTTGGCACGGCATTGTAATGATGATAATAATAATAACCTACATCAACAACAATTCAACTGTCTAACCAATAAACATGTCAAACAGCAGTCAGCCGCACCCAGCTCCAGCTCCACCTCTCTCCAGGTCATGTTTACTCTCCTGGTAACTCAATCCACTCGTCCTTGTAGCTTTCCCTCTAATTGTAATTTGCGTGCGTTAAGTGCAAAATTTAATTTAACAAGCCAACAACACAACGAACTGAAAATACCCTTGCGAGTAATAACTTCTAGTATATCCATGAGAGAGAGGGCATAAAAACTAGAACCTTTTTCCATTGAATCTTTCCCTTCATTTGCATGACGCATCAATTGGCACACACACCCAGGACGACACACACACACACACACACACACACACCGCATGTTGCATTTTAATTAAAAATCGCCCCCAACATGATGACTGACTTCCATGTGGTGCTGGCAGCTGTCGTTGAGACCATGTCACTTTCCAGTAAGTCAAAAATAGTCAATTTCAACCATGATGACATGACACACACACAGTGACCAGATGGAAGCTGCCAAGCAATGGGGTAGAAATTTATTGAAGAATTTAAATTGAAAATGAATATAGCAATTACACAGGACATCACATGTTTCTCTCTCCCCAGCAACTAATAACTCAAATTGTTGACATAGAGTGAAAGTAAGTAAGCAATGTGAAAAAATGTGTAAGAATAATTTATTATATGATATTTCATTTGGGAAAGGAAGTTTAAACAAGAACTAGAAGCAAACTTTAGGAGAAACTATGGAAAACGGGATGGGATTGACCTTAAACTTTTGGAAAACTGCTCTGATATTTATTCTCGGACTTGATCGACCTCCAAATGGATTGTCCATCTGATGTAAAATGTGCGGATTATTCCTAAACAAATTATTCTTTTCTTTTCTATTTTAATAAAATTCGGGCATATTCCACAATTCTTTATTTTAACTTTTTCTTTTTTTTTCAATATTTATTGCTTGATTATCATATTATTTCTTTCTATTTATTTATTTTATTATTTCCACTTAATTTTCATATAGTCTTATCGAACTTGTTATTTATTTATTTTTTTATTATTAGAGAACGTCGACTGGTTTTTTTTTATTTCTATAATTGTAAAAGAGATTTAATTCTAGATTACAATGTGTAGTGAAGCCAGAGAGAAAAAGACCTTCAGGCTAAGATTCCGAACTTGTTATATAAAAGTAGGATTACCTATTTAGTTCTTAAGAAAATCACAGAAAAATCTTAGGACGAGAAAACTTTCTTTCTTAAGAAGATGACTCATGAATTTGTCCCAAAGGATTTGTTTTGCAGGAACTGAGCCACCTCGTCTTTCGTGGAACACTAACTAGGAACTGACTTGGCTTTAAATGTGAAAACTAACTTACTCTTTAGCCACTTCCTAATGCCTTATTTTTGCTCACTTTTAGTTTATAAATTAAATTAAGCGAGGATAAACCAATTACTTGCTAAGCGGGCATTACTTATATTTATGGATATCTACTAAATTTGTCATAAACAGCTTTTTAATCCGAAATACTAAGAATAAAATCATCGCATAATTATTTAGAATCTAAATTTTAGATTATCTACCCGACCAAGAGATCAATCTCAAGTGAAAGTATTTAAGTTGAAATTGAAGCTTCCTTCTAATAGTTTTGACATTGATTAGACCAAAAAAAAAAAAAAAAAAAAACATAATATATGCACACTAAAAGCTCATAAAATCTACTAACTCAATTTGGGCACAGGCCCAGGCAGACAGACAATATAAAGGACAACTAAATTGATGCCAAATGACACATTTTAAGGCCACAAACACACACACACACACACACTGAGAAAAGGTCCTACCTGTATGTGTGAGATGTGATGTGTCCTAGTCCTTGGCCATGCCCCTGAGAGGAGGTTATGAGAGGCAAACCACATAATTTACGGCGACAGCATGAGAATGAGAGCTGCCAAAACTGCCAAGAACAGGCAATAGAGGGCGTTTATTATGGTCCCCATAACTATGCAGCATATTGTGCAGATGACACTGCTCCTTTTCCTTTTTTTGGCCAAGACCAGAACACAATGATGATGCTCCTGATAATCATGATGATGATGATGATGATGATGATGATCATGTTGTTGCTGCTTGGGTGGGTGTCAAGGGCCATAAATTTCAGCTTAATGTTGAAGCAAGAACAAGACAAGGCAATATGTCAAGATTGTTGCAAGTGAAAAGGCCAACAGCAACAACAAAACAAAAACAATCAATGATAAAAGCAAAAGATTTAATTTATCGGAAATTTTAAGAAAATTTATCCTGAAGAGGAAACTAAACGAAAATGGTACATAAAGTTGAATTGATGAAAATTTAAAAGATGGCAAGTTTGAATCAATAAAAAAACATAAAAATAAAAATAAAAAAAAACAAGTGACAAAAAACAATTTATTAATGAGCAAAAGATTTAATTTTTCGGAAATTTTAAGATAATGTTAAAGTTGAATTGATGAAAATTGAAAAGTTGGAAACTTTGAATTATTCAAAAACCATTAAAAAAAAACAATGATAAAAAGAAAAGGTTTTTTTATTTTATTTTTTAAGCAACAATTCAAAGAAAATTTATCCTTGAATGATAATCTTAAATTGAGGAAAATTAAAAAGCTGACAACTCAATAAAAACAATACAAAAAAAAAACCATTAATGACAAAAGCAAAATATTTAATTTTTATAATTATACTAAATCGGAGATTTAAAGAAAATTTATCCTCTAAGAGAAACTAAATCAAAATAATAATTTAAAATGGATGAAAATTGAAAAGTTCGAAACTTTGAATCAATTTGGTTTCCATTTCCGAAGTATCTGTGATGCAATTAAACCAACTAATCGAATCAGGCGAAAACTTAATCTGTAATCTGCCCCTCTGCCTCCTCCTCTACTTCATCTTGCCATTGCCATTTCCTATCCTCCGTATTGGGGGGATGGGGGGAGAAATTAAATTGCGTGCACGTAAATTTAATTACGTAAAACTTGGTACAATTTTTGTTTACTCGTTCAAAACAAACTTTAAAAACTTTTTGTACCAGTGGCTTGTCAATACGGTACACTTTCCCCTCCTCTATCCCCCTACCCCAGTCAGTAGTTTCCACTTTTCAGTTACATTTCTTGGTCACTTGGCAGAAACTTGAAGCAAGTGCCCCACTTGAAAGGGAACAACAATTTGGCAGCTAATTAGCCGCAGAGCAGAGCAAATAATTAATTAACTTTCTTTGGGCATGTGAAAATGAAAATGAATTTAATTTGACTACATATATATACATATTGATTAGTCAATCTCTCGATCTTTATTCTAGCGTGCCTTTAACCCATTCGGGCAAAATCAGTGCTCAAAAATGTCAAAAAGAAATACCAAGTTTAACTTTGAGGCTTTGCAATTAAGACAAATTAGTTGGCCGCCTGACGGAAATGTCAGAAACGGGCAAAAGGATACAAATTACAAAGCCTAACTCGCGACCTTCAGAGCACTAAAAATCGCGTGCACCGTTTAAGTCGGTTTTTTTCCCTACAAGTTCTTGCCATATTTGCGTTACCTACCTGTCTAAACTTTGACATATGCAGTCAGGTGTGTGTAAGTGTGAGTGTGTGTGTGTGTGTGTGTGTGTGTGTTGGGGAAAGAGGGGAGTAGTGTAGGAAGGGGAAGTGGGCTGGATACTGCCAATCAATTAGATTTCTGCATTCAGTAAAACCCCAACACAACAGGTTAAGATAAATATAGACACAGCACGCGTCTATTTGTGGGCGTTGTATGGCAAATGGGCGTGGCATGTAGGCCACACAACATTCAACATTTTAAATTGAAATTGATAGCCGCCTAGTGCATACGGGTGCCGGATCGAGGAGTGGGAGGAGCAAATGCCCTGCGGTTCGTTTTGCCTGCCTGCCTGGCCTGCGTCTGTTTGCACTTTACTGGCGTGCAAAATTAAATATAAATAAATCTATTTCCACAAACACAATAGGAAATGTGCAAGGAAATGCATTTGAATAGATTGTGATAATCAGTGAAAGGATTTGCAGCTATTGAAATGGGAAATAGAAAATATTCTGATGGACTATTTTTTATTTGGAAAATTGATTTTTAGTGCGAGAATCGCGAAACTAATTCCATTCTATGTTTAGTTTCTAAATCTCATGGTATTTATTTGTATTTTATACGAATTGATTCAATATTTATTTGTTTTGCTATTCAATTCAAATATAAAATCAAAATCAATGATCTGGTGTGGTATAAAAAAGTTTAAGTTAAGTTTGCAGTTCAATAAATTAATTAATTGTAGTAGGCTCTAAGCCTACTTGAAGTAAATATTTTACCACTAAAGAATATTTTGCGAAAAACGCTAAATCAAATTTTAAACCGTCACAAAAGCCATTTGAACCCATCCGTTTAATTCCATCAAATCCAACAGTACTAGATAAATATATTCAAAGCCATTAATAAAGACACAAACTAATAGAAAATAATTGGAGTTCCTATATATTGTATTATATATTATTCTAAAGAAGGACTCCAACGAGTTGGCACATCATCAAATTTAAAAGCGACTTATTTAAGTTAAATCGGATTAAATTGTATTGGCTAATAAATGAATTCTAATTTATGGTAAGTGGCTCCATAATTGAAAACGATTATAATAAGTATACGGGGTTTTTGTACAATATTTTCCCATCGTTAATCAATAAAACAATTAAAAACAATCATCAAAAGAATTATGAAAACCACTTAACATTTATTATGGCCATAAAAAAAGCCAAAAAGTCGAAAATAACAAAAGATTTATTAGCTTATGAGTATGGAAAACGAAACCATATGAGACTCTAACCACACACACACACACCCAAAACTTACACACGCAGAGAAAACAAAAACAAGTTGCCTGGCAAATTGGAGACACAATTCACATGAGCGTAGACGCGAAGGGGGAGAAGGGGGCCGCAGGGCGACTATTTTTATCACATGCCAAAAAGTAGGCAATTATACGCACATACGCCAAAATGGGAAACGATGAATGGGGATCTGAGGTAATGCGTGTTAGGGGTACTTGGAATACTACGAAATTTCCTACTTCGAAGCCAAAGCAAACTGATGATGGCTGCCAGACACGCAACCAGTTGCAAATAATAATATTGCGGCCTGAATTATGAATCAAGGGAAATGGGAGAAATGGCGAACTTCTAATTGAATCTTTAGCTCACCTCATCAACTCGAAGGTAATGCACAAATGTTTGCGGAAATATGTATAATCCAGCATGTGTATAACATTATGAGATCCATCTGCATCCTTTTCGCGCAGCTCGTCCAAGATGTTGAGCTCGACCACAGCCTGATTGAGGAAACGCTTCTTGTTCCTTATGATTTTTATGGCCACATGTGTATTGGTCTTATGGTCCAAGGCCCGTATGACCTGACCGAAACTTCCCTTGCCAATTACCTCTAAAATCTCATACCTAAAGGCTATATGATCGTGTTCAATCTGTGAAGAAAAAAAAACAATAATTTAGTATTCAATTTAGTTTGTCTCTCATCTCATTATTCTTCTTACGATCTTGTAGTTGCCATTGTCATCATCGTAGCCCAAATTTGTGGTATTGGCTGTGGGGGCGGGCTTATTATAGTTCTTGCTGGCATGTTGTCCGAAATACCAGACCTCTTTGTACACCTTCAGCTCTTCGAATTCCAAATCGGTCAGATAGTTGCGATATTTCTTTACCAACTCTGTGTCATGAGAAATAAAAACAAATTTTAAATTAATAATTATTTAGATAAAAAGATTGAAATTGAAGGAAGTTTCCTAAATTTCATAAACATTTTACATATTTGGGTCTTGTTAAGTACTTAAATTGGGAAAAACAAGTTTAAATTGTTTCGAAATATGTATATGATAATAAGTATACGAGAACTACATAAAATAAACATTTACTCATTAGAAATGAAATATTTTGTATTAAACCTGTTAGAACCATCTAAACTAATTATTAATCTTTGATTATTTATTATTCTTGGGTCTTGTTAAGTACTTAAATTGTGCAAAAATGTCCAATTAATTCGATAGATGTTAAAATTTCATTATACATTTTCTCATAAGGAGTGATAAACTTTCAATATTTGCATTAAAACTAAACTAAGGAATTGTTTTTTAAGCAAGACATGCTTAAAAAAAATAAAATTTTCGTCCTGTTTTGGTTTATGAAATTTTAGATGTTCCACAATTATTCGAATTAAGCTAGCTTTGAAATTTCTCAAAATTTATCTTTCCGATTTTTACATCGTAGGTCTTGCAGGTAGGAAAAATTGTTCCTCTCCCAAGTTTTAGTTTTATTACGATATTTCAAGTAAAAAATCCTAATTAATTTTATTTTGGCCTAACTGATTTTGCTAAAAATTACTAAGCCAAAAATTTTTACCATTAGAATTTTCTCTTTTTGAATTGCGTAACTTTTTTCGCCACATTCCTTTTGAAAAACTTTCACTATAAAAAGGTTTTTTATTTGCAACAGAAACTAAAGAATAATTGTAAAATTTCCCATGTGGCAATTCTCAAAATCTTCTGTTAACCCTGACCTTTTTTGTACTTTTTGATATTTAGTTTAGGTTTTTTTCTCTTTTTGATGAAAGTGTATATAAAATTAATTAGAGAGCAAACATGGAGAGAGATGGCGAAAGGGTCGAGATTCCAGCCAGCAAACAGCTAAGGGGCCTTCTCCACTAATTGGCATTGGGGGTCAGTGATGCAAACGCACAAATGCAAAATCCCCTCCCATCCATCCCTCCCCAATCCCATCCAACATCCTCTTCCCCATACCTGATGGTGTCATGGGCGTATTGCATTTGAGCTCGGCACTTCCTGTGCTGCTGGCCGAGTTGCCAGAGCTGCCACTTCCACTGCTGCTATTCGACTTGGTGGATGAGCCACGTTCATTGCCAACGCCATGGCTGCTGCTATTTGTGGTTGATGAGGAGACAGGTGAACCAATATTATTGTTGTTGTTGCCAGCTGATTGCATTGTTGTTGTTGTCACAATTGGCGCCGAATCATTGACATGGACATGATTGTTGTGGGCATCCAAACGACGTGTCCCATTGCACAATTGTGGCAAATCCAAACGAGAACTGGACAGACGCACGTCGCGTCTCAGCTTCTCGTTGTCCAGCTGTATCTGCAGAGAGAGAGAGAGAGAGAGAGAGAGAGAGGAGAGCAATTTAGTAAGAGATAATGTAAACGTCAATTATTATGGCCTACTTTTGGGCTACAGCTGAGTTCTTCGCGCAACGGTTTATACCATGACACTCTGAACCGCCAAAACTTGCATAATATTCGGCTCAAATAATTCGATTGTAAAGTGTTTTTAATAGTTTCCATTTTTTTTTCTGTGTATTTTTAACATTTTTAGTTTGTTATTCGTTTTTTTATGACAAACAATTCGTATTTACAATTGTATTTCAATTGATGTCAAAATATTGAACGGAATACACAAATTTTCTAAAGAATCTTTCAAATTAGAGGCTAAAAGTATTTAGTTGAGAAAGTCAAGAATGGAATATTGTCCTCAGTCAAAAAAAATGATTTTAACAAGTGAATTATTTATTTTTATTAAATAGATTTTGAAACTATTTTTGTAATAAATTAATAAATGATGTAAATTAAACACAATTTAGTATATTTTGTTCAAATGCCATATAACGATTTTGTTTCTTAAATAATTAATTTTGCATTAAGACAATAAACTATTTTGAGAATCGATTTGAAAGTGATTTCAACTAAAGGTTTTTCGAGTGTATGTTCTTGTTTAAAATATTTTCAATTAGTCATTTAAATTCTGGACGATTTATGTGCTTTCAACTCTTACAAAGAACTCTTGAAGTTCGATTGTTGAATTCAGTTGAATTCCATTTGCTTTCCCAGCTGATTCAACTTACCGGCATTTCACATCGATCCAACATTGTATTGATATTATTTGTATTCTCCGAAAACTAAGAAATTGTAGCACCCAGTGCCTTTTAGTGGTTGGATATCCTTTATTCCGAATGAGAAATTATTATTGATAACTTTCAGTGTAATATATCATCGGTGAACACATTTGCATTTGTTTTGTTTGTTGGGCTTCAAGTCGAACTGCAAAGAAAGAGAGAGAGAGCGAGAGAGAGAGAGAGAGAAGGAGAGTGAGTTAGAGTGAGAAGAGCATATAAATATATTTATTAATATTCGGAAATGGACGAAACGAAGGCAAATATTTAAACCCTTGACTTTAACCCCATCGATTGGGCGGTAACTAACCACAACGAAGAAGCAAAGAGAACGAAATATGTAAGTGCACATCATAAATAAAGGTAAACAGGTAAACAGTTCGAAACGGAAGGCAGGTGAGTGAGTGAGTAGGCAGGAAGGAAGTAAACTTGGCGCCCCCCGACCCCCCGTCCCGAAAAAGAAAACATCAACAACCTAAGCCCGAAAACTCATCGAATGTCAGTCAACAGCAGTTAGCAGCTTTCATTGCCAAGGCGGGGCGAGGCGAGGCACGGCTCTGCAGGGGCGGCGTCATCAAAAGGACCCACAAAAAAAAAACTTTTCTCATATAGTTGTGTGCGGGGGTCGTTAGTCTTCCACCACCCCCCTCCCACAACCCACAATGCAGTCGAAAAAAAAGGGGAACTTCGAAACCAAAGTCATGGCCAATTATTAGCTTTTTGTGTGTTTGCCTCGTTTGTGCATTTTGATTTGGGTTGGCAAGAATTTGTTCTCCCCCCAACCCCACCCCCCTCTCAATAATATGCATAATAATAATCCTAACCCTTTGACTATGACCCGCCAATAACCAGCCAAAAATACCGCCCCCTGGAATCGCCCTATCACCCAGGGGGGCTGGTGCGGGGGCGGGTAAGTGCAATGAAAATTTAACTTTGTTTGACAAGTTTTCCTTATGAATAGAGGCATAATGAATTGGGCAGGCACTGACAGACATTTGTTCCGTAAATAAAATAAACTTGGAAGGAAAATGTCGAATCGAATGAAATTCAAAATCATTTCAAAAGCAAGGGAGAAGTTTTAATTATAATTTTTTGAAGCTTAGATTACAATTCCATTTACTTTTTTCTACTCTAACTTGTTTTTACATCTGTTGTTCTGAATAATATTTACAAAGTTTACAGTTAGTTAATAAATTAAATTCTATCTTAAATGTTTGATTAAAGCTTTTGAAGTACCATTTTTGAGTTGTGTTTAATTTGAATAGTTTATGTTAATGTTTTTTTTTCATTTATTTCTTTAATTTTCTTTTAATTTTAGTATTTTATGTTAATGTTTTTTTTTATTTTCATCTATTTCTTTCAGTGCATAGAACCCGTTAACCATGTTCTCACAATCAAGGTGCAAAAGTTTTCTAGTTCCTCCTCCCCCCACTCGTCTTTTACCTTTCCCCTTTCCACACTGAGTTGTCTCTTTTTGGCCATTTTTTTTTTACTGTGTAACAATTTTTGTGTTTTTCTTTTTGTTATATGTTTGGTTCCTCCTTTTGCATGAATTGAGGCAAATTTATTGGCTTTTAAAACTTTTCTGTCATAAAATGATAATTTACAGCATTCGTTTTCCTCATCAAAACTGACAGTCTCCCCACCCCAGACTTTCCCCTCACCCTCTTCTCACAGTGGGAGTTGTTGAGTTTGAGTTTTAGTTTTTTTTCGGGTTTCTGCTATTTGTCATAAAGTATATTTTTGAGCTGGTTAAGTCGTTAGCTAAGCTTTTCTTTTGCCCTTCTTTTTTTGGTTGGTGGGTGAAGTTTTTGGTTGACTTTTAACTTGGAAATGGCAGCAGCAAGAAAAACCAACCAGTCAGTCAGTCAGTTAGTCAGTTAGTCTGTCATTAAATGCATTTGCTTCATTCAATTTGGTTTGCTTCGGTTTTGGGTTTTGCAATTTTGTGTAGAAAGCAGAGAGTTAGGCAACAACAACAACAACAACAAGCAGACAAAGAGCCGGGAGTCAAGAGTCTGAGTCTTCGACTGAGTTGTCAGCCGCAAGTCGACAGTCTCAGGTTGTGACTGTTGTAATTTGATAAGCGAAAGTTTTTTGAACCCACTTAAAGACCTTTTTAAGCTGATGGCAAGGCTTTTTCAGTTATTGGACTACCACTACTACATGACTAAATATAGATTGACAAAATGCTACGAGCTAACAACTACAGGGCCACAAATCAATTGTGATCAATTGCAATTCATTTGCAACAATTATACGCCTCGGAAATCAATATTTTGCATTGATTTAAATTGTCAATGGTTTGCCATTGCTTTGACACCCACCCGATATAGATATTTGTATATATATATATACATATATTGTCTATCTGCAATGTCTATCAATGACATTGAAATATAAACGAATGTCTTTTTGAATTTCAAACTCGAGTCTTGACGAAGATGTCTGGTTATGTCTTGAGTTTTGAGTTTGGGTTTGGGTTGACTTGGCATTGAACACTTTTTGCATTGAAATACATAAATGTCTGGGCAAGAAAAGCCTCCAAATTGGCAAGCTAGATTTTAGATAGCGATCTCTGAGTGATGGCAAATCGATCACGTTTCAGTTGTCGAATCTTTATAAACAAATCTTTAAAGGTTGTCTTTTCAAACTTCAATCGAGATGTAAATCAAGAACTGGGATTAAAGATTAAACCTTAAGTTTGAGTTTTAAGTTTTATGACCAAAAAAAAACTTAGTAAGTACCTCAACAACTCAACAAAAGTTAAGTAATTGTCAATTCCATTGAATCTGATTCATTTTCACAAATGAAACCTATAATATTAACAAGTAATTAAATTAAGAATTGGCTTAAATTTAATAATAATACACGACAGAGCATTTCTTCAGCCTAAAGGTATTTATTTATTTTAGATCTTCAATTTATCTAGTTTAAAAACCCCCAGAAAAGTCTTCCCTATTATTTCTCAATATTCTAAAATTAACACAAATTTCTCTTTCACACGTTTTGCCATTAAAGTTTCTTGAACCCAGCCGCAAGAAGCTACAAAAATTAAACAATTAAAAAATATTACTTGCGGTCTTTGCCTTTTAATTTCACCCATTGCATAATCCACTTAATTTCGCCAAACTCGCCTCAACTTGACCCTCTCCTCCTATAAAAAGCCATTAAACGGGTATAAAATAAAAAAAAAGTCAACTAAATATTATGTTATTCACTTCTCAAATTTCTAAGTCAAATTGCGATGAGAAGACAACAAAAAAGGTTGAGGAAAAGAAAAAAAAACTGCAAATTGACAGAAAAATCGTTGGTAAATAAATTTTATTTAAATAGTTAAAGCATTCGCTGTGAATTCATTTTTCAAGTGCATTTTGTGGTCTTTTTGGGTTTCGTTGTTGTTGTTGTTTAATAAATGTCAATTGCTCATTGAAAGAAAAATAAAAACAAAACAACAAAACGTGACATTTTGTTGTTGACTTTTGACACTTGCCATCGGAGTTTTTGGTGGCAGAAGATTTATGTTTTATATAGCGTTGACTCGGCAGATCTTTTATGTAAATAATCTGAACTTTTTTGTCTTCTTTTTTTTTTGTTTTCATTATTTTGCATGTAGGAAAAGAAACCTTCGGCAGCTGCAGCAAAATGTCAAAACTTTTTAATGGTGGAACGAACGAGGAGGGGGCGAGGTGGAGGAGAGTTGCCATTTATCAACAATTTGTTGGTTTATTTATCAAGTGTCACTTGAGGTAACCAAAATGTAAAAAGAATTGCCTATAAAAATTCTTTTTGAAATTATTTTTTTGGATGCTCTCAGCGTATCAATAAGCTGTCTATAATTCGATCTCTTGTCCATTGTTCCATTTGATTTATTGAAATGTTTTCTTTTGATTTTCTGACACTTGAAGTATCAGTGTGTGGTGTGCGTGTGTGTGTGCGTGAACTGTCAAAAGTCTAATTCAAAATGATTTACAATTAAACGAGAGGGCAGGACTTACTTACTTTATGATGATCTTTTAATACTCTTTCGTTAAGTAAAACTATCAGTTTTAAATATCAAAAGATTAAGTTTTTAGATTAAAAATTCATCTTATTGGTTTAATTTCTTGAACTAATCAGGGGGAATATATTTTCTTTTAAAATCTAGTTTTTAAAATGATTGGAACTTTTATCATATGGTTCTTTATGGGTCGATTTAACTGAACGTACATCTTGATTTAAATGATTTTGAAACATATCTTTTTATAAAAACGTATTAATAGAATATTTGAAAGAATATTCAATTTAATTTTTAGAAAATAGGAACAGTCATATAAAAATTATGTAAACTGTTTTAGTAGTAACTAAATATGATACAGAAGTATTGTATACAAATTTAAGAATTGTAAATAAACTTTTTCTTTAATTAGTTTACTTAATATCAAGTAAATTTCATAACGAAAATGTAATAAATTTTTGATATGAATCCCTTAGTTTGCCTTTCTTTCTCTAAAATAAATAGCCAAATTATCTTGGGTCATCATGACGATTAAAATGCATATGCCTTTGCAGCAAGCGTATAATAATTTCACGTGTCTATTTATGGGAGTCAAAGGCATCACACGTCGAAGGTTTTGAGATGTTGAAGCACCAAAGTGGCGGCACATGCACAAAAATTCCAAAATACTTTCTGGTCTATTGTTTTGTTCAAAAGAAAAAAAAAAAAGAAAATTGTATAAATTTATTGATTTGTTTGCTTGTGGCCCAAAAATGTCCGACAATTATTGACACTTTCAAGATTCTGTTTTTGGTCTTTGATCTTTTTTGGAAAATTTTGCAACGTCCATGCAAATGCAATTTTTATTGCAAATAAATTTTATATATGTATGTATGAAAAATTAGTTATTGGGATACGCTTTCTGCAAGTTCTATTAAAAACATTTAAAAATTTATATTTTTTTATGATTTGAAAAGTGAGTGCAAAAGTAATTAAAACTAGAATTAGTTACATTCGGCATATTTGGAGTTGGCAATCATTTATGTTTAATTGCTTTGCAATGAAAATTGTGTTCATCTTTATGGTTTTTTGGCCAAGCATAACCAATTGCATAATATTGCGAGGTTTTCACTGCCTTCAACTCATTTGCATGCCTTTTCCTTTTTTTTCTTTTGCCATTTAGCCATTATTATTATGGTGTAGTGTTGTATTTTTTTATAGCAACTAAAAATGTGCATGTTTGGCTTGAATTTCTCATGTAAATCGATTTGCGATAGGCAAACCTTTTTGGCACACATGACCCAAATAGTAAGTTTTACCATAACTGACCTAACCCGACCGCCCAACCGACCGCCCGCCCGCTCAGAAAGGCGGAGGAGGCAATTCCCTTACCATTTAATTATAGCATCATTTGTCACAATAACAAAAATTTCGGTTAAGTATAAGCTCGCGTGGCCTAGAAAGAAATGGCAACCAAAACCCAGGCGGCGACATGCTATAAACATTTTTCGCTCACATTTAATTTCGCTTAAACATGAAATGGCAACATAAGTGAAATTTCATTTATTTTTCATTATTATTATGGCGATGGCGATGATGATGATGATTGTGATGGTGATGGTGATGGTAAAAAGCAGGCCAACAAATCGCATTGCATGCTAGCATAATTTGGTTACGAATGGATATTTGAATCGGGGTATTAACTGGCTTAACTAGCCACTCACTCGCTCACCCACCCAGCCAAGCAAATAGCCACCAAGGATGACCTGATAAACCATTGACCCACTAACCCCCAACCCTGCTAAGTAATGACCTCAGCCAACAAGTAGCAATAGAAATGTCAACTAATCGCATAGAGTATATACATATACATATATATGTATGTATGTATAGATGTCAACTAGTTGTGTGGTGTCGGCTTGTGGACAACCATGGGTAGCGGAAATGTCCAAACGTTTTGCATGACAGCTTTGGACAAAAGGGGGGCGGAGGAAGTGTTGGGGCTATGGTCAACAAGGTATCAATGTAATTGAGTCAACTTTTTATACCATGCATACATAAGATGAAATGGTACATTGAAGTCAGCAAAATGCTTGTAACGGGCAGAAGAACGGATTTCCGACTCTATAAAGTATATATGTAGTACATATATTCTTGATCAGTATGAGAAGTCAATTGAGACATGTCCGTCTGTACCATCATCAAGATCTCGGAGACTATAAGAACTAGAGCTACTAAATTTGGTTTTTAGATTCGTGTAGTGTGTACACTAATTAAGTTTATTTTAAAGTTTGGCCACGCCCACTTCCGCCGACGAAATTCAATAATAAGGGAATTTTCTTTTGCAACATTTATCGTATCGTAATTTGATTTGACAAACTAATATATGTTATGAATATCTATCATTCCACCAAATTTCATTTAAATCGGAATAAAGAATAACCGAGTTATACTTCAAAACGTTTTGTACTCAAAGCGGTGCAAGGTAGATTTGGCCGTTGGAGGGCGCCAATGTGCTCATACATAAGTGAGCGAGATAGCATGTGTTAGAAGAAAGAAATTTAATATATAAATTTTCACTTGATGCATGGTATAATCAAGTCGGCCCGACGACCTACTTACTTTGTTGTATTAAATCTCAGGGGTAAAGATAGTTTTATTTATCTTTGAGCTTATCAAAGCAGCTGATACTCCAGTTAGAATATGGTATATGTATACATAACTAACATCGGTCAATCAATTTAGCCCCATTTCATGCATATAGCAACAGTTGTCAGAGTGACACATAAACCTTAATACCGAAACAACCCCCTGAACTGAACAGAATGTCGGCTTTTCTTTTGACCCAACGGTACAACAGTGCGTATGTGCAATGGCTGGTCAATGCACTGTTTTAACAGAGAAAAATGCAACAACAACAACAACATTAAAAAAAAAACTAACCGTAACCCCCACCGATTCTGACCAAAACGAAATAGCAACAATAACACATTTTAATAACTTCCGTTCTAGAAACACTCCGAGTTTGGATTCGTTTCACAAAGACAATGGGAGACAGCGACAGCAGCAGCCACATGGGAGGATTGGGATTGGAGCCTACCTCGGGGCAGCAGGTTGATGGCATTCCATTGTTGTTGTTGTTGTTGCTGTTGTCGGATGGGGGGGGGGGGGAATTATGCTTTATTGAACCTAACTGGGGGAAAATTGTGCTCCGTTTGTTTTTTTTTTTTTTTGTTTTGCTGTTTTCCCCCTAACCCATTTTGGGTGTAGAGTGAAGTTTGTTTGTCGGAAAATGACAATTAGCTTGTGTTTCTCTATTTGACAGTTGAGTGCATTTCTCCATCTCCCTCTCGCTCGCTCCGTCAATTGCTCCCACTCTCTTTCTCTTTTGTACGAAAATGTAAATAGGAAGTCTTTAAATGTAATTCCCAGATTGAGTAATAAATGGATATACAAACGAATGAAGCAGCTGCTGCGAGCCTATTGCAAATTTTGTTTCGTTTAATGGCTCTTTCGACGTTCAAAATGCAGGAAGCAAAATCACAGAAAACTATTACAAACTGAATCAAAATCAACCCGAAGGGGGGCTTGCTCTCTAGCACTCTTCAAACAATGGGATGAAGAGCTTTAGGGTTAAAACTATTTGACTTTGATGGGCAATTTTCTTTCCGTTGATCAGCACACATAAGTTTATTAACAACAAGAAATACCAAAGAAATTTAATAGCTGCTGGGTTTTTTCCATCCTTAAAAGTTTATTGATTACCTTACAGCTCAAGCTAATTTCTGGTGAAACGAAAACTTCACGTGATTGGTGTCGATCTGGGCAATCGGGTTATACTGTGTTTTTCATCCCAGTAGTTTAAGCATTGAACCAATTTGAACAATATTTCAAAGCTTTTTCATGGTCAAATTTTATTCTAGTTTGTTGAATAAAATTTACTGAATGTCAAAGTCTCGAAAAGGACCTTTTATTACATTTTAGTGGCTTTAATGAGGAGGCGAATTTTTTATTTACCGCACCAAATGTTTGTATTCTTTTTTCCATCATTTCAAAACAGTTTTAGTTATTTTTTTGGACAAAACATGAAAGCGGCTAACATTTTGATACAGCAAAGGAATGTTTTTTTGTTTATTTTTTCGTGCTTTTTAAGAAATCGTTATTAAATCGTTAGTTTTGAGTGAACAGTTTTTTTTTTAATTCAAATACTGATCTAATTATTTTTCATGAAATTTGGAAAGAATATGACATTTGGGAAAAATTTACAGCTAATGTGTTTATTTCGTTTAAAATTGGGTTATTGGGTTATGTAATTTTTGAGAATTTTTCCAGAGAAAACTTTATAATATTTCATATTTATCTAACGCACCAAACATTTAAAAATGTACTAATTTTTGTTTAGCAAAAAATAATGAACATTTTTTAAGGATATTCTAAAATCCCAATTTCCCTAAAAATCATCGGAATTAAAAATCGAAACAACTTTTAAACTATGTATATTAAAAACTAGTTTGCTTATAGCTTTTACTTTTCTTTAAATTATTAAAACTAAGAAATAATAATATATGTTATATTTCTTGTTAATTATATCAATTAAACTTCCACTTCTAATAAAACACTCAATTCTACTCATTCAATTTATGGTTATTGGTTCTTTTCGCTTAACCTTGATGCTCATTAAAACAACAACAAGACCCTCAAGTTCAATAATAATATCGACTAATCAAAATGTCACACTTTCCATACCCTAAAGTGATAAAATAAAAAAAAATCTGCTGACAGCTGACAAAACCAAAGCAAAAAAAAAACACCAAAGTAAGCAAAGAAGAATATGCGGAGAAGTGGGGGGGAGGAGGAGGACGAGGTGGTGGAAGAAGGTGGGGGCGAGGCAACATTTACAATGAGCCATGGAATAAACGAGCAATTGCTCGGCGTGCGACAAACTGACTGAAAGCGATGACAACAGCGATAGGGGGAGGTGAGGCGATGTGTGTGTGAGTGACGTAGTGCTCTGGGTTGAGTTGGGTGGGGGGTAAAAGAGAGGGGTAGAGCGAGATAGAGAGAAGACCGTGCTCAGATTACAGCAGACACTGACGAGTGGCGACAATTGCCTCAACTCAACTTTTTGGCGTTAATGAACGTGAGCACACTCTGGGAGTGGGTCTGGACCCGAACCTGAACCTGCAAAAAGCATTTTAACACATAATAATATGAAAATAATTGAAGCAATTATTAAAAGTCGTCGTTCGAGTGTGTGCGAGGCATGATCAACGCAATTAGTGCGACATTATATATGAACATATATCGTATATAGTTTTCTCTATGAGATTTCTACACTCCTCTTTTTGTCACACAAGAGAGAGAGAGAGAGAGAGAGACAGACGAAGATGGAGTTTAAATTAAACAATCCATCAAATGAATTCTACTTATTTAAACTAAAACCATTTCAAGCATTTAGTTAATCACCAGCCATCAAGTTCACTGAACCTCATAAACATGTTCACCAATTTGGCATCACAAAACCAAAAGAAAACACCGCAGAACATAAATTCACTTCAGTGACATCAAAAACAAAATGTTTGTTTTTTTTTTTTAGTATCATGTCTGAAGACTGTACAGTGTACACCTCATGTAAGCTGTCAAAAATTAACCATAAAATCAATCAAATCCAACCATATATATTAATATCATAAACTGTCTGATCCGAGCGAACTAAAAACTGGTTCATAATTTACAATCCAACAGACAGAGAAAGATTCATGCTTATTTTGGCTGTGAACGAATGATTTAAATAAAGTATGACAATATCTGAAGATATGGATAACCGAATAAATAGCATTTAATTTAAACATAAATTTGCTAAACCGAAACACCAACTAAAACCGATTGGGGAACAAATTCTGAACCAATACATATATGTTCTATATTTTCTTTACTCATCTCCATGGCTAACTTCAACCCAAAATGTTTATACCCTTTCTTTTAGCAAGCGTATATCAAACCGAAAATTAGAACATCAAACATGATGTGGACCACTTGATAATTTCATTAAAAGACTTTTAAGAAAACCCTCTAATTAGTTTTATATTCAAATTTGATGCTATCTCTTCCCCTTCCCCTTTCCCTCTCCCCTCACTCATCATCAACTTGGAGGTTTTGCCATATCATTCACATGTCAAGTGGCAGCAGAATTGTGACCCAAATTTCTCAAGTTTTTATTCTTTACTTTTTGATTTTCTTTACCGAAGAAGGAAAAAAAAAACATTTCCCAATCAATTCTTCAACTTTTTCTTTCTCTTTGAAATCGAAAGCAATTTCACTTTGCTGCCGTCTAATTGTCAAAAAATATATATACATATATAGATATCGAGGTATATATTTGACAAGCAACTGTCAGTCAATCAAATGTCAATTGTGTGGCTTTTATTTTATTTTATTTTATTTGATTTTCAAGGCAAGACGAAGGGCCACATACTGAAAGTAAAGATGTAAAATGAGCTGGGTAACTAATCGAGACCACAAGACGAGTAGCTGACTAAGAGATGCCCTATACGAGATAAAAGTTAGATAGTTGAGTAATTTCACTCACCACATCGCAATAGATCTTTCTATTAAGGTTTAAATTTAAAATTTAAGGTTTATTTAATATTTTTTTAGAATGAATTTTAAACATAGTTGCTCTGTTGCGGAGTATTAGGCAGATATTTATTTAATAAGAGTTGTTCACTTCTTTTTTTATTTTTGGCTACATTGTAAATTGTTCAGATTAAAACCTTTACTGAATATTTCATAATTTGTCTCAAACATTTTAATTACAACTTTGACATTACTTTGGCAGACTTTCGAGAATCGCATGTCTAATTGCTTTGCGCTTCACAAAGTTTTCAGTTAATGTACAAGCAAAAACAAAAACCAAAAAAACAGCAAAATAAAGTGTAACTCCTGTCTCTGGTATTGTTCAGATGAATGCTAGAAATTGAAATTGCAATTGGTGAATAATCAAGTGAATGGATTTTTATGCTACGGCCTTGAGACAACAACAAAAAAACGAACAAATGCTTAACTCGGAATGGGAGGCAGTGCCTTGGTCATCGGACCTAGCCAGGTGTTACTTTGTAACTAATCATTAAAAAAACAAACAACAACGTCAACAATCAAAACGTTTGGCTTATATTTTAGTCATCCACTTAAACTGGGTCAAGTCGCGAAAGAAGTAAAATGTTAAACAAAGAAATTTGTTTGTTCTCTGTGAAATCAAATATGACGCGTAAAAACGATCATAAAAAAGCATTTTTAATGCCCTTTTGATATACATATGTATATTTATTTGTCCCTTGATTTTCGTTACAAGGCTAAAAAGGAAACGGTTCTTGAGAGGCTGCTGGCTTGCTTGCCAAATGCATTTTGAAGTTGTTGTTGTTGGTTTTTACTTTTGGCTTAGTTTGAGGTTTTTCTTTTAACTGAAGGTTGTTGGCCACCCTCGAGTAGATGTGTGCAGTGAATGGTTTTGTTATTCAGGTTTTTCTTTTATATTTCGTTCAGTCGGTTGCTGGTTTCGGTAAGCTAAGCAATTTGTGGCTTTTATGGTTTTCCCTGTGCATGTTGTTGCACAGTCACGTAATCGATGCCGTTTCTTAGAGTGAGAAATGAAGATGAAACTAGAGTTTATGGTGGCCAATTCAGAAGGGCAAAGTAAACACTGAAGATAAGATAAAGTAGATGGTTGCTCGGTGATTCTAAATACACAGTGCTCCCAAGTAATTCAAATCTAAAGGCGATTTAAAGTTAGTATAAGCTTTAAATTGTTTTTGCATACATAAGGCACTTTTAATCAATCTCACCAGCTAAGTCTAGGCTAATAATCTATGCTGAGGAAGTTGTATTTATTTCAAGAATTCGTATTTTACAAGAAGGTTTAATCAAAAATTATAAATTGGTTTACGAAAAACACAAAGAAATTATTTTGAAAGCCGAAAAGGGCTTTAATGATACGATACCAGGACCTAAAACTTTTAACTTAACCAATAATTTGATTGAAATGCATTATTACATAAATATATTAATATTATTATGAATTAATAAAAAGCTTTTGGACATTGCAATGATGAGATAGATGAAAGATTTTGATAAGATTCTGAAAATCAGTGCCCGAAAATATGAATATATATGATAGCAAAATTAGAAGATTTTAATTAATTTTATTCTTTCATAAAAGATTTGCTTTACCATTTTAAATTAAATAAAGTGCAGCCCAACAAGAAGATTTTGATCATTTTATAAAAGTATTTCTTTCATCATTTTAAACCAATCTTGTATGAGTCATTAAAAACAAGCTCAATTTATTGACATATTTTGTCCTAAAATTATCTGAGGTAATTATTTTGCAATGAATCGTCGTTCGAGTTTATTACAATAAATTTTTTTCAAATGGCTTTCAGTTCTGTGAAATTAAATTCTAATATTGTTCTAACAAGTCTTTAAATAGTTGCGAACCTGTTTATTGTCGTTGAAAGATTTGTTAACAATTTTCCATCTCTCTGTTGAACACACTCGCTAAGCTAACAAAATAATTCGTTGCCCTTTCGCCAATTCGAATAGCTTGTGAGCTGTCTTAATTTTTATTCCTTTTTTGGTCGTAAAATTGTATTTTTAAGAAAACAATAACTATTAATTATCAAGTGTGGCTTTCATTTCTCTTTTCCCAAACAAAAATAAAATGTCATTAGGAAATAACTAAGTAACATACAATATATCTCCTTAACAAATCCCTAAAACAAAAGAGACTGACAAATGTGCAAGTGAAAGTACACAAACACACACAAAATTTTCCATCAAGTGAAAAACGAAAATTTTTTGGAATAACCAAATTATCAACGTACAGCATTGCGTATGCGTAATATTTGTCAAAAGATAAATTGCAATTGTGGCTTGTTCAAAGTGAAAACTGCAACAAAAATGCAAAGCAAATTGCCGATGATGTTGCTGATGTGTTGTTGTTGTTGTTGCTGCTGTTGTTGGAGATCTGTCAGAGCCTAACGGGTAATTATATTTTACGCATTTATTGGTGCATAAAATGTAAATTGCGACAAGATCACGATAGTAGGAGCCACACAAAGTAACAACCAGCAACTTGCCACAAATAACAACAACAGCAACAACGATTGCAGCAGCAACTATAACAACCTGACCAAGTTTGGTCAGCAAAGAAGCGACAACGAACTCAAGTGCATTAACCTTAACAATCAGAGGCACTTAAGTGCATGCGTTTGGCGACAACAACAACAACAACAACAACAGCAGCGGCAACAACAACAACATCATGAGCAGCAAGCAATTGCAACTTGTTGGCTTGGACCATGATCTTCAAAAAGCAACAACAACAAAAAAACCTACAAGGAGAAGCAAAAAAAAACTCGCCACTGTCCAAGCCAGTTTAGCAAGTTTCAAACTAAAGACTGAAGAGTCAAAAGGATTTTGGTCTCTTTGGTGTTGCCTTTTTCTTTTTTGTTGCCCAATGATCAAGAAACTTGTTAGGGCCTAAAACCAGACATACTTAAAGACATAGCTCAATTACAAATATACACAAAACGCATATACAAAATCCAAAGTATTTAATTGTCGTAAATAAACTTTAAACAAGCAAATTAAGAAAATATTACTTTGCTAGTTTATTACTTTATTTTTGAAATTCCAAATTAAACATTAGGTAAGTTGTTTCTACATAAATCCCTGATATTGAAAAGAGTATCTTTCAATAGTTATACCAATATAAATTCTTTAAAATATCGCTCATACAGAAAAGTCTGAAAAATATAATTTTACGTGTTTATTTTTTGGATTATTGTTGGGATTGTAAACAGGTTTCCCCCATAAATTTACGCTTAGTTTTTAATAGCAATCTAATATAATGTTAAAAGCATATTTATGGTTATTTAATTTTTTTCTCCAATCACCAATTATATAATCCACCATTTATTTTGGACATTTCTTTCACTATTAAACTAAACGAACTAACTAAAAATAAAGAAATGCGCAACTGCTCAACTGTTTAATGCTGCTTAATTTTAATACTTAAATTGTGTTGTTAATTGTTTACTGCAATTTGAATTTTCCTTTAACGGTTTTCATTGTCTAACTCAAACTGATTTTACCTCATAAACTTCCATTTACTTTTCCCATCATTTAAATATATCTATGATAATTTATTTATTACATTTTAAAGTGTTGCATAAAGGAGAAAAAAAAACCAAAAAGAAAATGAAAAGCGCTGACAGATCTCGGCAGTTGCTGTCTTTCGCCTATAAATTTTATTTTTACTTTCGGTTGGAAAGCCTTTTATATGGAAATTTTTGTGTGACATTTTTTTTTATTTACGAGAGATTTGGCTGTCATTTTGTTGTTGTTGTTGCTGCTACTATATAGTCTTTTGTTTTTTCATGACTTTTTGGCGGCATTTGATGAGAGAGACACTCAGCAGCAGCAGCAGGAGTGGCGCATGGCGGCAGATTAAGATGATAAATGAATGGTTGAATGTCGCTTTAAGTGTTTAATGCAACATAGATAAATATCAAAACTACTTATGGCATATGAATGTCAATTTTCGAAAAAAGTTGCATTAGCAAATCTCTGAATTATCTGAATCTCATTCGCCTTTGCAGAGAGAATCAACCGATCTTCGGATAATGTTAATAAACCAATTTATTGCTTTGCCAAAAGCAACAGAAATCCCTAAAAAATTCATTTCATTTGTTTATTCACTCATGTATACAAATCGTAAAAAGAGGAACGATTTTTTTTTTGGCAGTTCTCTCTCACATCGGGGCCTTCCTTCGGAAATGGGTCACTGTTGTCAGCTGTTGCTGATGATTTGGGTCAAATGTGTGCCGAGAATACAATACGAAAATAAAAACTCATAATGATAATCATAATTATTCTGGCCATTTGCAAGGCAATAAAAAACCAAAATTAAAAATACCAACTCAACTCCCAATGGTCAAGAGAGGAAGTTGTTAATTAATACTCGTCTGTCGTTGTAACTGGAAAAACTTCTGTTTGTCTTCAGTTTCGGTTTCCTCTTCGTTTGGTTTTTAATTAAACGCAAAAAGAAAAAAAAATAAAAGAAAACTTTTAGCTCTTCGTTCTATGAATTCTATTTTGCTTCGTCTATTTATGCGCGAGTAATTTGGTTACATTTGAGTTGTCTTGAGGGTTACGGGAAGGAGGAAGGAATTAATGGCCCATTTTAGAGGTGTGACCTCTTTTGGAGAAGGCTAAAAATGCGAATACCTGATAATAAACTTCTGCCAATGCGAGGGTTTCAATCTTACCTGTAATGAAAAATAAAATAAATTATTTTGATTAGTAAAAACCAATAAAAAGAAGAAGCTCGTAAATATAGAAAAACAATTGGTTAAATTTAAATGCTTTAGCATTAAAGTATCTATTCGTTAGAAGGAGGAGTTTGCTGTTTAAACCAACTAAATGAAGTGTATTGATCGGTTCGACATATAAAACTTTCCTTTGCCGCTGATCTAGATACATTTTTCTAGCTGCTTTCTATTGATTATCCCGCGTGTTTTTGCAACTAACTGAAACTTCCGCCCATTTCCTGCATAGTGACAGCTTTTATCCACCTAGCTATATGTAGGTATCTATCTATCTATCCTATCTATCCATCCGTCTGTCTGGCCGCATAACTTTCCTCACCGAGAGTAAAAAGACAAACATCCGTGGCTAAACAGAGCGTATTGCCGGCATTTTAAGGGCAGCCAGGGTCGTCTTGGCTATTTATAAGAACTTTTGCATTTTCTATACTTATATCTTTTTGTGTTTCGGTTTTGGTTTTGGTTTCGGTTTTGTTTTCTGTTTTGGTTTTTCTAGTTTTTTTGGCATGCAATAAATTTGTGTTTTCTGGTCACTTGCAAAAAACGAGAAATACAAATACAAAGTTACGCGTTGACAGCTGTCAGTGTCTGTTGCTGCCGCTTTGTGGCACTGTATCTGTATCTGTGTCTGTAAATGTATCTGTATCTGTAGCTGTAGCTGTAGCTGTTGGCTGACAGAAAGTATCTCAAAGATTTGTGGAGTGGAAAAAAGAGATTTGTACACATTTTCCAATTCCCATTTCCATTGAAAGCGACAAATGTTTTCACTTTTCATTTCACATTCAACCATGCCACGCCCATTTCATTTCCTCTTACTCTTACTCTTAAGGCACACTAAACAAAAGCAATAAAAAAAAAGCAAGCCAACATTGATTGATGGCTAGTTGGTAAGCAATTGAATATAACGCAGACTTAATCAATTATTAAAACTGTCATTGTCAATCAGTCAAACTTACATCATCTCATAACAGACACACAGATTGAGAGACTGGGGGAACAACAGAGTCAATATCAAGAGAGTTGCATTTAATTATTTCAATCAAGTTGTTGCATCGATTCAAGTCAATGAACCGAACCCAATTTCCTATCAATTTCGAACAGAAACTGTTTAATACAAGCATAGACAAGATTTAACAGCCAACAACAACAGCAACAAACCAATCAACTATTTTCTTTATCTTTGGTTGTTTTTGTTTTTGACCATTGACCAGCTTCATGGACTCGCCTGCTTAATCATAGTGGAGCGAGCTGCAAGACAATATCGAACAAGGAGCTCACTCACTTTATATTGCCCACCAGCAGCAATTTTCGTTCATTGTTGCAGTTGTTGCCGCCGTCGTTGGAAGATTTTTTGACCTACGATAAGTTACGCTCTGCGCTTGATTATAGACTCCCAATGGACATTTCATATATATATATTTTTTTTCCAATATCGAAGGCATAGATAATTGTGTGCAAAGGCACAAAAACAGACACGTCGTAATAAGCCAACGATAGGTAGGTCATTTCGAGGTTGATTTCAATGGTAATTTTAAAGTTAAGGAAAATTTGAAATCCATATTAGATCCAGATGCCCAATGGCATAGAAAAAACCACAAAAAAAAATAAAGTGAAAGAATGAAGCATTTTCTATCTCCACTTACATACGATGCAAAATGTTGTATAAATTTGCATTGCAAATTTCGAATTGAATAGCAAAGGTGAATTGCAAATCGATAAAGATAACCTCAGCAAAAAAAATATCAAAAAAGCTTAGCCGAAGATTGTATACCCTTGCAGCCCTTGACCTTTACATTTTATGTTTTATAAAATTTTTCATTAAATAGACTGATCGAACTGGCGCCTACTAGCTTAATAAACAAAAGAAAAAAAAAAAAAAAACAAATATCTGAAAAAAAATCCATGCCACGAACGGGATTCGAACCCTCATTCCACCGCGATTTCCATGGGGAGATCCGATTCTTTAGAAAATCGCAGATAATATGCCTGGGGTATAAAAAAGCTTATATACGAACTTTAAAGGCCATAGCTGCAAAATTGTGGGACTAGATAGCATACGTTCAGACAGACAGACAGAGGGACATAGGTATGTCTACTCGTCTTCTCATGCTGATCAAGAATATATCTACTTGATGGGGTCGGAAACAATTCTTCTCTGCCTTACCAACATCTGACCAATTGTCTAATACCCTCTGCAAGGATATAAAACAAAGGGAAAGAGTAAGAAAAAAAATACGAAAAAGGGGAAATCGATAGATCAATGATATTTCGAAACCGATCGATAAAACCTCAATAAATAAAATGAGAAACGAATGTGGGAACACTCCTGTTTTCCACCTGTTGCGATATCCAACTGACTAAGACCATAAAAATGCCAAGTGGATTCTCCACCAAAAAAAAAAGTAAACAATCTGATTTTCTTCGTTGGAAAATTATGCATAAGTAAATAAATAGAAATTAGCAAAGAAACCCCAAACAAGAAACAGCAGGGGAAACTGGCAAACAGAAGAATACTTCAGTTCAGTTGAGATTAGATCAGATCAGATCGTGTGGCCCCCAGACAAAACGGCAATCGACCCAGTGACCAAGTTATGTTTAGTCTAGCACCACACAGAGACAGGGAGAGAGAGAGAGAGAGAGAGAGAGAGAGAGAGAGAGAGAGAGAGAGAGAGAGAGAGAAAGAGAAGGATAGATAGAAAAGAACGTGAAAGGAATTTATGAGATTTTTAGTTTGCAATCTATTCGAAAAAATATAATAAATGGATTGCAACTATCTAGAACGCAGCGGCAGCTGCTAATGGGAACAGTTTGTGGCATGTGTGTGAGAATGTGGCGCCCCCTGGTGACTCGAATTGTCATTACAAAATTGAAAATGAAAATGAAAAGCGGCTCTGGCAGTGGCAGTGCCCGCGACGACGCATGCTCGAACGAGTTTTTCACAGTGAAATCGATATGATCGAAATGTGTTTGGCACGTACTCGAGTCCATCTTCACAATTTATAATTTACTTTTGTTAGAGAGAAATTTTCCAGCTAGCAGCTTCTTCTTTTTTTTTTTTTTGTTTTGTTTCGTTACTCATATTTATTCGCTAATTAACGCTTTCCAATTGGCAAACAACGAAACAACAAAACGAAAAATCAAACAAAATAATTTTCACGCGCCAATTCCTGCCATTGTTATAGTTCTCTCTCTCTCTCTCCTCACCCATTCATTGCCCCTCTGGCATTTTATCTTTGCGTTTTAATCAAGGCGTAAGTAAAAACGATTTTCGATTATTTTTAGAAAATTCACATATGCCAAAAGAGTGTTGGGGGAGTGAGGAGTGAAGGGTGAAGCCACGTGTCAATGAAAATAAAGCAATTTCATACATATTTTTTCTCAAACATCTGGCAAACAAGCAGCATCAATTGATACATACTTCAGTCTATCACCGAAAACGAGTTGTAAATTTTCAAACAAATTTGTCAAAAATGCCATAAAAATTTTACAGAAGAAGCACTTAAATGACCAGAACATAAAAACATGTGGGTCAAACACTTATGGGGAGGAAAGACAGCCCACACACCAAGACGAAAACATAAACATAAATTCTGTAAGTTAAATGGGGAGTACGACTCTTAAATACCCTCTACTGAGTGGGCGTGAAACCTCTTTCGATCTGTTCTCTATATAAGACGAATTTTCTTTCTGACTTAAATAAATATTAGTTCTGTGACCCAAAGGATGTGGGGTACATTTACTTAACTAAAAAGACCAGAGAGAGAGAGAGAAAGAATGCAAGCAGAGTGAATAAAAACTAATTGCATTTCCTGTCAATGGAGGGGAGACACACACACACACACACACACACACTCACAACAAAACATATGTACCTACAACAAGTCATAAATTAACAAAACAACTTCCGATATACGAAAAAAAAAAAAAAAGAAATAAAATTTTGAAACACCGAAACAAAGCATAAATTGAATAAAATAGAACAAATGAAGCATAAGCAATATAAACAAAACGTAACGTAAAAACGCAGTTGTCAAAGGGTCGAACGAAAGTGGGGGGGGGGAAACAGAGAGAGGAAGCGATCCGAAGAGTTCCATTAGAATTTGAAAATTCACTCTGGGGTTAGTTACTTTGTAGTGGGAAGTTGTCGAGAGGTGAAAAGAGCCGTTAAACCATGACCACTCTAGCGATGAGCGCGTGAGAATGTGACTTATGGCAACCGTGACGATTAATCGATAATCAACTGAATGGATCCCTAAAGATCACAAAGGATTTTCGTTAAAGTTCTTTGCTAATAGCTCTCTATTTGATAAATAATCAACTAATAAATCTTTTTAACTGGTTCGTTAATTGCATAATAGAGGCTTAATTCCATTTTAAATGTTTGTAATAACAGAAAGATTAAGTTATGTGAAAATATTAATAGCTACTAATTTATAAGTTAATATATTATAATTTGTAAAAACCAGATGTAGACTGGTTTTAGGGGAATTTCCGAATGTCTTTTCGGGAAATCATTATATGATCAGTTATCAGTTCATTAAGAATACGCAGTTCGTGACTCACGCACGACCGAAGCGTCGCTTTCTGCTTGTGCTCCGCCCAGGAAAACTCTGTTTTCTGGTTCTGCGGATGACCGCCTGCCATATATTTCACAGTGCCCCCCAATTGTATACACATACCAACGTCACCACACACATTTGTACTTACACACTCGACCAACTTTAATTTTTAAACTCCATGAAACTACTCGTGAAGTCTGCGAGCTGGAGGCTTGGGAATGTTAATTAGTTCTGTTGGTGCTATGTTGCCTGGTTTATGCTCTCTGCTCTCTGTTCTTTTGCAGTTTATGTTGCTTAATTTTTATGCTCTGTATAATTAAATTCCTGCCTGGACTTGCCCAGACAGAGACTCTGCTCTTCTCGAGTGTTTTTTCGTTTACTTTACGATCCTTGGTCCCAATCAAATACAGTTTCTGGTTAAAAAACCATTAAAAAAAAAACAGACAAAGATATGTTTATGGAGACAAGTAGAGAGAGAAAGAGAGAAAGAGAGAGAGACCAAAAAAAGTAATAGAAGGAAAGACGAAACACATTTTCGAGTTGCTGAAGCGTGTTGAAAATTAGAATTTGCATAAATTACAAGTTGTAATAGATGACGACGAGCCAGTCAGCCAATGCAGCGGGAGGGGGGGGTGAGAAGGGAGATAGATCTATTAAGATCTGGTTATGGGCTTACTCAGGCGAAACAAGAGGGAGAAAGAGAATGTATCTAGGTTGAAGGGAAACAAAACGATTTGAAAATTGTCAAGATCTTCTCTTTGAATACAATTTCTCATACAATTTGGCATAGATTTTGATACAAAATGCAACAAAATAACATATATATAAATTTAAACTGACAGACAGAAGGCAAGTGGCAGAAGGCATTTCCCTTCACCCGCCCATCATCCTTCCACTCACCCTTCACTTGTGCTTTTGTCTCTTTATCTCGCCAGATTACGAAACGCAATGTGAATGCACGCCCCGCGTAATTCTATATAGAAAAGAGGGCGAGGCAAATCGACGTAACTTTTTTGGGCCAAGAAGATATTTATAAATAAACTGCAAATATCTTTGCAATGCAATTCGTTAGCTAATAGCCGCTAAAAGACAATGCATAAGCCAAAAGTGACGTTGCAAATGCACACTGAGTCGAAGGTCTTACCTCACTAGCAATAAGTGGTCAAGGTTCTCGTTATGCTTAAATTTAGTCATCAATTCACAAAACAAATAAATAAATTAAAATGCGTCATTCATCAATAGCCAATCTGAAGTTTATGCATATTAAACGAGGAAATTGCAAAATTAAACATTTTATACACACGTAATGAAAAGTAACGCTAAAAACGAAACGTGCAAAATCTTTTTGTTTAGAAAAATCGAATACATTTTTTTTGCGCATGGATATCTGCACTCTATCGTTTGGGCACTTTAAATTCTACAATAAGGTTTTTACTATTTATTTATGTGGAAACCAGCCAACCAGAAGCGGTCATTGCTTCTAGAGCCATCAAGTGGGTAGTCCTAATGAGAATGGGTGAAAAAGAGTTACAACATTGCACCATTTGGGAGAGTGTAGAAAGACATATGTATGAGTGGGGGAACAGTGCCCATAAATTGAGTGAAGTTTAGGGTAAAGAAAGCAAGAATTCTTTCAGAAGAAACTTCTAATACATGGAGGATTTTAGAGCTGATGAGGAAGCCCTATTAAAATATGGAATAAATGAAATTTGACTTGGCTAAACAATTCTTTTTCTTTTGGGTAAATTGTCTCATTCTCAAAATAATAAACGAGATCAACCACCTACAGAAACTCTTCCTCTAGCAGCGAAAACCCTTTTTCGATTTCTATGTTATCGATTTATCGTTTGAATTTGGTCGGGTATTAAAATTTTTACCGATATTTCGATAACCTATATCGATTAATAATAATCTGCATTGAAAACTAACTTATTTGTCCTTTAATTTCAAAATAGTAACAAATTTATTTATATTATAATATTTCGATATCAAGTAAGTGTGGAGTAGTTCCCGAAAAGCGATATAAATGAGAAATTATTATAGAAACTATATAGAACACAAACTAAACTCAGCTTAAAACGAAGTAAGCTAATATTCTAAAAAAGCTTTTCTTAAAGCTTATAAATTTGTTTTAATTTTGTTGATAGTAAATTTCTGTATAGAATTTTTCATAGATGTTATCGTTGAAGTTACAATGTTATCGATTTGTCATCTTTTTCCCATCACCTTAACGGCAAGTTCACATAGTTTTTTTCCAAATACATCCCATAAATATAATTGATTCGAATATTTCACATTTTCAAATGTTATAAACGTTAAGAACTTGGACTTAGACTTAAATGTAAGGGTATAGAAATATCGTCACCAGCCCTTCTGTCTCTTTCTTAGTGTTTTTCTCTTACTTTTTTGTTTGCCATCTTCATATGCTAAGTTTAAGCTTTAATTGTTGCTACGTGTAGAAGAAGAAAAAAATGTTTGTTGTCTTTGAGGTAATTGTTGCTCATTTGCCTGTTCGGAGCTAGCTAGCTTGTTGTATAATGTCAATTACTTGTGATTTACGACAGTTTAATGATAGACGACTCCGACTCGGACTCTCTGACTATAACTCTCTGACTCTATGACTATGACTCGACTCCATGCGATGCGATGCGATGCGATGATGCCTTCTATCGAATACATGAACGCGTTATATTTGGTGAAGGGAGAATACATATGTGCAACATGATGCGAAGAGTATGTATAGCATGTGATTGATGTGATATTTGCAGTCAATGGTCGGTCTTGTGCCCAGTGTTGCATGTAATTGGCCTCATAAAACCTTGCCGAGGGAGACAGAGACTAAGGCAAAATAACTGCAGGGCCACAAGAGCATCTAAATAGCAGAAAAATGTTTCATCAACCATTTTTAGTTTAAACTTTAAACGTTTTTTTAGTTAATATTCATACAAAAGACACCAAAATTAAACAGGTGTTAGGCGTCTCTTTGACAGTCTCACTAAATAACAATTAACCTTATATGGGGAAAATGGTTTATTTGTTGCTTTTGGCTCAGCCAAGTCAAAGTCATTTGGATAACGAGTTTAATATCACTTGAAAATACACTATGGAAACTTTTTGTAGAAAAAATTTTTAATGAATTTGCTATTAGTAAAGAAAAGTTTGACACTTTTAATTAAAAGTTGCTTTAAGTCATCTTAAACAAATTTATATTAAAAGTGGATAAAGTGGATAATCTAAAGGATACAGAAAAATTCATATAGAAAAAATTTTAATTTTGAATTTTTATTTCTCTAAAGATTTTTAAAGGGTTTAAAGTTCAAGCTACTTATAATTTGATGTGATATTTTCCATTGGTTCCATCCGCAGATGCTTATCTAAATCCAATCAAGATCAAATTTACATTTATCGATAGCAACCCAAAATCAAAGTTGTTTTTTATACCCTTGCAGAGGGTATTATAAAATTGGTCAGATGTTTGTAACGCAGAGAAGGGATCGTTTCCGACCCCATAAAGTATATATATTCTTGATCAGCAAGAGAAGACGAGTTGATATAGCCATGTCCGTCTGTCCGTCTGTCCGTCTGTCCGTCTGTCCGTCTGTCTGTCTGGTGCTGCGCGATCTAGTCCCACAGTTTTAGAGCTATCGCATTCAAAGTTCGTATATAAGCTTTTCTATACAGCCACATACACATCTGCGATTTTGAATAAGATCGGACAACTATATCATATAGCTGCCATACAAATACAATCGTTAAATGCGAATAACTTCTCTATTTTTTGAACAATCTTATCCAAACTGATTATGTACATAAATAAAAAGGGATTACGTCATATGCGTGAATTTCAAAACAATCGGATAAACATAACGCCTGATTTCGACGATATAAAATTTGCCTATATAGCGTGCACTGCTTATGGCAGCAGCAGTATGCAGCAGTACTGCTGCCATAAGCAGTGCACGCATAAGCAGTGAAGCACATATATGTGTCAAAATTGCGATTGTGTGTGTGTGAATATGAATATCAATCGCTACATTGTCTACTATTTGGCGATTGGCTGCCCCGGCCAATGTATTTAAAATATTTCTTTATTGGATGAAGAAACAAAAAAGTTTTTAGAAAATAAAATGTAATGGTCAAAATCTGCAAGGGTATACAAACTTTGGCATAGCCAAAGTTAGCTTCTTTGATATTTCAATTCTAAAATTGATATTCTCATTTTAAGGCTCATTTCACTTTGGAAATGTTTCCAGCATTTTGGATCACACCACAGATACATTTGTATCTATGAGTAACTAAGCCAACTGGTTCTGCTTGAACATATCTTTATCTGTTTGGCCGATTCTAAACCAAACTGACTACCGAAAGGGAAACGAACTCATTGAAATTCTTGACAGGTTACGCGCGCGAATTGTGTAGAATAACAAAAGAAATACATAAAACATATAGGAAATGAGAAAGAGAGGGGGGAGAGATGGAGGGCAATGGAGATGGAGGAGGCTCATCTGTTTTGGATATGGTTTTTGTGTGTGTCTGTGGAGACCACATGTGGCTACACAATCATACGTGCCACTTGGCTTTTCCTTTTTGACGCACCAAAGTGAGAAAATTCGCTTCATTTCAAATAATAAGTTTCCATATTAAGCTAAAGTTTAATTAGACAAGAAAAACTTTTAAAGCTCCCTTCATGGCATTAACTCTCATGGAACAACAATAGAAAAGGCTCAATGACAGGGCAGCCATAGAAACAATGTGCGAGGGAGTTTCTACATATACTATGAAGTTGGCAGACAATAAGTTGACATATATTGGAGAGCATTGCCATTGCTTTTGTTTTTTTATCATATGCAGGAAGCTTCTAGTGAAGTTGAGGTTATTACACTTTCAACCACGATCTCAACTGAGAGCAGACAAGTTTTTATTACATTTGCGTTGCACTGATTTTTACTAGAAGAATTGTTTTATCATTGGGCACCATGCTTATAGCTGATTAGAGAGTCGCGTAGTGTTGCGTCGTCATTGGAATTGGGTCAGCAGCGAGTTGTTGACTCTTCGTCGTCATCGGTCGGGCGGGCGGTAATATCTAAAGACTTTTGTTTCTCGCTTCTATTGATAAGTTGCAATGGCACATTATGCATTTGTGTTGAAATTACTTAACTAATTCTCTCTCTCTCTCCCTCTCTCTCTCTCTGTGTTTTGTGTTTTTTTACGGCCTAAATGTATTTACGATTCTAGCGAGGGTGTTGCAACTTTTATTGCATTTAATGATATCAGGTAGAGGCAGGGGATGGGTTAGGTGCAGCATTTTAAGTGGCCAACATCATCAATCACCAGACGATGGCAGTAGGTTAGTAGAACAATGAATCGAAAGATAACGTTTGGAATATTAATCGAGCGAGAATATATAATTTGGGGGAGATTTGATTTTTTTTATTGATATCTATTTGTCTATTCGTTTATTTGTAATTATTAATATTTTCAAACCACATGAGGGAAGAGCAAGAAAATGGAGGAATTATTTTTGGAAAAACAAATCTCAGTTTCCAATCTTTAAAAACCTACAGTAATACCTACTATTAGGAAACACAGGACAAGAATTATTTCTTTTCCACTTATTATTAGAGAACAGATGCCTAGAAATATTTCTTTCCTAATGATTTAACATTCAGTTTCATCTTTATAAAATAAATTTTCTTATGAACTTCAAGACATTCTACATTCTAATAGCTCTAACGAATTGTCTGTCTTTTAAAACTCTAGAAATTTGAAACTTGGCTTATCGGTTTCTAAATTGATTCTATTGGCTTCTTTTATTACTTAAAACAAGACTAAATTTAGTTTCGTTTCCAACCAAAGTCGAGTGTTTTTTTTTTCGATAATTCTTTTTTCAATTCTCGTCGTCTTGACCAAAGTCTAATGACCTTTAACTTTTTGATTTGGCCATTTCTTGCATAAGAACTTAAATCTCATTGCCATTCGATACGCCTCCGTACAAAATCCAATTAATTATAATTTTTGTTTTGTATTTTCTTGAAGTAACCCGAAACTTCAACAGTTCAACTTACCTTCAAAACAGAAATGTTGTCGATTCTTGTGCAATTTCTTCAAGACGTCTGCAAAAAATAGAATTGAAAAAGAAAAAAAACCCATGTTAGATAAATGCCAGACAGAATATTACAATATGATTATTAATTAAGTATTTGTTTGCAACAAGGCCATTAAAATTAATCAATGTCGTAGGAATTACAACATATTACCATGTAAGAGACAAGTCATATAATAAATTATAGTTACTATTCTAGCCGAACAACAACTAAACACCCACCTAGACCCAGCCCCTTCGACAGAAAAATGAGAAAGGGAAATGGAATGAAATGAAAACCTGTCAACTGTAACGCAAGACAATCAAACGAAAATGCATAAATTAATAAAGAAAAGAAAGGAAGGTAAAAAAAAAGAGAGAATAAAAGAAAAGTAAGTACATGAAATACCGTGAAATGATATTGACAATAACAATCTGACTCTTACAGTCAGGGTTGCAAACGGGAGGGTCGGGTCGGGTCGGTAGGGCATTTAGGGCTCTGTCTGGCTCACGCAGCTAATTTCATGCTCAGTTGGTTTGCGTCTCTGCTATAATTGATAGACTCCTCGGTTACTTTATAGAGTGTGTGCGTGTGTATGTGTGTGTGTGTCTGACTAACTAAATGTCTTTCAAGTGGTAATATGATAGGGCATTAAACCAACTTTAGTTCAGTTTGTAAATTACAAAATGAGCAATGGTAAAGGTAAACAAAAAAGTTGAACATAGGCGGACCTTGATGACAACTGATGGAGTTGGAGTTGGAGCGGGGGAAATGCGAAGAAGAAATACGCAATGCGTCACTAAAACTTTATAAAGTGAAGAGTTTGAAACAAAGTGAAGACATTGGCATAGTCATAAGTTGTTTATTTCACTTGGGTAATCTTTTGAAAACTTATATTTAAATGGCATCAGAGGCTTGGTTTAAAATTATGTGCGTTTCTGAATGAAATCATATTAAAGTATATTAGAATTGCAAAGTTGAATTGCAAGTTTTAATTGCAATTAATTTTTTGTTGGCAGTCAAATGGAAATTAACAGAATGGAAAATAGATATAGGTATCGATTGTTTATTTTATACATATTTGTTTATTATATTAGATATCTTATGAAATAAAGTACCTAATAGGAAGCTAAAAATGCTAGCTACTGAGGCCTTCGATTATTTAAAATTTAAAGTTACCAAATAAATTTTAAGAAATACTTTTGAAAAATTTTAGCTATCAAATATTGTTATATCATAAATTCTGATTAAAAATGATTCATATTTTGAACATAGTGTTCAAAATGTATAAAGATTTTTAAAAATATGGAATAAAAAAAGTACTATTAATTTGTGACTCTAATGTTATGTTTTATTTGTTTAATTGAATATTTTGCGAATTCAAAGCTCGACCATCGCTTTAGGAAAACAGAAGATCTATCCGAGGAAGATATATTCAAGGAAGAACTAAGTACCTACGGAAGATCTATATAAGGAAGATCTATCCTACTATAAAATCTAAATGTTTAACCCTATTGTCCACACACCACTCATACGCCCTGTAAACCTATCTCAATCTAACTTAATTGAAAATGTTACTCTCTCTTTCCTACTACTATCAATTGATTCTTCTTAATAATTCAATTTAAATCAATGCGCCTTATGACGCACTTTACTGTCCCGTCTACCTCTCTTCCCCGTAAATGTTTTTGTTGTAATAAATAGAGCAAGTTTAACCTCAAGTTCGTTAGCACCCATAAGAAACATATAGAGAGTGAGGGTCAGGGGGAGAGGGGTGTACCCTAAGCCGACTAACTAACTAACTACATAGAGTGACTCGAACAAATTGCCAATCAACATTCAACCATTGTCGTCGTCGTTGTTGTCCTCGTAGCTATTATCGCCGTACATTGAACCCCTCTCCTCCTTGCCCCCCTTTCCCCACTCTCACCGCGTCTCGCCCACAACTGGCTTGTAACGACAGCTGATGACACGCACTTTGCGTGTTTATTTAATAAATAAAAATTTACATAAATTTGCCAAAGTGCGCAAGCGAAAGAAATTTGCTGATATTTTGCATCGAAAACCAAGCTCCATTTGCACAACAAAAATAAGCAAATAAATTTATTCAAATCGAAAGGATTTCATGCGAAAATGTCAAACAATATTTAGACTGTAAATAAGTCATAAATTTATGGGGAGAAGAACTCACTTAAGACTAATCCCTAGCTTATAGGAGAACACACCTTGAAAAAAAAAACACTTAACCTTGACCCTAGGCGGCTTCAAGTAACCCCATCTCTATCATCATGATGATGATCATCAGCAAGTTTAAAAAGTGCTTTGCATCATCGCTAATAGCCCTCAATATGTATGTAGTAACAATTTTCTGGGCGCCCCCCCCCTGCTAAAGTGTAACTAATATGTGAGCTTTATACCGCAAATATTCCACAACTAAACTAAACTCGTATGTGCCACAAGAGTGCCTTTTGATTAATGATGCCACCGCTCCGGCTACTGTTTTGGAGTGAGGTGGATGGAATGGAATGGAAAGTCAAAAGAGACCGTCCTGATTCGAAACGCACACAGTGCTGTAAGTAAGTCTTCCCCTCCTCTCTTTATGATGTACGCAAAATTATATAGAAGTCGAACCACTCCACTCGCTAGCTAGCCGAGTTAAACGACTGACTTTAACGACTTTGCTCACTCGATTGGCCAGTCAATTCAATGTTAAGCATATCATTTATCTTCACTCTATGGCTAAAAAGTAAGAACAAAGAATCGGCGGGTCTCCAATTAGCGACAATCATTTTTCATTTGAAATCTGTAGTTTTAGTTTGTGTGATTAACTCAAACTCAATGTCAACTTGAAAGCGAGCTCCTATCTTGACCAGTTTTTTGTGTTGTTTGTTGTTTGCAATTTACATACATACATTGCGAAATGTGCATTCTTTTGTTACCTATAATTATGCCAAATATTCAAATAAATTATCAACTAGAACAAATTGCCAGCTGCTGCACAGTAGTGGCTTGTTCGCATTGTTGCAACTGAAATGAATGAATAACATTTTGGACTTGCAGATACTCTGCTCGAACGCATGTTGTCTTAGTAATAAAATGCTATCAATCAATCACAGCAAATCATAGTTTAAATGCTAAGGAAATAATTTATTTGAAGGGGGCGTGGCAAACCCGATTTGTGTGTATACTAAACCCAGTTAAATAGACGGACATGTCTTTCTAGTCTAAATTGCGGTTAATATACCCTTTCACATTTTCGAGATTTATAGGGTATGAAAAAGTTTTACATGATAATAAATTTTCGTGTTTTCTGTGTGTCATGAGTAACCGGAAAAATGCGTGTGGGGAGGGGGCGTTGGCGGCGCTGATTTGGTCTTGTTGGATAAGCTAGAGATGCTGGGGCATTGTCTGAATTCTTGCTTGCAGCTCTCACAATGGCGAGAATATTGCATACTTGTAACTAACAACAAAAGCCACAAATAATAATAGAGATAAATTATATTGTTTTCTTCCCTTTTTTTTGTATGAGAGAAAAATCTGCGGGACTTTTATGAGCTAACAAAATGGCAAAGAAAGTGTTTCAAATCAAAGTTTTGAAGAAAGTGTAACGGGCTATTTCATGAACATATTTTTACGGTTGATTTGAATTAACTGTAAGTTAATTGGTTAAGTTACACATATTTAAGCTTTGCTTTAAAACTTATGTAAAATTTACTAGTTTAAAAAGAGCCTTCAGAGGCTGGCAACAATTTTAGTTATTAACTGCTTACCAACACTAGCAGTTGCAACATTTTTGAATTACCCAACACTTTAATTAGAGGAAATATTTAATTATTTAAGTCTTATTATTTATTCTCTTTTACAATCACTCTTCCTTCTAAAAAGATGCTTAACAATCTGGCAAGGTTTTTAATTATTAACCGTTTTCTAACACTAGTTCTTGTGCCATTTTTAAATATCCTTACATTTTAAAAGGTGGTAAAATTATAAGAAAGTATAAAGTTGAGAATAATAACGTGGAATTTAGGAGGAGGATACTATGAATGAGAGTGGATTACGTGAATCCCTTTGTAGAAATCCAACTAAAAATTAGATGATCTTAAAGTTAGCTTATCCTAAATAAAGTTCCATTGTCTACTAAGTTTATGGTGAGCGAATTCTTTTAGTCGATGCCATATCTAGGTGACCTACATATATTCTGGTTAATTGGTTTTGTCTGAGTTCAATGGATTTGAAAACTATTTAAAGGCAAGGCACCTGTCTATTCGTTTACTACCACAACTTGGCTTTGATTTCCGCATATTCGCGTTTGCATATTGAAAATGCTTACAAGCTCCATATAACCTGATTATTAACATGCTTAATTATATACATATTCATTATCGCAGTTACAATAGCTCTGGCAAGTAATGAAAATCAATTTGCTTTTGTCTGCTCTGTCTCTTCCAATTTGCCAGCCAACATGTGCAGTACAATGAAACGATTTATGATTTAAGGAAAGTCTAATAACTAACTAACTGTCTGACTGACTGACTGACTGACTGAGTAAGTGATAAATCTAAAGGTGAGAATTAGCGGAAATATTATGTTGATATGGCGGTTTTTGGTGGTTGGGGGTGCGGCTCTCGTTGCCATTGCAATTTTGCCTTCAACTCTCTTTTTTTTTTTTGTTGGTTTCGTTTGTGGTTTGCTTTCTGTTTGTAGCGTGCCGACTGCTGCTGCTGCTGACATATCAAATATTTAATTATCGTATGTTTTTTTTGTTTAACAAATAATTCTTTTGCGGTGTTTTTACGAGCACTTCTCGTGTGCAATAACCTTGCCAAACAACAAGCTCAACAAACTTGACATGGAAGCCTTTACATAAAATACAATTAAAGAAACAGAGTGGGCCAGGCTAACTATGCAAGCGCCGAAGTGTCTATACACTCTCTAAGCAGCAGTTTAATCCATACAGAGATCCTCATTTAATGGAATTTATATCTTGGGTCCGATCTTTCCAATCCCTTTCAGCACTGTAGCTTTAAAATTCGTTTGTGTTTGAGCTATAAATGAATTTAAAATGTTTATTCTCTTCTCCTTCTTCTTTTCTCCTACAAGTTATTTACCCTCACTTTAAGGGTATCAAAAAACAGAGGGGTAGATACAAACCGCTAAGTTGTAGATAAGTCGAGATCGACTGTTTCTTTATATTTGTTTGCTGTTTTTCGGTTTAAAAAAATCGCGGCAAGCATGAAAAGTGGCTTATTGAATGCGTCTTTGTTTTTACGTATTCCGTTTTATTTTATTTTATTGTATGTGCTTACTTGTACACACTCACAAAATTGTGTTTACACATTTCACTCTGATTTATTTCGCTTCCTAGATACCACAAGGTTGAGGTTGACTTTCACGTTCACGTATCGTCGTCGTCGTCAATTTCATCGTCATTGTTTCCTTTTACAGTTCTGTTTACATACATAATTTCCAATTGATTTCGATTTCAAATTTGCAATATGAGTGCGCAACAAGGTTGTCGTAGTAGACACTCATCATCGATACGAGGTTCTTTATGTTCTTATCGCCTTATTGAATTTGACATTAATGTTTATTGCAACCATGTGAGCCATCTTAAAGGCCATTGAAACGCGATAAGCATTTGGTTTTCAATTCATAGGAAATTGCAGCCACACTTTTTGGATTGTACATTCAAATTAGATATATGAATGTTGCAACAAGGTTGTTCAAAAGACTCATCATCAATTAGAGGTTGTTTATGCTATTATCGGCTTATTTTACTTGACTTGCACTGCTATTTTTCTAGTTGAAGTAGATTATTGCAATTTTTTGATATTTTACTTTAGAAATTGCAGCCACACTTTTTCTTGCTTTTCTTGCCTAAGAACAAAAAGCTTGTTAGCGTAAATACTTTTGACAACACTTTTACTGCATAAATATTTACAAATATCATTTCAATTTCGGGTTTGGTAAGAATTTTTGGTAATATTCCCTAACAAATATGCAGCCCCACCATTTTTTCATATATTCTTTTCATATGTTTCTCTAAAAATATATTTTAAACTACACTTTTTGGACTTTTTTTTAGGAGTTGTCTATTTAATAAGCTTAACCCCATTGCTACTTCAATTTGACCTTTCGATAATACGTATTATATACAAAATTTGCAGCCAAACCATTTGCATAGTTCTCATTAACTTCAAAAAGCATTTGTTTATAAGAATTCAAGCTTAAAGCTTTAAGAAAGAGACTAATACATATATTGCATATATGATCAGAATCTAAAGCTGAATAACAAAAACTGAAATAAATATCCATGATATGAAGACATTGCACATTTGTTGTACTCTTAATGGCGATTGAAATTGTGGTATTTAAAGAATTTAAGCCCATCCTTCCCTCGTTTGAAAAATCATCATAATAGCAAATTGCAATTACATAGTTAAAATGCGATAAAATATTCAATTTACGATGCCTCTCCATTTGTGGAATTCAGTCTGTATTCAACAGATTGTTCATTCAGAACAAAAAAAAAAAAAACAGTGATAACATTTTAATTAAAAGTCTGTTTTTTATGGCTTATCAAAAGCTGTGCCAGCCAGTCACTTGAATGTGTTATTTTTTTTTGTGTATACATATGTATAAAATTGTAATTGATATCTAAAGGGGACTTCAAAACATAATCCGCCTCCTAATCATCAAACTTATTGCGCCGCATCATAGAAATACATTTAATTCCATACAAAGTTTGTTAATAGAGGAATCCGAGATGGAAACAAATCATTTGAATATTTGTAATACAGCGTAAAGAATCTACAGCTGTTTGAGTACATTTTTTTTTATCGCGCAATTTCTTACGCCTCAAATGCAACTGAAATGTGTGTTTATTATAAAAAGGAATTTGCATAACTACAGAGAAAAGGCAAAAAACAACAACAAATAATAACAGAAAAAGAGAACGAAATTTTAAGGAAAATGCTTGATTAATGTGGCGGAAATATTAGACGAAAAAATGCAAAAGGAATAATAAAAAAAATGTTCAAGTCATTTGGTTTATGTGCAAAAAGGTAATCTTTGTTTTCATAAAAAAGTATTCAGAGGGCGAAACTTACTTAGAATTGTTGGCAAATTGTTGCTTTCATTCAGTTTCTCACTCTTTGCTATCGTTGAGCATATTGATTTCTGCAAAGCAAAACCAAAATTGATATATATATTATATGAATTTATTTATCCAAATCTATTCCCAAAATGACCCACTTCCCACATTCCGTGTACCAGACAAGTAAATAATTTCAGCAATTTGAGGGCCGACATATGCTTTTTTATCTTTACTGACTGATAGACCAAATCCATAGACTATCATTTTTACCTAATCAGTAATTTTTTTGGGGAGTTTGAGTGATTCACATGTTAAACGAATGCCTGAGATATGGCTATGGGAATTCACTATCAATGGGGGGAACGAATACGAATCTAGAACTATAAACTTCTTACACAATCAAATAGATAAATTTATCGTTGTGAGGGGTATTTTGGGAAATGTTTATAAGTACAATAAAGAAAGGTGCTTTTCTTTGTGTTTCTTTAAATAGGTTCTTTACTTTTTCACAAGAAAACGCACTTATGGAAAGGAAATTTCCCATTTGGAATGCAAACAGGGGAAATTTTTCGATATGTTTTCTCTCAAGCAATCGATACAACTTTGCAACAACCTTGGAATGTTCGTTTTGGTTTAATAAAACTTAGATAATTAGGTCAACAAATTTGGTAAAACGTATAAAAATCAATATAAGAACTTTTTAACAATTTGTTTGTGTCTAGTTATGAAACTTTTAAATGGCACCCTGTATATACTCTAGATACAATCTTGAATAAACAGGGAGACATGCAATCACACATTAATCAAACTAGAAGAAAGAATATATAGAACAGGAAGTACGGTTATTTCATTGCCTTTACTACTTCTGAAACGCTGTATCCATTAATCAAACTTTTGCATTTTTATACTGACTAGAACTGGTTTAGCTTAGAGACTTTAATACCATGATTAAAAACGTCTAATACATTCTCTTCATCTATTACTTATAAAAACACGTTCAGATTCTTTAAGTTGATATTTCTAAATTAAGTTATCCATCTCGATAATACAGGTAAGTTGTTCAGATGAAATTATTGTCCTGTGAGTTCAATATACCGACAATCCCTGATCACATTTTACTTTAATGTTGTTCCCAGTTCCGCTTAGATAATATTTCATCAGCATTAACTGCTCAGGATCATAAATATCTTTTTCAGCCCCAAAAGAAAAAAAACACCACAAACTTTGGCAATTTATTAACTGCTTATAAAAAATATTTGCCGCTCCTCGTCTCAAAATGATGCAAAGAGGAGGCAGGCGGCAGACGACGACTGTGTATGCAAAATTTGTAGCCATAATCACGTCATTGGTCAGGCAATATTTTGTGGTTGTTTTGTTTTTGATTTTTATTTTTAATAATTTTGCATGCTTAAGCAATTTTTCATATTGCATATTATGTTTGCGAAGACCAAACACAATCAAAGGCTTCCTTACTTTGTTTGCCCTGTCGAAAATTGGGTATATTAATTTAAGTAAACAGTTTGTAATACACAGAAAAATGCAAGAAAGGGTCAGAGGTCAGTTTAACATTCTTAAATTGGTATGACATAGTTTCTCTACAGCTGATTGGTCAAAAGAAGTAAGGGCATTACAATTTCGACACGACCGGATTCGCATGTTTTTGTATGATTGAACAAGCCTCTCGATAAAAAAGATTTACGAACATTTAAAACCGTAAATAAATCAGGATTATTGTATTTTTTTTTTAACTTAATATTGCACATTTAGCATTTTTAATTGTTTAAGTCCCGGAATGACTTTAATAGAAAACGAAACTTGTGTGCACAAACTGAAAAGTCGAAGTGAAAGCGCTGAAAAAAAAAAAATAATTGTAAACAACAAAGAGCAAAACTAAAGCAATATATCGGAAATAAAAATAAAGTATTGCGAGGCTTTTTTGATTTAGTATTCATGGAATGGAGAAGAGGCAATGAAAATAAATTCAATTTTTAAGTGGCTCTTGAATTAATTGCAATCAAAATAATAAATAATCGAAAATCATTGACGTAATGAAAATAATGAGAGGGTGGAAATGGTCATATGTATATAAAGAAGAGCAGCAGATTGTATGATTTAACTTTCACACGGACACACACATCGAAAGTATCTTATGAAACATTCACCAAAATCCTATTGAAAACCTTAAAAAAAAAAACGAAAAATCTGACAATCAGTAGAAGAAACCGAGAGAATCACAGAACAAGTCAAAGCAAAACATTGAAAACTGTTGGTGGGAAAATCCAATTAGGGAAAATCGCATAAAATTCAACGAGGCGAATGACAAACCGAGCAAAAAAGCCAAAAGCCGAAAATGAAAGACCCCGAAAAGTCGTACTCGAAGTGTGAAATGGAAAACCGCAAGAAAATTTAATCAGTCCCCAAACAGACACGAGGCAAAATGTAAAATAATTAAGTATACGCAATGTGGACAAAAAGTATTCAAAACTCTTCGTTTCTCTCTCAGTCCGATTTATGTGAGTTTGGTAGTGCAGCTGCTATAGAAACTATGATTAACCGCAATGTATCTGAAAGATACAAAAACCCCCTCCCCCGTAAGTGTTGCAATCCTCAGACAAAACAGTGTGCAACTGTCAGTGATACAAAAGGCAACGAAAACCAACGCCATTGCATGATTTCTGTAATCATTTTTTCTTCATATTATTATTTTTTTTGTTTTTTACGATTTTCCTGATTTTTTCTTCCCCTGCGCGCAAAACTCTCATAATGAAACCGAAAGCCACCGAAACAGCAAAAGCTACAAAGACTAGTCAGCAAGTTGGCGTAAATTAACGTAAAAAAGTCGAAAACAGTTACCAGCAATTGCATACATACACACACACACACACCTTGATTTTTAACTGCAAACACAGTAGTAGTTCAATCATCCGTAAAAAAAAAAAAAAAAGCCAGCTTATGATCTCTTACTCTCTTGTAAAATAGTCATTACGGTAAATGGACATGATTTCGAGGGGAATTGGTGGAAACTTTTGCCAGACAGACCCAAAACAAGAGGAAGGGGACTTGGCTCCCCTCACAGGAGGGGGCAGGAGGAGTGGCGACGAGTTTCTGGCTAACTTATCTGCATCTATATGGTTTCTTTCAATTTCAAACACGTGCGACGCTAAGTAAAATGTAAATACCAAATTATGATAGGATTTGCGCGAAGTGGCAAAAATAAGTTGCAGATTGTATAAGTTTTTGCCCGATCAACCTTAAAGCAGCATGAAATAGAATGAGACATCAAATTTAAGGAAGTAATTAAGACGCTAAATTAAATGATTATTAGGACAATTATATTTAAGAGCATAAAAGAGAGATTCATGACTTCAAAATGGACTACTTGTTAGGCATAGCTGGAAGTATTATTTATTTAGTATTTACTTATTTCAAAGAAATTCAATTAGGCAGCTTGAAGTAGTTGTGCTTACATACATGTATTTCCGACATGTATCAAAATTAGATTAGAATTTTAAAAACAGTCGAAAACTAACTTAGAAAGATATTTTTTTAGAATCTGTTGTGAAAGTCAAATCACATCAAAAAATTTTAATTGAGTAAGATTGAAGGTAAACCTATTCCAAACAGTTTTTTAGCAACCAAAAAAAAAAATTGTAATTCTCGCAAAGAAGCCTGAAATTTGAAATAATCTATTCTATAACTTTTATATCGCATTTTTATACCCATAATATTAAAAATCGGCGTATATGGTCCTAGTGGCTATTTAGTAAGTCTTAAAAAATTATATTAATGCCTTATATTTTTTCTAATTTAATATTTTTATTATATCTTCGCTTTTTTATTGTTATATAGTTCATAAATATGTAATTAAAACCTCTTAAATTTATATAAATTTAAATCTAAATGTGTTTTATTTAATTTACAGATTTGGTTAACGATTTGTTTATGATAATTTGTTGACTTTTAATTGACTAATTTCAATTTAAGATACCTACTAGCCTACTATTTTGATAGTGTTTTAACTTGCCACAACTGGGACTAATATTTTTAGATAAATGAAAAACTTAACTTAAGTAAATTAAGCTGAATTTACAAAGACTTTAAACGGAACCGACATTAAGGAAAGACTGTTCCTTTCTCCTATATGGTATACAGCATAAAGAGTTCCATTCTGAATATAATTTAGAATATATAACTGACAATTACCATTCAAGGATTAAGCAATGCCTATCTATTTTTAAGAAATTGCACTTTAAGCGATCGATTTTGTAATTATTTTAAATATAATAATCAGCTTTAAATGTTTCTACCGCCCACATATTTATTTATTTAGTTTAGCAAATATTCGAGTTTTATTATTTTATATTTTTCATTTATTTTTGTTGGATTTAAACTCAAGGACAGACATTTCTATTCTATAAGATATGCATTTTTAATCAAAAAAATATCAAAGAAGCTAACTTTGGCTATGCCAAAGTTTGTATACCCTTGCAGATTTTGACCATTACATTTTATTTTCTAAAAACTTTTTTGTTTCTTCATCCAATAAAGAAATATTTTAAATACATTGGCCGGGGCAGCCAATCGCCAAATAGTAGACAATGTAGCGATTGATATTCATATTCACACACACACAATCGCAATTTTGACACATATATGTGCTTCACTGCTTATGCGTGCACTGCTTATGGCAGCAGTACTGCTGCATACTGCTGCTGCCATAAGCAGTGCACGCTATATAGGCAAATTTTATATCGTCGAAATCAGGCGTTATGTTTATCCGATTGTTTTGAAATTCACGCATATGACGTAATCCCTTTTTATTTATGTACATAATCAGTTTGGATAAGATTGTTCAAAAAATAGAGAAGTTATTCGCATTTAACGATTGTATTTGTATGGCAGCTATATGATATAGTTGTCCGATCTTATTCAAAATCGCAGATGTGTATGTGGCTGTATAGAAAAGCTTATATACGAACTTTGAATGCGATAGCTCTAAAACTGTGGGACTAGATCGCGCAGCACCAGACAGACAGACGGACAGACGGACAGACGGACATGGCTATATCAACTCGTCTTCTCTTGCTGATCAAGAATATATATACTTTATGGGGTCGGAAACGATCCCTTCTCTGCGTTACAAACATCTGACCAATTTTATAATACCCTCTGCAAGGGTATAAAAATATATGATTTGGTGCTTCGATATACATAAATGGAAACAATTTTATTTATACAGATTTCGCACCATATAAATTTCTACAATTTTACAACATTTTCATAAAGCTTTGATAAAGCGAATATTTTAAATTTTACAACTTCAATGTCAATAAACCCGATCAGTTTTCCTTTTTTTTCTACGCAAGCAATAGAGGAAAATGCTGAGCTGCAAACTGAAAACTAGAATATTTAGCTAAACGCATTAAAAGTGCAGCATTGGAAAGATGGGCAAAGGCAGATGGAGGAGATGGGGCGACAGATAGATCATGATGGAGGGAGACAAAGAATAAAGAGCTTTACTAGAGACGCGACTTTCGAACAAAGGCGTCGCCTATGAACCTGGTAACCGGTTTTCATTTTTGTTTTACCTCCAACACCAGATATATGTACATACACACACACACACACACACATAGAGAGAGAGAGAGATACAAATGCCCAGTACAAGATACAACAAGACAAGTATAGTAAGTATTATAGACTACAAACAAAATAGCGAAAAACTTGAGTGCCCATAAAGCAAACAAGCCTCCCAGTTGAGCTGTGAGCCAAGTTGATCTGAGCCAAGTTGCGTTCAGTTCAGTTCAGTTGAGTTAAAGTCGAGTCGAGTCGAAAAGGGCAGACGAGCTACCCAGCAGCAGCAGCAGCAGCAGCAGCAGCAGCAGCAACAGCAGCAGACTTCCGACGAGACTTGCACTTTGGGGTAGAGACGACAAAATCAAGTTTTTCCTCTTATAGTACAGGTAAAGGAGCCAGAAGGAATAGCTCCAAGTGTTTGGTTTTTCAGTTTCTGTGTGCGTTGGTTTTGTGTGTTTTTTTTTTTTTTGGTCAATGACTGAAGCAAGTCTCCCCATCATTATCATCATTCATTTTTCATGGCTGAGTGCCTTTTGGCCACTCCACTTTGATTGTTTACAGCTGCCGTCGTAGTCTACAAGTAAACCGGTTACGCTTACCCACAGCTGTTTTTTTTTTCCTCTTTTTTGGTTTTCGGTTTTTGGATGGTCAGAAAATCCAGAAATTTAATATGCTTAACGCAGGATGCAGACAAAAAAATATATATATATATATAATAATAATGGAGAGGTACGTAGACGACGGCGACGACGACGACGGCAGAGTCTCCAAGCTAACAGGAGCGGGTGCGGTTTGACCTAAAACCAAAAATGATGAAATTCTCCTCAAGCTTCTGCGCTTCTCCTCATGTTGTCGTTGTTGTTGTGGCTTTTTGCGGTTGAAGAATCATTTTAAAGTGCATAAATATCTTGGGGACGAGTGGAGGGGGGTGTGGGGTAGGTTTTTTTCTTGTTTTGTTAAAACGGTAAATGATCTCTGCCAAGTTAGTCAGATTTCAACGAGTTAAGACGGTGTGGTGTAGTCGAGGGTTAACCAAGAAGCAGCGGTTCTTGTGGGTGATGAAATAACTTGATTGCTCTTGTGGTCAGTCTGGGGAGAGAGAGGAGGAGCAGAGAGGAGGCTGCTAACTAACGGCTTATTCTTGTGAAATTTATTTATGTCAAATGGCCCCCATTGCTTTCCCCATTTTTTTTGTTTTTTTCGATAAATGTCTGATGATTTAATTAATGGCATTTTTTTTTTTTTATGCACTTTTCTTTCTGTCAATTTTAATTAAATTTAATTTTACCCAATTTCACTTTTAGTAAACCTTTTTCTTTCATTTAATGGTTAATGAAGTCCCTGAGTCATCCACCAAAAATGCACAAACACGCATCGAATGCTCAATCAAAAATGTACAATCTTTTACATCCATTACACCCACAAATCTTTACAAATCTTTGTCTTCGGGTCTACATTTTCAATTCAATTTTCAGCTTTTCAATGGTTCAGGCCTGTCTGGCAATTGAAACAAACCTAATTAGGCGTCGTCTCTGGTTGCAATTGTTGGTGGGCAGCGCTAGTGCAAGTTTTGCCGCCACTGGAAATCTTTCCTTGGTTATGTAATCTTTTAGCCAAGAAAAAAAACTAACGAACGAACGAACTTGGGCCTGACACTGCACTTTATTGGCTAATGCCAAGCAAGTGCCTAGAAAATATGTAAAAAAGAAAAAAAAACCTAGAGACAGCAAAAAATGTCAAATGGCAAAAATAACAAAAAAGTGTGGGCAATGCCTAATGATGATTTAATAGATCTACAATATATATAGCGCCTCGTTTGTATGTAAATCCCAAGTTTCTAAGTATGTGTAAATCCATTGACAGATGGGAATTTTAAGTAAACTTGTAGAATTTTTAATTAAATTGAAGCAAGTGCCACTGATTCGTTATAGGAGTAGGACGATAATTTCATTTTATTGCTGTCAAACGAGTCAATTTACATCAAGATCCTCCAAGCAGTAATGAACTCTCCTCAAAATGGACTCTAATATTTTTCTATCGATATCAAATAGTTATCCGATTACCTAAAATGGCATCTCCTTTGTGGAAATTCCACATTTGAAATTTAAATTGAAGTAAGAATATAATTAATTTATACATTTGCATAGAATAACAACTTTAAAGAGTGAGAAAAGTATTTTTCATTATCCATTTTTAATCCCATATTTTTTAACAATCTATCAACCACCCGGCAGACACTCTCAGCTCTGACACTTCGACCCTAACTTGCACCGCTCGAATATCTCGCAGCAGCACCTTAAAGGGAAGAAATAGTCGATGACAGGAAAGCCGGATTTTACCATTCGACCTGACTACTAAGATTCAGACGTTCCCATCTCAACCAACCCTATATCTTCCCTCAGATCGTGACTCTTCAGTCTTAGAAGAACATATAGAACGTCTCAAGTCCTTCAAGTTTCCTTCGGACAGTCAAATTGAGGTCCCTCGACCGGTAAGCATGGCCGCTGGATATACCCCTGTCTCCCTTGGGACCAACGAGGTAGAGATTGTTAATGACACTGTCACTGTTAATTTCGATGACATCCAACGACGATTGAATAAGCCTCTGGCTATGACCGAACAGGCCCAAGACAACATCGAACGCCATTATAAAGAATTCCTTCGTAGAGATGGAGGTGCAGATGATGAACTGTCAAAGGAAGAGGCGCTGGCTTCAGTTCAATGTCTAGATGATATGTTTGGATTACCGGGGTGGGTCAATCAGAATACCCCTGCAGCTGCTTGCGCCTGTCGCAAGAAATGTGAGTGGACATGTGAGAATCCCTCTGTGCTGAACTAGCCCTCCCTGACCTGGACCCAGCTCTATTTGGACATATCATGCAAGACATAACCAAGCACAACAGCATAGAATGCGGGAAATACTTCTTGGCTCAGGTCGGTGCTGATTTATCCTTGATTCAGGCCCAAACGATGTTCACAAAGGCTCAGTACCCAGATCTCTATCTATCCCATGCCACTTTCCAACAGGCAATTGAAAATATCAACACCCTGGTTAGGTCTAATAAAGATGAGCTCTGCCAAACGTCGGCCAATAACAACACCCTTCAGACGGTAATCAACAAATTGAGCGGGGAGCTAGGAGAGTATAACAAAACTGGCTCCGAAGCCCCCCTTAGGATCCACTAGAGATGTTGACTACGGAGTAGATCCCAATCGCCCGGCAAGCAATCAGCTAAAGGGTGAACATACGAACAATATAATCCTTAATGGACGGGATCCCACACTACCGGGTTGAAGGCTCTTCCCCCTTCTCTTCATTCTCCTACTCTGAGTGAGAAGACATTCTTACAACGATTCAAGCAGATGCCTACTCAGGAGTTCCTATCATCTGATGGACGTTGTTATGTTGCCCCATGATGTTATCAGGACACCAGAAAACAGGGTCACTAGAAATTTCCAACTAGTGTGCATCGCACCTAGGACAGCCTCTTGGGATGTCTTATACGGGAATCTTTCCTTGTTCTAGATTTATAAAAAAAAGATAACATTGAATTTTAGATACTTTGACATTTAAAATAAACCAATTTAAGTGAAAACCATTTCGAATTGATACATTGCTTTATAACTATTTCTTCTTTATGTATGTCTAATTCAAAATTCTTGTACTCGTTAAGCTTAATCAAGGTCCACACATGCTTCTTTTGTATTCCTCAATCGACAAGCTACCATAAAAAGACTTCAAACAGGTTGAACTTTTCGAAAGAGACAAAAAATAAATAAATAAAAAAAGAGGAAAACGAAACGAAAAATGAGTTGGCATTGCACATTGTACATTTGGTGCACATATCTGCCGGTTTCTCTTTATGGACAAGACAAGTTCTTGGACAAACAAGCCAAGATACAATATGAATACATATTTAATACCTTCCGACTCAAGACTCTAGCAAATATTTTACTTTGAATTTGCTGTGAGTTACATTCAATCAACTTCATCCAACTACTTTTAGTGAGTGCTGGTGATATGCTAGTAAGGATTATGAATAGTTAGTGAGGGGGTTTGAGAGGGGGTTTGAGATGGGTGGTTAGGGTGGTTAGATTCAACGAAGCGTGCCACAAAAGGTAACATGCAATGTCTGAGCTGGTTAAGTAAAAAGTAATTTCAAGTCGAATCGTAGTCATTATTATTAGGATTGCCCACATAATAAATGATGTAAAAAGTGGGCGGACAGCAGCTACAAGAAGGGGGTGGGTAGTAGGGTGAAAAGTGTTTTTAGAGCGTACCAAATATATGTACATATATGTAACATTTCACACTCCACAATGTTTATAATTACAATTAGAAGTTAGAAGCCAAGTTTCATCTCATCAAAGATTCTCACCATCTCCCTGGTTTGTGTCTAGACTTTCAATGTCAATCCGTTTGTCAGTTTGTTGTAAGGTGTCAGTTAAATAATTACAGAGAGAAAATGCAAAACACTTAATTACATACAGTGGCTAAGAATCTTATGACAAAAGTGTAAGTGATAATTAGAGAGAAAGACAACACAGAGAGAGAGAGAGAGAGAGAGGGGAAAAAGTGGGGAATATGAGTATGAGTAGAGAAACAAATGTTAGATGATTAAAACTTAATTACTAGCTTTTAAAGAAACATTTTGCGATTTCACTTTTGTTGTTCCACACACACACACACACACACACACACACACACACACAGTTTTCTATTAACAAAAGTTTGTTGCCTTGCCATTTTAGACTTGACCCACTTGTGTATATGAATATCTATAAAGAACGATAATTATAAATTGAAGATAGAAATAGAAAGAGAGAGAGAGAGACAATACTTTAACGCCCTCATGCGTGTATCTACGCTCCTCAAGATGACGATGACGAACTACTAAATGCGACCAAGACCCAAATAATTTGTATGACAAAAGGAAAACATTTCATTTTTGCCGCTGCTAAACTTGGACTCGAGTATTGAGTGTCTTTTGCATGGTGAACGACGGTCTCAATTACAAAGGTCTTGGACGACAATTAAAATATACTACACACTCTTCATGTGTTAGTAGTTTTGCCTGACTGACCTCAAACACGCAAATCTTTTCAACAATTAGTTCGATCCACCCACCAGCCACAAATTTTTTCTGAGAAAAACAGCTGCCAAATGAAGGTCGGTCTCTCCACCATGATCGGCAAAAACAATAATCGAAAAATCAGATATCATATCATGACAAATTTGTCTTCTGATTTTTGTCGTCTGTTGTGTCTGTGTGGGTTGTCAAAGAAAAACCTCAAGCTTGGGAAAAATCCAAATTATTCAGACCTGATGGCTGGCATTTTGTTAATTAAATAATTTTGTATAATTTTTATGGTGCGTGTTTGAGTGTGTGTGTGACTGACGTTGTTCTTCATTTCATAATCAATTTCAATTGAAGTTGTCAAGCTAGGCCTATTTACTGTATAAGTTTAACATTTTGGAAATAAAAACTGACGTAGGCGCTTCGAATAATATCGGAAGGTTAAAACATGAAGATAGACACTACAATACAAACTACATGCAAGTTGACAAGGCCAGAAATCTGAATTGACTGAAGATTGATTAAGAAGAAGCCAAATTTTGAATGAATTTTGTGCTTTAGACATTTTGAAGTGTTTCCTTTGTTTTGTTGGCTTACAATTTTGTAATGTTTTTGATGAACATTTGGCTTAACTTTGGGTTTGTTATTTAATATTATGCTACAAAAAAATGCATTTATTTAAAAATTCTTCTATTCATATTTTGATAACTGATAAAATTCTCATGCAGTTTGATATATAAGATAAAAAACTCTGTAGAAGAAAGAAAACTTTTCTATTTATTTGATATACTTACAAAGAATCTTATGATTCAACTTCAATTTGAATATTGAAAAGAGTATATTGAAAATCTATACAAATATTGTTTAACTGTAGATTAACATTAGCATGAATATACAAAAATTATATGGATAATGATTCAAATGTTTGTCATGCAATTAAGGCTATATATATTCTATTAATATTTAAAATGTGTGTAAATATTTTGCATATTTATAGAATTATGAAAATATTTTGCATATTTATAAAATTATGAAAAACAAAGGAACAAGTATGTTTTTTAATTTTTTTAAATTTAAAAAAAGAAGCAATGACTTTAATGTAAATAAAGTAAGTAAGTCGCCGTGCCGACTTCGATATACCATGCATTAGGTGAAGAGATATATATTAAATTTCTTTTCAATGCTCAATGAGCGAGACTCTTATGTGGAAAAGAGCACTTTAGCGCCCCCCGACCAAATCGGTGATTTCCAGCATATGCTATCTCGCTCTTTTTCGCGTGCATCTGCCTTGCACCGCTATGGGTGAAAAACGTTTCTATGTATAACTCGGCCATTTTTATTCCGATTCTTGTGATATTTGGTGGGATGATAGATGATGATATTTTGGGTGAAAATCGAATTTTTCGAATTTCAGGGGCGGAAGGGGGCGTGGCAAAAATTTGAAACAAACTTGGTCTGCGTGCATACTGCACGCATCTAATGTCCAAATCCGATAGCTCTATCTTTTATAGTTCCCGAGATATGGGGGCTCAAAATATTGTTTTTCAAATAGCGTGGGCGGAAGGGGGCGTGGCAAAAAAAGAAAATAAACTTGATCAGCGTACACACCAAACGAGTCTACATGCCAAATTTGGTAGCTCTAGCTTGTATAGTTGCTGAGATCTAGGCACTCTATCGGACGGACGGACGGACGGACGGACGGACGGACGGACGGACAGACGGACATGTCTCAATCGACTCGACTATTGATACTGATCAAGAATATATATACTTTATAGGGACGGAAAAGCTTCCTTCTCCCTGTTACATACATTTTGGCGACTTTAATATACCATTTCATTCTATGAATGCATGGTATAATTACAAATTTGGATATTACAAATTTCAAGGAACAAATTTTTAGTAAAAATTACTTAAGATTGATTTTTAATTTGTCTCGAATGATTAGTTAAAATGAAATAAATGAATGAATGAATTTTTACTAAAGAACCTCCCAAGAGACGCTATTAAAAAGAACGAAGTACATTTTGTTGAACAACTCAAGGTCTTACCCAATCCAATTTATTTCAATTTAGTTATGTAGTATATTAGGATATTTTTTCACTCACCGAAACTGAAAATAGAAATGGAAAATTTGTTTAAAAATCACATAATTTGATCAGAGGTTCAGTTTTAAGTTATGGCATAATTAAACAAATTTCGAATGTTGTGACTATTTTAATAGCAATTTATCAGATCAATGTTTTTGCGTCGTGAAGCATTTATCTTATTGTACATCTGAATATGTTTAAGCATTTCTTATGTTAATACCATTTTGTTTCATTAACAATCAACATTTCCAGTTTGCATTTAGAATATTGTTTTGTTTGCTAATTTCCCCCAACCAAAAAAATGATTAACCATGTTCTGAGTAATTAAGTCAAGCACTTTTAGACTAATTTCTATGTTATCTGTCGGCGATAAGAGTTAACTTTGTTGAATTATATTTCCTATTTAGCTAAATAAATCAGCTGAGCGGTTTTACAATAGATTTGGACGTGATCGAGAAGCCTTAGAAATACAAATGTTTATACATACATATGTATACACATATTGGCAATCAGACCAACACTTGCTGATCGTTTGTTTACTATTATACTATGGAATTATCAGACGATTGTGACGCACTTAATGCGACTACAGCAGGTATATAGTATATATATGTATGTATTTGCATGTATGTGTGAAGCTAAAGCTAAAATAACATGGCATTCGGAGATCATAAATTAAACGCTTGACAACTGATTATTATGATTTTGTTTGTCTGTATCTTTTGTTAAGCAATTTGCGTATCAATCAGCTGAGCGCAGCACCTGTCTCTCCCTCTCATAGTAGTTCTCTTTTTCTCTCGTTGGGGTTTTTTTTTCGTTCAATTCAGAGATTCATTCGCCATTTCATGGGAATCGTAAAGTTTGTCATCAAAATTTCAGAGGAATCTATAGGAAATTTCTCATCAGTGACGTAGTGAATCAGTAATCACTAATCAGTAATTCATTCAGTTTATTATTGGTGGGCTTTCTGTTGATAAGACTTTGCCGCATTGCCACCAATTTCTAGTTATTCTACCCTGTAAACCAAAAAGGTTAACCAAAGGGTAGTTAAGTACTAGTTAAAAACACTTTAAACACTTGAGATCCTACCAAAAATCAGCCTAGCCCAATGAGATTTTACTTGGCAGGGGATAAATAAAAAACTTGTGTAATCCTTTCCTCAATGCAGGGTAACTCCAAGTCGTTCCTCCTTAAGGAATGTCGTTTCTCTTGTCATTCTTGTCTATCAATATTACCGCCAATAAAAGCAGAACTTTGGCACACAGTTGTTCAATTTAGCTCTTTCCCCTGATAATGCAGTAAAAATTGGGGGCGCGGTTAGTCACGGTAATTATGATAATGTTGAGTGTCGAAAAATGCTAAAACGGAATCAAGTGCCAGCCTCAGGCACTTGAATTTCGAGTGTGCCTCCTCTTCAAACCATTGAAATCAAGTTCTGGTAATGTTATTTCAAGTACCAGTCAAATTAAGGTAAAATTCATTAAATTGAAATTCTTTGGGTAGGTCTGAAAATGGGAAAATAGTTTTTCCACAAGTTTTCTTTGCGAATTTTTCATAGTTTTCAAACATGTTCTTGTGCTGTTTTATTTAGTGTCTTTTTTTTATGGCCACATTTCATGCAAATTTTTTTGTATAGTTAATTTTTTTTGCTTTTATTGTTTTGTTTAAGATCCCCTCGAGGTTTGCCTACTGGCTGACTGGCTGGCTGGCTTGGAGGGGGGTCACCTAACGGCACTTTCGTTGACTGTTTATTTGTTTAGCCAGAAAACTTACTCCACTTCTCCTTAAGACGAGGCCAGCAACTTTTGCGCACTTCACAAATAGCAAAAAAAAACTTAAGAAAACTACCAAAAAATAAATACTTATGTATAATAACAATTTTAGGACCGTTAGAGTTTGAGTTCGAGTTTTGTCTAAGAGGGGAGTCCGAAATGTGGGTTAAAAGCAGCAACAGCCGCAGCAGCAGAGAGAGAGAGCGAGAGAGACTCACTCATATGCAAATGCAAAAGTCATAAAAAAATATACACACCTGAGGGCATCTTCCCCTTCGTCATATATACACGATATATATATTTATTTATGTATGTAAGTCCGTATATATAATTGTGTCACCATAAGTATGTGGAATGGGTTTTCAGAATTTCATTTCAAAATTTGCATAAAATGATGAGTTTCGTAGCACTCAGACAGGTGTTGTTATTTCGGTTTTTATATCCTCTCTTTTTTATACCCTTGGATCATTAAGTATTACATATACACTCATACTCTATATACAATTCTTGATCAGCATGACTAACTGATTTTCATCGGCTTGTTAGTTCTGATGTTATAAGAACTTGCTTAGATGAAGTGTATTAAATACTTCGGTGCAGTCGGTTGAAAAGTGAATGTAAATATTTATAAATATTTAATGAATCTTGAGTTTTATCAAAAGAATTTCATACAATTTTCATAAATGTCAGGCAGCTTCTACTTTTTTATTTTTTGAACACATTTTAAATGAAATCCATGGCAAGTTTTAATATCAATTACTTAAAGAAATAAGAGAAATTGTATTCCACATATATTTTTTTTGTTTCAAATTCCAATCTTAAGAAATGTTATGGAATGTTTCTTGGCAGTCTACTTTTGCATGGCTGTCAATTTGGATTTAGTTTTGACCTTGTTTAATCTGCAAAAAAATGCCCATGGCGGTCAGCTTAAAACTTTTGTTGAAAGAACCCCACGATATTTCGAAATGAAATGGAAAGTTAACAAAAGATTAAAGCAAAACACACAAAAACGTGTTGCAAATTGTAAGCATCTCGCTAAAGATTAATAATGCCACAAAACAAAAAGATTTTCAAACAAACCAAGCGTTGATTAGGCCACCCTAAGGGGATGTATCTTTCAGATACACGCTCGGATTTGACGCTCAAAAATTTCACTGCAGCGCAGAATGACAAGAGTTTTTCTGTCAATAGATTTCAATCTTTATTTAGTCAATTTCCCAGAGTCAAAAACCAACGAACCAACCAAACTCATTAGCTCTATGGAAACGATTATAAATTGGACTTGTTTCGTCTTTGATTTTTTTTTTCAACGTTTTGCCTTTTTTTTGCTTTGTTTTGATCGAGTCGAAAAAAGTTTCACCCGCTTTTTGGTGTCTTCTATCTCTTTTACTCTGTTTCGTGTGCTTTGATTGTTCTTTAAATATGTTGACTTTGAGAAGAAGGAAAAAAAGAGAGATAATAAAACGCACACGAAATTAGAATAGAAAAAAAAAGTTGTGCGTATTTTGGGTTAAGTCGATCTCGAGATTCCCTTTATTATCCATGAAGAACATAAATTAAAACGTTGGGAAAAATCGATCAAAAATTTAAATAAAGTTAACTACAAATGATTTGCTTAATATTTAGCTTTTAGAAGCTTTTGAGATGTGGAATCTTTGAATGGTTTCTTCTGCCTATTGGATACTGCTTATTTTATGTTTACAGGGTGTAGACAATATTAAGCATATGCCAAGTTTTCAAGGAAAATCGATTTAAGGTTTCTTTTCTTTAATATTCTCAATGTTCAAAGATCAAAGACCACAAAATTGGAATCAAATTTTTATGTTATTTAGAGCAGCACGTAAAAATAACCAAAGTCTCCTATCAGTTTGCTTTATTATCTCTTTGTTTCTCTCTCTCTCTCTCCTCCCATGCCTTAATTTATAAAAAAAAAAATTATTAATAAATCTGCTCAACTGCCGGCTTTTTTATTTGATTTGTTTATAAACAAAATGTTCAACAATTTGTAAAACAACAAAAAGCGCAAACCAACGAAATAAAACAAAATGTGTGATATAATACACGTAATTATAGTACATACATACATACATATGTACATATATACAATGTTTTAATGTCTGAATATGTGTGTATGTATATACAATATTTGTTTAAAGTGTCATTGTACCCGGTAACAGCAAATTGCCATAAAATTAATTGTGATTAAAAAACAAAAAAAAAAAACAAAATCAGCTGAGATCGTTGATAAGCAGCATTATAAACCACAAAAGGGTATAGAATTTCAAACAGATGTTTAAACAAATTGTGACGGGGAAATGTGAGTCGAAAAGTTCTCAATAAAAGCGTAATATATACATACAACGATACACTTGTTAAATAGTTTGTCTAGTCGAAACTTGGAATTTAACAATTCTTTTTTGTGAAAATATTAAAGTCTGCAACTACATGTTATTAAATGTTGCCTTTAATAATGTACATATGTATATGTATAATTTTTGTAATTTTTTATTCTTAATATATATGTAGATTGTTTTATTCTTTACTAGTTACTAAGAGTCTCAAATCATTCCTCTTGAATTATCATAGAAACCAAGGCAAAATTTGTTTACTATTCACTATTCAGATAGACATTTTACAAATACATGTACATATGTAAATAGCTACATTTCATCTAGATTCTGATAAATATGACTTCATTTAAACAATGAATAAAGAAAAAACACATTTTCACTATGATTAACATTTTACGAAAGTTTTTAATGACTATAAACTCTATTCCCTCTAAATTGTAAGGGGCCAAAACTTGGAATAAATTCTAAAATATCTTTTTGGAGTGAAATTTTTAGAAGAGCATTTTAAACATAATAGATATAACTCCACTCTGTATAAATATTTGAATTCTATTTTTGTATCAAGGGAAAAGAAAATAAAGCAAAAGTTAAAAACAAAATAATGTAATTAGAAATATTTTTAGTTTTAATCGAGGACTAAAATTGCACGAGAGTCTACTATATATGTACGTATAACTTCACAGATAGGTAAATAACTTTATTTCAGGTCGTATTTTGATGCTAAAAGAACTTCAATAACTAATCTTTGTTATCATTATTTCCGCACTCGAAAACTCGCTGTAACGGACACTCACAATTTGAGTGACGAAGGACATGTTTCTGCACTCTCTAACGTGCTCACACACGCACACACACACACCCAAATAAATGCCGCAAGGAAGCTGCAAAACTCTCTGCAATCGCCCACTCTCCTTTCTGTTAACGACTCTCTCTCTCTTCCTCTCTCACTCTATCTCTGTCTCACATTTGCTCTCCCAGTAACAAAAGACTCGCATGGAGTGACAAATAAAATAATGAAAAGAAAAAAAACTTCATTTTTGGAGTCTGTACATAGAAATCTCTCTGCAATTCATGAATGCATGGTGGGGTTTTTGTAGGGGGTATGGGGGGCTTAGTGGGAGAAAAGACACTGCAAAATGTCTTTGTATATAACGTGTGTATACCGTTTTTATTTTCGTTTTTTGTACCTTTTCTGGATGGACCGTAGTTCTGTTTTCTCGTATGTCGTCTGCTGCTTCTTCTGATTTGATTTCTCAATATTAATATTTGTTTGTTTTGTTTTGTTTTGTTTGTATTGCACACCAAATCACGTTTTATTTAGTAAATTACTGTTAAACACTTTAGTATCATCGAAATCGTAATACTAATTATTATGAATTTCTATTTCTTTTGCTTGGCTTTTGTTGTTGCTGATTCAAAATTTGAATTATTTTTCTTTTCTTTTATTCAGCGTTTCATTCAAAAAATTTCTTTGCGCGTCGCTTGTTGTATTTGTTTAACCGTTAATCGAAATTTTTCACTTTCAATTGTTGGAATTTCCGCGTTTTTTATTCCGTGTTTTTTTAGCTTTTGATTCGAATTTTTTTTTATTTTCGATTATTTTCTTATCCACGAATTTTCTCTCAAAAATATCAACAAAAACCTTTGATTCGGTGTGAGTGAGTGTTTTGGGACAATATTTGAAAGGAAAACCCGTAGAGGGAACGAGACTACTCGGTCGTCCGCTCCACAACCGCTCAGCGCGAAAAAATCTTTTGAACTGTAAATCAAGGGGAAGCCAAAACGCAAAATAATCAAAATAAAAAATACGAAAAATGAAAACAGTGTAAACGACCAATCAAATGTAAGTTCGTTTACCCCTCCGTTGCGAACATACCCAAAAACCCGTTATTTGATGCCGCAAACCCGCTATTTGATGCCTTCTTTTTCCCCTTCCCACTATTTGATACCGACGTCGAACAAATGAGAGAGAAATGTTAAATCGTGTTGTTGGTAACCAGAAATAAGAAGCCAGAGAGAATGAGAGCTGCATGACGAACAAAAACAAATACAATAACCAGAAACAGAAACGCAAGCGCACGAAGCGAGAGGCGAATAATGAGAGCGAGCGACAAAGGGAGACAGAGCGAGAGAGCGACGAAAACATAGGGGAAGAGAGAGATATCAATATAGTATATAATTTCATCAATAGTGATGCTCATCTGACCATTGGACAAAGCAAACGAAATGCAACAGAGAACTACAGAGAGGATGCAAATACCTAAGAACGACTTTTAAACAGCAGTTAAAACTTGAAGAGATTTCAATTTAGTCATTTTTATAGCCAGCTTTGATAAATTAAGTTTTAAATTAACTTCAGCTTAAGTGCCTTAATCGTAGGGCTTTTGAAATTAAACTGCATACCTACATACATATGTACATACATACATATGTACATACATATCTATCAGTCTCTTACCCTTAAAACATAAAATGTTAAATAGTGAGAAATATAATACCCCTTTACCATCGTCAAAACTTAACCGATGGTCACTTAGAAGAATTTGTTATTTTAAAAGCAAATAATATACATACATACATATGTTAAAATGAAAAAATAAATAAACATACACATAAAAAAATGATTTTAATTTTTATTAATGTTTCCAAAATTTTTTAAAATTGTTTCAAAAAATTTTCTTGATTTTGAAATTATTTGTGCTATTTTTAATGGTAATGATAATGAAATTGCGTTTTCATTAGCATTATTCAATGCCAAACGAAAAAAATAAAGTAAGTCGCCGGGCCGACTTGGATATAGTACCATGCATCAGGGGAAAACAAATTTCCTTGAGTTTATAAAACTTATTTCATATATTAAATTTCTTTCGTATGCGCGATTTGTAACATATGCTATCTCGCTCACTCTTATGTGTGTGCACTTTAGCGCTCCACCGGCCATATCCGCCTTTGCACTGCTTTGAGTGCAAAACGTTTCAATGTATAACTCGGCCATTTTTATTCCGATTTTTATGAAACTTGGTGGAATGATAGATGTCCATAACATATATAAGTGTGCCGAATTAAATATTGCGGGAGAAAATCACTTTTTATTGAATTCCGTAGGCGGTAGAAGGCGTGGCAAAAAAAAATTTGGTGGAATGGTAGATGTTCATAAGATCTATTAGTATGCCAAATTAAATTACGATACGATAAATATTGGTAGCTCTATCATTTATAGTTGCTGAGATCTCTGAACTCTTACGGACGGACGGCTGGACGGACATGGCTATATCAATTTCTCTTCTCATGCTGATCAAGAATATACATACATACATATGTACTTTATAGGGTCGGAAAAGATTCTTTCTCCCTTTTACATACATTTTGGCGACTTTAATATACCATAAAAAAGTAATGCATTAGGAACGACTCTGGGATTTAAAGTGAAGAGGGGGGTAGGAGATTGTTTGTGTGTGTGTTTGGAATATTCACCATATGCAATTGATGTTAAAAACCCAGTGATATATGGTTGGGATATGGGATATTAAAACACCACGACGACATGATTTTAACGCCACAAGCATTTCAAATTGTTGATGGCTAATAGATCAAAAGAAACTCGCAAACTTGAATTTTTAGGAATTGTTTCGTGGAATGCCAATTAGAGTGCTGGAAGTGCTGGAAGTGTTGCAACTTGCAATAAAAAAAAACAAAAACAAACAAACGAAAATTTTTTGTACATTTGGAGGGGCTTTTTTAACTTTCTTTCAATAAAAATATGTTTGTGACTCATGAAACCATGAAAAACAAAAATTTAACCAGCAACAAAGAGCTGACCAATTTTCAGAGCCACAAAGTTCTATCTCTAAACCTACTATGGGTGGTATGGCTAATAGTTGAGGTGGTTGGGCCATTTGGGTCGCCAAGGTCAGGAAACATTTCTGTTGATCCCCGAACATCGACAGCATAGATTGCATCTGAAATTGGAAATGTGAAAGTTAGCTTAATAGGAAACAAATTAAATTAAATTAGTATCTATGTATATATCGACATATCCAAATATACAAAAAACTTACCATCATTGCCGCCAAGATGGGCTTGAAAACTGTGCAAATGGGATGGTTCAGCTGTTGGGCACGTTTCCCGCCAATGTCCCATCTGAATTCGGAATCTCCAAAATCTTCTTTACTTGCACCATGGCCAGCGCAGAGACATGTCTTTTAGGGATTATTTTTATATATTTCTACTATCACGGTCTTGTCCAACAACTTGAGCTCTCCTCGAATTCTAAGTAATTTCTGCGTGAATTCGGAGGCAATGCAGTATCTGCAATGGGATTTTACGCTCGCATTTGAGACACTCATAAAGTGCCGGCAAATGTTGCAGTGACATATACATACATATATTTGTTTAAGACACTTCGGCAAACACAAATCATCAAATGATCTAAGAAATGGATTTTTTGGGTGAGGATTCCGCAAATTATGCACGTTGGATATTTTCTTATAGGGTTACTAATGAAAAATTGCATGATGTCCACTTGCTCCTCCGTCTCCACCGTCAGGAATTCCTTTAAAATTTGGATGTACATGTTATGTTGGCCGAATACGTCATTTTGGGTGTTCGCATGCGGGTGGGCTATTGGTGGTTGGGTTATGGGCTATTGGTGGTTGGACAGCATAGATTGCATCTGAAATTGGAAATGTGAAAGTTAGCTAAGTAGGAAACAATATTTTAATAAAAAAAAAATATCAAAGAAACTAACTTCGGATATGCCGAAGTTTGTATACCCTTGCAGCCCTTGACCATTTCATTTTATTTTCTAAAAAATTTGTTGTTTATTAATCCAATAAAGAAATATTTTAAATACACTAAAAAATTTGTTATCGACTTTCGTGGGATTCGAACTCGCGTCTATTCGTTTAATAAAAAAAAAAAAAAAAAAAAAACTAAAGAAATTATGTCGCGAACGAGATTCGAACCTGCACCTTTCGTTTCATACGCAAGACCTCTGTCCACTAAGCCACCGCAACTCTGTTGCTCGGGCCAGCCAATCGCCTGATAGTATGCGTGCCAAGACAATGATTTTTTTTGATTGAACAAATAAATTGATTGATTGAACTACACCCAATCATATGTATACACATGTACATATATCTCATTTGCCCATGCTTCATGACATAACCTTAACTATAAGACCAAAACTTTTAAAATTAAATTACATTGTGTCTCTTTGTTGGGGAATTCATTTAACCCTCATTTGCTACACTTATTAATATATAATCTAATATTTATTGTAATTACTTACTACAAATTTGTTCCCCTCGTTTTCCATTTTTGTTATCCTCGACACTTGTTCACTTAGAATTGACACACTGAATTGCGAAATTGTTTTGCAATACTTGACCATGTTTGGCAATACTTGACCATGTTTCGCAATACTTGGCCATGAGACGAATGACGGACAACAGATAAAAGTGAGTGATACCGCGAAATTTGAATTGAAAATGAGTTGAAAATAAGAAAGAAAATTTAAGAGAGATAGTTTTAATAAAAAAGAGGATGTGCCGAAAACATTATGAAGAGATAAGGAAAATTGTAAGATTTAATTGGTACCGCGAACTTGGAATTGAAAATGATTAGAAAATAAACAATGAAATTGAACGTTGGCTCTTAACGAGAGTTTTGTGTAAAGAACGGATGGGCCGAAAACATTATGAACGCCAATTGTTTCAGGCCCTCTTTTCTTTGTGACATATTTAGTATTTTTGAAATTTTTAAATATTGCCATAATTAAAATATAACTATTCAGGCAAACCGCATAAAAAATTAGTTATATCCCACAGCATGGGCCCGTTTTCTTTATAAATAGTTCTTAATTTTACATTGGCTTGGCAATTGTCCAACACATAAACCATTAAGTTGGCCATCATATTGGACTTCGATAAATACATCTCTAACTGATTTACTACAACCATTAATATATCCGATGTATACGAATCATCAAAGAGCATTTTAGCAAATAATACCTTTTAATTTTTTTTTTCATCTAATGAGTGTATCATACAAAAAAGGGCCGACATACTTTTTGACGTTGTCCTGGCCCTTTTTGGCATTAATTCGCCGTTGGGGGTTTGGGAAAATGGGAAATAAATTTCATCCACACAAATTAATAATGGTTTTCCAATGAAGTTTTTTAAATTGCGAAAAAAAATTAAATGAGTTGCCCTTGCGGTCAATTTTCCCAATTTGAGAAAATTTCTCCACGGCAAGTGAAATACTTCGAACTGAAATGTTCCTCAAGTTTTCCACCTCATTGCAGTCAATGTTGAACATCAACTTTCTATTTAAATTCTCAATTTCGCTCATGTTTCCGCTTCCGTGTTTACTTGTTAAGTGAAATTAATTCAAATCTAGCGCCCTTTTTATAAGGAAGTCAAAATTGCAATTTTCTTTTTAATTCAGATTCGTTGAAATTTCAATTTCTTTTTAATTCAGATTCTTCATCGTCGTCCTCATGCAGGCATGTTTACGATCTCCCGAAGAAGATATGAGAGCTTTTTTGTTGTTTTTTCGTCTTTGCATTTGGCTCAAACAAGAATGAGTTTTTTTTCTCCTCTTTGCATTTGGATCGAAGAACAAACGAGTATTTATCTTATTGTCTTTGCATTTGTTTCCGTTTTGCTTTATTTATTTTCGGGGATATTTTTGTGATTTTGAAATCAATTGGGAATGAAAAGCAAAAGTCTTGTGATACATTATTAATTATTTAAGTGAAATATAATTATTTTCAATCAAGTTCTACATTCCAGCAGATAATTTGAATAAATTAACATTTTGTAAAGCTAAAACTAAAATTGAAATATTTTATGAAATTCTTAAGGAATCTTTTACCTTTAAGGTATTTTGAAGCAATGTTTATGAATTTTATAACTTTGGCAAATCCAAGCAAATGATGAAATCGGGACCACTTAAATATCAAAGGATATCAAAGGTTACATTTCTGCTCAACTGGATCTGATCATATTAATTGAAAACTGCAAAATTATAAACTATTTGAGTATATTCATTAAACTTTAGCGAACAGAAAGGATACAAAGGATACCTTTATTCAACTCTTCATTATACCATGCATCCATAGGATGAAATGGTATATTAAAGTCGCTAAAATGTACATATGTAACAGGGAAAAGGAAGCTTTTCCGACCCTATAAAGTATATATATTCTTAATCAGTATCAATAGCCGAGTCGATTAAGACGTGTCCGTCTGTCTGGCCGTCTGTCCGTCTATAGGATCATCGAGATCTCGGAGACTATAAGAGCTAGAGCTACCAAACTTGGCATGTAGACCCGTTTGCTCTGCAGGCAGAACGAGTTTATTTTTTTTTTCGCCCCGCCCCCTTCCGCCCCCGCTATTTGAAAAACAATATTTTGAGCCTCCATATCTCTGGAACTATAAAAGATAGAACTATCGAACTATAGAACTACTAAATTTTTTCCACGCCCCTTTCCGCCTCCGAAATTCGATAAATTCGATTTATCGTATCGTAATTTAATTTGCCACACTAATACACGTTACGAATTATCTATCATGCCACCAAATATCATAAGAATCGGAATAAAAATGGCCGAGTTATACATAGAAACGTTTTTCACTCATAGCGGTGCAAGGCAGATGCACGCATAAAAGAGCGAGATAGCATATGCTGGAAATCACCGATTTGGTCGGGGGCGTTAAAGTGCTCGTTTCCACATAAGAGTGAGCGAGATAGAATTCGAAAGATATATAATATATATCTCTTCACCTGATGCATGGTACATCCAAGTCGGCCCGGCGACTTACTTACTTTATTTATCCTAGAATAGGATAAAGCATCTGAATTTATTGCAGCATGATATATTTCTAGATTTTATTGCAGAATTACACACCTCAGCGATACACCGCCACCAATGGACGCAATGATGCACTTGTTCCAGAATATCATCATGCGAAACCGCCGATGGAACCACCACCATTGGCCTCTCCATCGCTTCACCGCCACGGAATCCGACGGCTGGCAACTCGGCCACACCCCCACCGCCACCCCCACAAGTCAGGCGTACAAGAGACGAATGCTCGAATTCGTTCAATAACCATTGGACAAAGCAAACGAAATGCCACAGAAAACTGCTGAGAAATACCTAAGAACGACTTTCAAACACCAGTTAAAACTTGAAGAGATTTCAAGTCATTTTTATAGCCAGCTTTGATAAATTAAGTTTTAAATTAACTTCAGCTTAAGAGCCTTAATCGTAGGGTATGTATGTATGTATGTACATATGTATATATCTATCAGTCTCCTACCCTTAAAACTTAAGCTTCATGAATTTATTAATTACATCTGTATATACATACATCTGTACATACATATAGGACAAATGGATGCAATAAACGGTTGTAGCTTCATAACTATTTCATTTTCAAATATAATAACAAAATATGATAAATTAATTGGCTCTCATATTGAAGTTGATCTTTTTGAAAACAGGTTATTGGCTCTGCCTAACAACCTAACCACTTATATGATTAATCAGCAGCTTGAACTTTCATAAAACGCAAATGAAAACCACATTTTATTTCTAAAATTATAACATAAATTATATTGTATGTAAAGAAAGCGAAAACCTACCTAACTTTTGGGTTACAGCTGTTTGGGTGGAAGTGCTAATAAGAGAAAAATAGGAACAAGAATTAACCCAATTTTAGGTACCTGAATTTTACAATTTTATACCTATTTACCAATTTTATAATATAGTAGGTTGTAAATTTGACTTTCAAAATAAACAACGGTTAATCCACAAATTGCAGAAAACTGTTATCAATACTTATTTTGTAAAGATATTGAATGTTCCTTTCACATGTGTCACATATGTATGTACATATGTACAACATGTACTACAGTGGAATCCGGTTATAACGACACTCAAGGGACCGACGATTTTGCGTCGATATACCCGGAAGACGCTCTAACCCAAAGTGAGAAAAAATTAATTTTTTTTTTTATGGTTGCCATGTTTGTATTAGTTTTTAAAATAAAACAAATTTCTTTTTTTTTGTCAATACAAAATTGTTGTATGGCACACATCAAACGCTTTAGCCAAATTTACATTTCGCTCACCGGCTTCCAAGCGTCGAGTAATAACCATTTTTTCCTTAACCGAGAAGCACTTCGTATTGATGACACTTTGCGTGTGTAATGCAGAAGTGATGAGTTTTAACTGCGCTCAGTAATAATGCGCATTACGCATTTTTCGTTTTTACGCACTAAATTTATTTTTCTTCGAAACGTCGCAATATCCGGGTAAATTATGGAAAATATCGTCTGTATAAGCGGTTTGTCGCTAAAAGCGGAAACGTACTTAGCGAAGGCTGCTTCATATAAGTTTGTATGGGGACCAAACAAGTCATCGAATTTTCGTCGCAATGACCGGACGAAGGCTATAAGCGGAGTCGATATAACCGGATTCCACTGTATATATTTTGTAGATGATCACAACAAAAACCTTTCTATACTATTTTAAATTTAATTGGCCTTTTTTCATAGATTTCATCTGTCAAAGTTCCCATAAAGCATAAGAGTCCACCGAATATTAACCACTCGACCAGAAGTTAGAAATTTCTGCTAATGGAAACTTCCACCCTGCCAATTTCGAAGTTCGGATGTGGTCTAAAAACCATAGCAAACAGAGAAAAGCCCACATTAAATATACATTACCAGGGGGGTTTGGTGTGTGTCCACTGATCGATCATATTGCATGTGGCACAATCTAACAAACTACCCTCATGGGCTCTTTAAGTTGTCGTATTGTTGTACAATGCAATAATGACAACTCATTAAATTACATTAACGAAATAGGAAACACTTCAAAGGCAAAAACCCGCATGTGATTCAAACGCCCCTGATGTCATGACAAATTGTGGATATTGGATCACTTCAAGGCAAAAATATTTGAATTCTACATACATATTTGCGCTGCCTCCGGGAACTCTTCAAGCGCCACTTACAAACACAAAAACAAAAGCAAATGCAAACGTAGCAAATACAATCTTAAAATGAAAAGCAAATGTTAAACTCACTTATTCACTCTCCCTCTCTCTATCAGTCTCTCTTTGTCTGTTATTTTCCAGGTGTTAGCAGAACTGCGGGTGGCTCATTTACCGTGTGGAATATAAGAAATGCTTTTATTATAAATGAATTATGCATTTGAAATTATGACATTTTATAGATTTTATTATAGTATATTCGACTTTTGGCACATTTTTTGTGATAATGTCACAAAAAACAACACAAAAACAAACTTGCATATATAAAATGCGGATCTGAAGCAATCATCTGCAGTCTCACATAATTCTTATCATTAATAAAACAACAACAAACATACCGGAAGACAATTGCAGCACACCAAAATTTGTATACTCTATCTAGCACATACAATAGTCAACATTTATGTGTGTTACAAACATTTAAGGAAAATTATAATACCCTCCGACTATTGTTGGTACATGATTTGTTTATTCCAATTACAACATGCATACAGCTGCGGGGACAAGTCCAAAGATGAAACCAGAAAATGAAAACAAGAAATTCAAAAAGAAAAGAGGCCAAACCCCAAACTGGGTATTTAAAGTGAAGAGGGGGGTAGGAGATTGTTTGTGTGTGTGTTTGGAATATTTACCATATGCAATTGATGTTAAAAACCCAGTGATATATGGTTGGGATATGGGATATTAAAACACGACGACGACATGATTGTAACGCCACAAGCAATTCAAATTGTTGATGGCTGATAGATCAAAAGTGGGATAAGAAACTCGCAAACTTGAATTTTCAGGAATTGTTTCTTGGAATGCCAATTAGAGTGCTGGAATTTGCAACAAAAAAAAAAAACAAACGAACATTTTTTGTACATTTGGAGGGCCCTTTTTAACTTTCTTTCAATAAAAATATGTTTGTGACTTATGAAACCATGAAAAACAAAAATTTAACCAGCACAAAGAGCTAACCAATTTTCAGAACCACAAAGTTCTATCTCTAGCAAACTTAACTAAAGACTCCAAAATTGGACCTCGCCATTTTAAGCTAATGGAGAAATATAATTTTATATTTTATTTTATCCCTTAATAAAGCAAAGTGAACTAAATTGAAACAAATACCTACATATGTACATACATACATATGTATTTGATGTTCATTGCTAATGCTGATCTTTGAACATTTCTAGAATTCTGTAATTTAAATGAGCATCTTTTACCGAATAATTAAGCTCACAAATGTATAGCAAAGTGAAATACAATAAGTATTAATGAATAAAGATCAACCAAATTTTCTCGATTGATGGAATGATATTTAATTTATACAGAACTATGCATATCTAAATTAATGGGAAATAAATACCAACTCTCTTTGAATTCACATAATTTCTAAAATTAATAAATATTCTATTGATATTAAATGGCATGAATAATTTTCCTTCATACGTGATACATATGTACATATGTTTGTGTGTAATCAGAATTGCTTTTGATTCAATCATTCACAGACAGTCGTTCCAATTATCATTTTTGAAGCTAACTCAACAAGTCAAATTCAGACATGTTCTCAACAATTTGATGCCCTCATTAAAACGCAGTCTTATCAATTATATCGCTCTTCCCCAGGTCAGATCCAATTAAATATGCTCAGTCTCAAGTAGCTACCAGAAAACTTTAAGTACGAGTGGGTGGTTGGCCACTTAACCAACCACAACAAGAACAACAACAATCACAAAAGAAGGCGAAAAAGAACTTTGTTTCACAAATAATGAAACAACTCATCTCAACTGACTCGACCAGACCAACAACAAGAAAAATATCATAATTTCTTTCCAAGAAATCAGCATAGGTCGGTCGACAGACGCAAACCCAGACAAGTTGGAAGTCAGCGCCAATGATTGCCCAGTAGTAGGGGTGGGGAGGGGCAGTCATTTCGATTCGATTGAATCAAGACCCCAATGCACGACCCCAGACCCCAGACACAGACAGAGTCAAGCTAAATATACACATCGTAATCAAAAGAAACGCATGCAGGAGAATAAAGAAAAGAAGACTTGGGCGTAGGATCTGCAAGATGAAGATTGTACATCAGTTCCTCCTTCTCTACAATAGTTTTGCTTTTTTCTTTCCCTTTTTTTGTTCGTTTTTGATAAATGCTGCTCATCATGTAATTTTAAACGCGCAGCGCATGTTAAAACAAACAATTTCCCGTGACAGTGTAAAATGGTAGAGGAGACAGCAAATGTGCGATGAGCATGGAAGGGGAGCGAGAGAGAGAGAGAGGTTAGGCAGCTAATGTAAAAGGGCCGGCCTCGGCCAGAAGTTACAACATGACTCCGCAAAGAAAGCGAGTGTTAAATGCAACTTTTATTCCATGTTTTTCTGTCAGTTTTGTTAATATACCCTGCAACACTTTGGCTGAAAGGGTATATGTATAAAGATTACCACAATGTAAGAATAATTGGTTGATCAACATCTGAAACTAAAACCATGTATCCTTAGATACATATACATACATACATATGTATGTATGAACATATGTATGTACATACATACATATGTACTATTTACATAATAGTTCGTAAACAAAAATCTAACGGTTCTTTTCCTTACGCTCAACAACAGAACAGAAGCGAAAGGCCTCAAAAAATTCGCTCTCACTCTCTTTTTATTTTGCTCAAATAAATAATAAATAATCACAATAAAAGTGAGTGGAATGATTAAATACATATGTATGTACATACATAAGTATGTACATATGTATGTAAGTTAATGCAAAAGTCTTGCAAACGCTCTTTATAATAATTTGCCCTGTTGGCCAAAAAGAAGGAATTTTTTATAAGGATTATACATATACATATGTACATATGTATGTACTTATGTATGACCATATGTATGTAAACAAATTAACAAAAAAAGTAACAAAATTCAGCTGCCAATAAAGTGTTTACACTTCTCGTTTTTTGTTTCTTTTAGTCGCGAATTCTGCGTATACATATGTATGTAGGTATACATATACATACATACATATGTATATGTACATATGTATGTATGTACATACATTCATATGTAGAGCTGGGCACAAAAATTTGACAGTTGTGCAGGAAGAACAAAAACAAATTTTCAGGCAGAGAAAAAAGTCATTCTCTCGATCGCGACGCATGGCAATAAAATCTCCCTGGCCTCAAAAACCATCCTTATTTTATTCTTTATTTTTGCTTGGAAGTCTCAAATAGAATCGAACTAGAATCTTCTTAACTTTTTTCATGTGTACATACATACATACATAGGTACATATGTATGTACAACTCAAGATTTATACATAAAAACAAACGTTTTCTTGAATTTTCCCAATTTAATTTGGTCTACCTAGAGCTCCTTCCTCCTCCTCCTCTCCCTCCCTATTCAAAGAAAACAGCTCCATAGCTTTATGACCGAGCGAAATATTGATTTTAGTATAAGAAAATTAAATTTAATATAAGAAATGAATTGCTAAAGGGTAACTCGTAGTCGACCCCACGACTCAAACTAGTCGTGCTTTTTGTAATGGCCCAAAGGCCGTCTAAAGAATCGTGTTGATGGATTTCTTCCTGTTGTAAATGTAGTTGGTAAAAATATGTCCAAGCGTTGGTCTTTTTTTTTGTTTTTTTAACTTAGTCAAGTAGTTTTTTGTGTTAACTTTTTCTGCATATTGTCATTCAAAGTGCGTATAAAAGTGAAGGTCTGCGGGTGCCAAAGGGTAGAGAGTGATAAATATGGCCAATATCTGTGAAAAAAGCGTGATTTTAAAAAAGTTTCTTTTATAATTTATTTGCTGAATCACAAAATGCCTAAATAATGTCCAATTTTCGAATTAATTAAGTTCAACGTTGGTAATTCACTGATACCATTTATTATTTGTGTTCAATTAAATATAAAATTGGCATAAATAAAATTTTCCAATAAAAATTGTTAGAGTTCTTTTCAAAATATTAAAAGCTTACATATTTATTAGATATGTAAAATGCATTTGTTTGATCTGAAAATGAGTCATTTTCATTTCTTTAAGGGATTTCTTTCTTTCAGTTTTAGTTGAGAATCCCTTTTGGGGCCACTATAATAAATATCCGAACAGGATCGTAAATCTTCATTAATGCGCATTTTAGTGCCGCCCTCAAACCAACATCAACTACTTGAATAGTTGTTTAAGCACAAATGAGACTTCCCTTCAACTCACTCCACTCCACTCCACTCCTCTTCAATGTTGACAATTAATCACAAAGAAAATGAGTACGGGTATATGAGTGTGCATTGCATATATTCTTATTTACTATATATCACATGTTTGTGTTCTGGTCCGACCCATAATTACAAGAGTTCCCCCCGCATGATTACCCCTTTTGTGCCCCAAGCCCAAGCTCTGGTCCGCACTTGAAATGTTGGTTGCCAATACACAGAGACGCAAACACCGAGTCTTAATCGGCTTTCAAATGCGACAGAGATAAGCGGATGGGGATCGGACCAGCCGGACAGTTGCCCACTCCTCAACTTTTGATTCTTCTTATTGCTTCCCTGTAGTTTATTATCAAGTTACGGTTAATGTACGCATAAATAAATTATTTCACAACACAGAGACAAGATTTTTAATTACACAAGAAAGTACAAGGAACAAAAAAAAAAACCAAACAACACCAAATCAAAAGACAATTATAAATGTATGTACATAGAAGTCATAACATAAGATCCAAAAAATGATAGAGATAAATCTTTAGATTCCCATATGCACTCTATGAAATTAGTTAAATAAATCAAATTGACAAAGACTTGCCCAGAATCCAAGGAAAAGAAAGAGTTTTCTTTCTTTACGTATGTGTCATCCACTTGATGATTAGTCAAAAGTCTTCAGTCTGCACTTGAAGGGGAAGTTCAGAAACTGCACTTCAATTGCCTTCAAGTAATTTAATATCTCGCTTGCCACACACCAAGTAAAACTACTTACATACATATATGGGAGTATGCCATGGAGAGGAGACGACGGGGGTCGACGGGATCGAGCCATGCCGCCTTCGCTTTCGTCTAGTCTAGTCGGTGATATGATTTTTTACGTCTCGTTGCAATTGCAAATTGAGCGAAATAAGAAATTTTTTATGAGTTGTGGCAGGGTCTACATGAATTTTGATGATGTGTGGGAGAAGACGACAAGGAACTAGTTGGTAATTGGGTTGAAAGAGCTGATAATGCGATGAGGCCAAAGAAGATGAAGATTTTATGGCATAGAATAGAAAATGATATCATTTAGCCTTCATGCAGGAAGCGAAAGAAAGGTCAAATGGGTATTAAAGGATTTTCATACAAATAAAAATCATGAAGCGAATATTAACGCAATTTAATAGTTGTGCTCTTTCGGGATCATGGGAGTAAAAGTAAACGGACTTTAGTTTTCTTTTTAAATTTAAGTAAAACGTCAACTAAGAAACGACTTAATGATTTTAATCAAGCCTTAGAAGAATTATTTAGATTATTTCTATGAAGAGTAACTAGTCGAAATCACCTTTCTTTACTGATTTTCGACCATGACCGGTCCGATCCTTGACTATATAGTCGTCCAAACCGGATGAATACAATACAATACATGCAGTTTATTAAGAGGAGATTGTGTTGATACAAACAGACGAAAATGGAAACTCAAAAACAAATTTCTTACGAGAACATCATAAATCGTCCGATACAAAAATATAAATATATTATTTTTTAAGTTCTAGTTCAGAACTAGCTGACCTTAGATTATTTTTAATGAGATACTTAAAACTATAATAGATCTTTAGTTTTAATTTTTATGCTTGAAAATTTTGGTTATCCATTCACATAAACAATTTTCAAAATACATTCTCTTATTCCAACTCGAATGTAATGCAAAATGTTGTTGAAAATATTTTGAAAAATTTGTGTTTCGGTTCAGTTCAGAGAGACCTTCGCATAGTTCCTGATCTTGACTAATGAAAATAGATTTATTCATTTTATTTTTGTTTTGATTTCAATTTTTCATCCACTTGACCTACTCTCAATGCAATTGCCATAATTAAAACCTCCAAGAAACAAAAAGAAGGCAGACAAATGGAGGCCTCTATACATTACACTGTTTACAGTCCAGAAGGCACGAACAGCATACCCATTCAGAGAGAGAGAGAGAGAGACGCGGAGAGGGGTATAATCCAGACATAGACCTTACACAATCAAGAGATCAACCAAGCAAACCAAAAGGCCCGACCCGACACTGAAAATCTGCGAAATAAACGATGAAAATTACTCAATTTTTCCTTCGTAATTTTCATGTAATGGTTCAAAAAAACAAAAAAGGTCAGCGCGAGATAAGTGAAATGTAATTTTTAGTGCTCCCAAAAGGTCGCTTTCTGCGCACACTAATGATTTAATTACAAAAAGGCAAAGTGTGTATTACACTTTTTAATTTTGCTAGTTGTTGTTTTCTTTTTTTTTTTTTTTTTGCATATTTTGGCAAGAGTTGAAAAATTGTTTTGCCAACGGCAAAGCACAAGAAATTAGAACGCCTCATAAAATATTTTCACTCAACAACTCGAAAACTATAAAATGCACGCGTTGCAGCGAGAAAAAGAAATATGCCGCACCGGGTGGCACGGGACAAGGGGGCGACAGGGGGCGGCAGTGGGTGGACGTGGATGATAAACATTGCCAAAAGGCACGCACGCACTGCACGGCAAACTGGCCAGATGGTTCCGAAACTTTTACAAAATGCGAAAATACGCAATGGCGCTTAATGCAGGGCGCTAACAGAAGGTTCCTAGAAAGATCTTCTGGAAACCAAAATAGACATAAAAGAAATATGCAGTAAAGTACTTGGTGGAACTTCAGCTGGTTGTTGCTGCCCCAAGATAGTTTGCATGACCATATATGTAGATAGGTACTGAAGGTTTATAAGCAAACCTCTATCTGACGGTGTCAGGCCGATTTAAAGTTGTCAAGTGTCTTTTAGTTTTATCATGGGCACATGCAACTCCCTTCACTATGACCAGCTGAAAAAGTTCCATTGGAATACCCTTTCATAAAAAGTTCGTTGATTTGAGCAAAAATTGGATATAGATGGAAATATTTATTACGTTGGCTAGCATTTTCAATAGAACTATATTTTAAGTAAACTTAAATTGAAACGAAATAAAGTATTTAACTAGGCTTATTTGGACATCTGTTATTTTACTTAATTCGGACTTCGGTTAGAATTTTGTATAACTTAAAAAAAAAACGAAATTTAACAAAATGGTTAAAAGTGTGCATAAAGGGATGCATCTCTGACCTTATATGACAATGATCAGCAGGAAGAGACGACTTTTTAAAGCCGTGTCCGTCTGTTTCTATCAACATAATCTCCTCTTAACATACTGGGGGTATTGTACATATATCTTAGAAAATGTTTACCAAACTTGGTAATTAACAGATTAACATCTTAAGTTATAATTCCATCTATTTCGCTCAAAATCACATGACTATATCACAAATAAACATAATTAACTTACAATCTAAGTGTTTACTCCGGTTTTAATTTGTCACCCCTTCCTTCGAATAGGCTACTTGTAGGTAGGAAAAAATATGCAAAAATATAATAAGGGTAGACCCAGACAAATGGTTTTACAAAACATGGGAAAGTTTCTTTTAAATCGTTATTAACTAAAATGTGGTTTTGTTATTTTTCCAATCAATGTTATTTTAGAGAAGCGAAATCAGTTTAATTACATGAATTTATTTCAGTATTTGATAAGCTACAAATTCTGATTTCTTATAGCCCAAAGTTACCCGAGAACGCCAATTTTAAAGGGTGTCAAAGGTGCGGCTTGCTTCAGTGGTTCCTTCTTTCCTTTCAATTTTATGCAAAATATATTTCCATGCAAAAATCTCAATTTATCACTTTGTAGGCAACAAGAAAAATCAACAAAAAAAAATAAAAAAAAATTTGCAACTATTGTCCAACGCGTTGGGCTTTTGTTATCATAAATATTTATCAGACAAACACCCATGAAGATTCAGATACGCAAAAGCAATTGCAATGCTGCAAAAGCTTGAAAGTGAAAAATATGCGGCACAGTTTTGTCTGTTTTGCATTTGGATTGTAAATAAAAACCAGAAATTAAATGCTGACCATTTCAGTTTTTCTTTTGTATATCAATGGCAGCAACAAATGAAATAAAAAATAATCGAAAAATAGAGAGGAAAACTCAAACATGGAAAACTACTTTGAAGGAATCGTTTTGTTTTCTTTTGCTAATAATAGACCTTGAACTTTAGATTTCTATAAAGGTGAACAGGTGAGTGGGTGGTAGACTTACTAGTCGCTCTTAATGAAGCGTATTAATTTTAATGCGAAGCCATTCGAAGGGTTGCCAGTGCTCATATGAAATTAATGAGCTGATGTTTGAGACCTGAGAGGATGCCACTGATGTTTGCTTCTGGGTGTCGGCGTGTGTGTGTGTGTGTGTGCAAATGTCGAGCACTCAATCACAGCACGAAGACAGACAAGGAACTGAATTTGATATGCATGAACGTAAGTCGAGAAAAAGATTCAGAGTCCTTATTATTTTAAAGCAGGGCAATATATTACGACTTGTACGAACTGGAAAAGTTCACTTTCGGCAAAATCTTTTAAGAATTGCTTTAGTTATAGCTTGCTATAAACCAAACTTGACCCCCAAAGGTATGCAACAAAGTTTAAAAGTTATTTATTTCAATGGCTTTAATAATGTTTGAGTTGCGAATGATGTTTGTTTCGTGGGTGGTGTCAGTGTAAGCAAATCATTGTGACAGCTCTTCTAGGTGAATGGTGGTTGACATGAAGGGATCTATATTTACTCTTGGTGATATGAAATTAATTAGTTGATGCTGGAGGCTTCAGATTTGCGATTTCCATTTGATTGCGGAAAATGACTGTTATAAAATGGCTGTTATAAACACACTAGTAATCCTAGATAGCTCAGTCAATTCGTAACCAAACTTTACATAAATTATCTCATTTAACGGGTAATCAACTATACTTTTTTAGGTTGTAACGATAAAATTGGTCCTCGATATAATTTAGTGTTGTAAAATAGGTTCAAAGACAACCAGTTTGAAGGAACAATTTTCATTTAAAGTAAACCAATCCGAAAAAAAAATCCAAAATGATTCAAAAAGATTTTATTGTTATGCATTTACTAGTGTAATTTCACTAAGAAGAGCAGCTACCGAAAATCTAAGGGTAAATTCGAAAGCCGCACACTCAAATTATTAAAAAACGGTAGATAAACTTCATGCAACAAAGAAAAAGTTCGATTTTGTTGTCCTGTTTAATAGATTTAATAATTTTTATACCATGCATCCATAGGATGAAATGGTATATTAAAGTCGCCAAAATGTATGTAACAGGGAGAAGGAAGCTTTTCCGACCCTATAAAGTATATATATTCTTGATCAGCATGAGAAGAGAAATTGATATAGCCATGTCCGTCTGTCCGTCTGTCCGTCTGTCCGTCCGTCCGTCTGTCCGTCTGTCCGTCTGTCCGTCCGTCCGTAAGAGTGCAGAGATCTCAGCAACTAGAAATGATAGAGCTACCAAATTTAGAATGTAGACTCGTGTAGTATAGACGCTGACCAAGTTTATTTTTTTTTTTTGCCACGCCCCCTTCCGCCTCCGGAATTTAATAAAAAGTGATTTTCTCCCGCAATATTTATCGTATCGGAATTTAATTCGGCACACTTATATATGTTATGGACATCTATCATTCCACCAAATTTCATAAAAATCGGAATAAAAATGGCCGAGTTATGCATTAAAACGTTTTGCACTCAAAGCGGTGCAAGGGCGGATATGGCCGGTGGGGCGCTAAAGTGCACACACATAAGAGTGAGCGAGATAGCATATGTTAGAAATCGCGCATACGAAAGAAATTTAATACATGAATCTAGTTTTATAAACTCGATGTAGTTTTTTTCGCCTCTGATGCATGGTATATCCAAGTCGGCCCGGCGACTTACTTACTTTATTTTTGCATGCATCTGCCTTGCACCGCTATGAGTGAAAAACGTTTCTATGTATAACTCGGCCATTTTTATTCCGATTCTTGTGATATTTGGTGGAATGATAGATATACATGACATGTATTAGTGTGCCAAATTAAATTACGATACGATAAATATTTCGGCTGAAAATCGAATTTCGGAGGCGGAAGGGGGCGTGGCAAAAATTTGAAATAAACTTTGTCTGCATGCATACTGCATGCATCCACTGTCCAAGTACGATAGCTCTATCTTTCATAGTTCCCGAGATATGGTGGCTCAAAATATTGTTTTTCAAATAGCATGGGCGGAAGGGGGCGGAGCAAAAAAAAAATAAACTCGATCTGCCTGCAGAGCAAACGGGTCTACATGCCAAGTTTGGTAACTCTAGCTCTTATAGTCTCTGAGATCCCGATGATCCTACAGACGGCCAGACGGACAGATAGACGGACATGTCTCAATCGACTCGGCTTTACAGGGTCGGAAAAGCTTCCTTCTCCCTGTAACATACATTTTGGCGACTTTAATATACCATTTCATTCTATGAATGCATGGTATACAAATTTTGGTGTTGTAGTATGTTAACTGTATCTCCAAAAAATAAATACATTTTTTCTTGTTGTATTGTATAATAATTTTTGGTTTACGAAAAATGTATTACAATTTTAATTCCAAACGTTAGTATTTTTTTTTTTGAATTGCACAACCCTATTGCACTTATCGACAATCGAAATACCGAAATTGCGGCGATCGAGTTAGCTGATGTGCCAACCGGTGGCTGTGGCTCCGAAAATGTTGCCGAAAATGAAACGTCTGAGATTCCCATGACACCAACGTTTGGTTTCGGCGTTTTACATTTCGAACGTCGCCAAAATCGCTATCTTTTCTGTGACACCCCTGAATAGTTTGATATTATGCAACTTAACCCCTGAAGGTATGCAAAATAAAATATAACATTTATCTTTGTCGTTCCCAAGTTGCCAGCTTACTTTCTTTGGCAGCTTGTTGCATTAAAAGTCTGAAGGAATTTTTTACCTCTCGGTGAAAAGAATGACGGGCTTTTTAAATACATTTGATGTAAGTGAGGTAGTTCAGTTTGTGTGGCCCAAATTGGTATTTCTCTTAAAGTAAGCTCCATCCAAAGGCAGTTTTGCTTTGCAGAAATCAGTTACAAGAAAGTTAAATGTTAAAGAGAACCAGTTTGGGCTGATTAGTCTGTTTAAAAATAAATTTCGATTACAATCTATAGCAATGATAAATTTTATCAAAGTTCTGGTAAATTTAAGTAAGATAAAAAATGATTTTCAATTTAATCAATCTGCTCATTTTACCAAGAAAACACTTAAGAGCAACTAAAATACACAAGAAATTGTGATGAAATTCACTATAAAGCAAGAATACATTTATTTCACTCATAAAAAGTATATCCAAGTTCATAAATTTCAATCTCAACAAACAATTCGCACAAATTTCAAGTGATTTACGTTGGCATTCGATTGAAAATCTCATCATCATCAACATCATTTTGCCACTTTTATCTTATTTGTTCTTAACAATTTGTTAATTGACTCATTTCCCTTAGGACGCCGGGGGGTTGACACTTAAAAATTATCATCATATAATAAGTTGAAAATTTTACTTTGAATTTATGATGAAAAATAAATAAATTTGTTTTGTATTTATTTTCACGGAAGCACGGATGAAAATCATTTATTTTTCTTTTTGTTTATTTTGGTTTCTGTGCTTTTTCTTATGAAAATAGCCATGCCATTTTTCGCATGCAAATTTTCGGTTATGGTTATTCATTATGAATGAATGAATTTTCTGTAAGTACATAATTATATTATATGTATATTTTCAGTTGAAAAACAAAGCACTAGGAAACGGACAGGTCAGCAACCTGAACAAATAGAGAGATACAGAGAGAGAGGGGGAGAGGGATGTGGCTTTTGCCTATTTATCAACACATGACACACAGCCAACAGACGGGCGTGGCTTTCTCAAATGACTAATATATTTATATACAAAAATAAATATATACTAGAGTTAGCTGCTAATTGTTTAAATGAGATTTCTCAAAGCAAAAGTCACGCAAAAGTATTTTATTCAATGCAATTGCGGAAATTGGAAAATTTCGCAACGTTGCAAAAGGATAAATGAAAGTAAAAAAAAAAGTATCTAACAGATAAATTGCATGCTTCAGACAAACAAAGCTTCGCGTGCTAAATTTTGCACTCGCAAATTAAATTATTAAGGAGCCAATGACAAGGCAAGAAATTGGCTATTAAATGATTGATACGAGTACATTGATTAATTGAAAATAGATAAGACTCAAGAATTAGTTAATTCGCATTGTGTTGAAGAGTTATTGAGGAAAATGATGGTGCTATATTTTTTTGTGGTTGATTTTCCAGCATTTTTCTTTATGTTACCTTAACTAAAGGGTTACATTATTTTGGCCAGAGGTCTTAAATTGTTAGCTGAATACAAACATCACTGCATCTTGTGAAAAACTAAAGAAAATGAATTTTCAATCTACTCAAGGTGTAGTGCGATAGATTTCATTTAGTATCTAATGGTATTGCCTTTCTTTTGGCTTCTAATTTACTTGAAATATTTTTCTAGAAGTCGGAAACTTCAAATAGAACTAATTCGATTTAACAGGTACAAAAATCTCACCGAGTTCAAAGAATTGGTGGTAGATTTTTGAAACGAGCAAATTAAAAAACTAAATAAAAGTTCTTTGTATTGCTAAGACTAAATTTCACATTTCGATGGGTGTATTTCTTATAATCGATGTCAAGGGAAATCTCTTTCTAGCTTTAATGCTAATATAATATATATATATAGATATATATAATATTTAGAGAAATGCAGGAACAATTGATTAATTTAAATTAATTTAGTTCAATAATTATTATTATTTATTGATTAGAAAGTGTATAAAAATATGAATCTAATTACTTAAAACCTACTAGAAATTGGGCCTTCGTCGTGAACGTATATATTATATCAAGTGGAATATAATACAATGATTTAGAAATTTTATAATTAAGTTAATATTTAAAGTAATTGGTTGGTTAAGTAGTGTGGTGAGGGGTGACTTACCAAAGAGTCTTTTAATCAAATTAATCAGTTTAATCAATTACTATTTATAATATATTTAAAGAAATGCAAGGACTATTATATTAATTTACCAAATAATAAAAAGGATCTACAGAAAGAGACTGAAGCATATACTTGGGCATAAGAAAATATATTTTATCCTTAGACTAGGAACACGTTACGGAGACGAAGGTATCGATTTTACACTCATAAGTAGCTTCCAATAAAAACTATCGAAATTCGATTCATTTTGCAGCACTGTATCGAATAAGTAAAAGAATCGAGATTAAAGAACCGAGATACCTTTCAGTGAAAGTACACAGACGGATGTATATCTTCCCGTCTTTGTTACTAAATATTTGCCTTAAGAAGACATCAAAAAAATATAAAAGAGCATACACAATTCAGCACAACTCGAATAGACTAACACTAGTTATTTATTTATTGATGGAATAGCCAAAAAAAAAAAAGAAAAATAAATCAAAAATCTTGCACGAGCTCGTCGAACGTTTATAGAAATTATTAGAGTGCGTCAACACCAAACTATGGCCAGCTCTACAAGTTGATGCTGACGATGATGATGATGATGATGATCATGTTGATCATTGACCGTCACGCCTGATGCCGCAAAAAAAACCAGGGAGAAAGACTAAAAAAAAAAAACGAGACCCCAAAACGAAGCTTTCCAAATTCGTGTGCCGTTTTGCCTATTGAGTGGGCGGCCAACATTGAAAATATATATATGTATAAACTGTCTGAGATTTGGCCAACTGATTGGGAGATTTGGATCAGGTTGAACATTGGCCAGTGAGAAAATTAAATTATAAAATGTGAATAAACTTTGGGGCAGAAAAGTTTCACATCAAATGGGGCGTATGAGTAATGTGTGAACTATGAGGCTAAAACTGTTGACTGATGATGAGAGTGTTGATGTGTTTAGATTGAAACTAATTGATTGGTCAAAGGTTGGTTGCCATGTGCTAAACTGTATATATCTCAGCAAATTGATCAATCAGAGAGAGTGGGGCAGAAAAGATTATTGATACTGATGGGAATTTCAACTCAATGTCTTAATACGATTCAAATATAAACAAAATATTATCAACCAACTCTTATTTACAGGGTATAGAAAAGTTGAAACGCCTTTTTCCTCCACTTTTGCATATTTCATTATCTCACCATTTTCCTTCTTGCCCATCCTAAATGGTTTTTCTTGCTCTTCCATCTTCCTTCTAGCCAAGGCTATGATGTTATATGCTCACACTTACATGCCCATGACCAATAAAAAGCACATTGTACGGTCCAACAAGCCACAGACTTCCATTTCCTGCCACCATCTGCCTCCAACCTAAACAACCATTTTTTTGTTTTGGGGCAGACAACATCATCCTAATGGTACATAGCCAAAAACGAATCGATAAAACGATGGAAAAGGCATTCAGAGAGAGACAGAGAGAAGGGATGAAAACCTTGTAATGGCCATCAGAGGGGAAAAAAACGTTGTATCTCTGAATGTCTGGCTAAAACCGAAAGTGTAGCCAAGTTTACGCTTAATTAGGCTAAAATCCTATCCTAACATAGAAGAGAATGCCGTGCCAGCCGCATGAGATGATGACTCATCTAGGATTTGCTCCCGACGCTGAAGGAAATGGGGCGGAGGCAGTTGGAGTTCGAGTCCTTTATGTTGATGTAGGCTGTTTGCAGCACTTTATTTTTTGTATCCTCGTTTCCTTCGAGTACATAGAACGTGTCGCCAAGCGAAAGTGATACATAATGTTAAGTTTTATATACTCCCATTTGCGCCTTTTGTCTGGCCAAGCTGTTGATTGTTGTTAGGGATTTTCATGGAAATGCTCCAACAAGACAATTTGTGGGATTTTCAATTTTATTTCGAGCAAGAATAACAAAAAGTTTTACACAATAAAAAAGTATTCTCAACTTGCCGCAACTTGCCGGAAATGTATTGTATACAATCAAAAGGAGTCCCTCTTGAAAGCCATATGGAACAGAATTTTCTTAGGTTTTTTGCAGTTTCTTCTAAAAAAATAATAATGTTAATAACTAATATTATGGTACTTTAATATATTTGCTTATATACATTTGAATAACTTTTTAATAATAATAGTTTCCAACAGTTTTGATTAAAAAAAGGACTATTAGAGACAAGGAAGTGACTGAAGGTGCACACTGCCAACAGAATGACTAGTCAATCCATAGAATCAGTAAACACATAAACGAATTCGTTATTTCTGTCGATCCGTAATTAGAAATATCCCTATTAAAGTCGAAATTTATTTGAAAGACTTGCTTTGTGGATATTGAACTTCTTGAATTTGATCAAACCTTTGTGTTTAGATTACAAAATCTTTGATCCCACCCCATCCCAAGTGGTTTCCAGAATTTAGTAAGTGCTCTTCGAGTTCCTAGATCTGGATGGAGTAATAATAACCAAGCGAACATTGACTTTCTAATTAACTTAAGATTTCTCTTGTCATACACTGAATGTTTATTTACATTAATAGATATTCTATAAAAAGAAAAAATTGTCTGTTTACTTGGTAAATGTTGTTTTTCCCATCCTTAGTTTGGATTAAGTCAACCTGAAGTGATGTCAAGTCCAATGACCTCATCCAGTTGAATAAGAATTTGGGGAAAATGGTGAAAGGAAATTTAATCTTTACGATTTTTTTAATATTTAAACAATTGCCGAAAGCAGCCCAAAAGAGAACTGTCCAACTGGGATGTCCTTCTGCAACATTTTGTTGTACACGCACACAAGGGCACATGGTTCGCAGGTCACATAACCAAGATACATGTCATATAATAAATATATATATGTATATTTGGTATATATATGAATTGTAAATACATACAGAGAACAACTTTGCATGGGCTGCTCCGAATGGCCTCGACAAATGTTGAGTTCAAGGAGACGTCACTGATGAAGTCGTCGCCAGCTTCCTCCACAGCTGTTGCGAGAAGGACACTCTCTCTCTCCCTCTCGCTCTCGCTCTCTCGCTCACTGAGCATGCTCTCTGGGTGACTGCATCTCCAGCAACAATTATGCAATGTTAGCCAACATTTCGATTGCAGAAATCCTTGCTGTTATGCTATGGACCGCAGAATGTCTGTAAATGACAGTTAGTACTTTCATTTACCCAACTCCCCAAACTCCCCCACATTTATGACGTCAAATGTCTGCAGGGCAACTCTCTCTCTCACTCTGTCCCTTTCTCTCCCACTCTCTCTTTGGGCATTACACAAGAAGTTGGCGTCTCGTCTGTTGATGACACTTTTTTACTCAACACAATGACGTCAATTTGTAAGGATGCTGCTTCTGGCCATATTGTAGCTTCGGCATCAGTTGGCAGAGAGTACATGGGGCAAAGTTTATGGTAGCTTTTAAAGAAAATTGCCGACTTGACCATCTGAGCAAACACCCTGTTTATATGTATAATTTATAGTCACTTCCATTTAGGTATAAATATTTAAAGCAAAGTACCGGAAACTATGGAAAACACATTTGAGCTTGTTTTTCCATATCTATTTTATTATCTTCAGAGTTGATACGAAATGGAATCGATATTTATCGGTCATCTAAAAATGTGCCTCAATAGTGGCATTATAACGTGAAACAACCACTAATTTTTATGGGATCTAAATGATAAAGAAACTTTGTGGAAAAGTGAAGATGTGTCTATGAAGTAATTTTCCTATAAAAGTAATCATGTATATGCGAAAGAGAGAACCACTATCATGGTATTTTTTATGCAATTTTCTTTACATATAAAGCATCTAATAAGTTGTTCGTCTCTTAAGCCGTTATAGGAAACTTTTTACTGCAAAACATTTTATAATTAAACATCTTTTATATGCAGTAATATTAATAAATTTATGCTCTTGAATATAAAATCTTGTGAGCACGACATTTTCCAATCAACCAATGCAACTCCAATCAAATGGTTTGAAAATTAAATTGCTAGCTATTTCCGTTTTCGTATAACGTCTGAGTTTCACGGATTCGAACGTTTTGCCTTTCAGTTTGTGAAACGTTAAGTAATTGGCAATTTTCTGTGAAGTGAGAAAATGTTTCAACTCTCAAATACATATGTATTTCTCGAGTTGGTATGAAAAAAGGATTTGATGCTAGCAAAAGGGTAAGAGTAAGCAATTTCAAGTCGATCAATTTATATTTATTTCAAAAAGAGTTGAAAAATGAAAGACACAAGCCTGATTAACTTAATGCGAGTTAGTTTAATCAAGCTTTAGTTTAGCTAAAATTAACATAACTAAATTCACGATAAAATAATTTATATATTTCGCCATTCTATGTAAGACTAAAACGCTTCCATTAGTCGGGCTTAATTTTTTAAATCTTTAATGCATTTACAATAGTAAACTTACTTCATTACTTTGCGAATCGGCAGGATAGCGTCCTCATCGACTTTCTCCGTTAATGTTGAATATATTTTCTACATCTTTTCCATGCTAGTCTAACCATTTTTGTCCATCAAATTACTGTACATTTTCTTTGATATAAAATATAGTTGACTGATGTAAGCTTTAAGATAATGTTTGGAGAGTTATTTATAATAAATTTGAAAGCGGAGGAAAATTTATTACAAGCAATTAATTAAATTGTAAATATTCACATTAATATTGATAAAGAAATATATTCAAAAAATTATAAATTGATACTCAAAGGGATTCAAGGACATAAAGGAGTGAAATATTGAAAATATTTGGCGGGACTCTTTCGATTTGGCCCAGTAAAGATATAGAGATAGATTTGCAACGCCTACTTCTATTTTATTTTTACAATTTTTTTTTAACGTATTTAAAATATATATTTAAAATTTCCGACAGATATTTCACGCCGTTTAATAGAAGTAGAAAGCAACAAAAAAGTTTATATAGAAAAAAAAAATGATGCAAAAATTTGACATAATTAACATTAAAGAGAGAAACAAAATTCCACTTAATGCAGTTTAAAGAAATGCTATAAAGAAAATTAAAAGCTATTTTAAAATTAGGTAACGAACGTACATATGAAATTATCATTAAATATGAAACAAAGGCAAATCTAAAAATAGTTTTTAAGTCCAAACATAAATAACCTTTTCATCATAATTGATTATTCAACGTTTTGGCTCATTAACGATTACATAAACCCAAAGCTGTGACCATTTTCTATCAGCTAATCAGCAATCTATGTACGACAGTATTTTATTCCCATGTCTTCCAAATGCATACGAATTATTAATTAAGATTCAATGCAACGTAAACTTCAACTTCAACTTCACGTCATCCGATGATCGCCCACAAATGCTGCTGAATATTTATGGGGCACAATGTTTGAACCTTGGTCAACGAAAGAAATCAAACATTTCATCTCCCAACATCAACTTGAACATGTGTGGAGTCACTCCACATAGCCGCCTCCATTTCTTCTTCTGTTGTAATAACAAAAACAAACGAAACCAAAACTCCAAAAATTGAAAAACTAAATGGCTTCATTTTGAGGGCAGAGGAAAACAGACAGAGAGAAGGAGAGAGAGAGGGGGGGAGAGAAAATAGATACAGCTACCTAAATAAACGACTCTTATCTATAGCAAAAAACACATAACTAACGTAATATTTGAAACGAAACGAACCCAAATGTCTGAGGAGGATGAGAGTGAAAGTGCCAAAAATGAAGAAGAAAAGCAAAAAAAGAGAGATAAAAATTCATTTCATTTATTTGTGGCAACGACTTTGAGATACCTTCTACCATTGCAAATTAGCCAAAAATCTAAAAGCTTAATCTTTAAATTAAAGGCCATTGATATACTTTTTTTTATCTACCAGATGCTTTCTTATATTTATCATTTTATTAAAACATTGTCTCCATTTAAGAGCTAATTCTTTATTCTTGTACATATAAATAGTTATTGTTACTTTCTCGTTGACTTGACTATTATATTCTTAAATTAAAATTTTAATTTTTTTATTATTACATAAGTTCTCTAGTCTCAACTAGATTCAAAACTACATTTTAGTTAGAAAATAAAGTAAGTAAGTCGCCGGGCCGACTTGGATATACCATGCATTAGGTGAAGAGATATATATTAAATTTCTTTCAAATGCTATGTCTCTTATGTGGAAACGAGCACTTTAGCGCCCCCCGACCAAATCGGTGATTTCCAGCATATGCTATCTCGCTCTTTTTCGCGTGCATCTGCCTTGCACCGCTATGGGTGAAAAACGTTTCTATGTATAACTCGGCCATTTTTATTCCGATTCTTGTGATATTTGGTGGAATGATAGATATACGTGACATGTATTAGTGTGCCAAATTAAATTACGATACGATAAATATTTCGGCTAAAAATCGAATTTTTCGAATTTCGGGGGCGGAAGGGGGCGTGGCCAAAATTTGAAACAAACTTGGTCTGCGTGCACACTGCACGCATCTGATGTCCAAATCCGAAAGCTCTATCTTTTATAGTTCCCGAGATATGGAGGCTCAAAATATTGTTTTTCAAATAGCGGGGGCGGAAGGGGGCGGGGCGAAAAAAAAAATAAACTCGATCTGCCTGCAGAGCAAACGGGTCTACATGCCAAGTTTGGTAGCTCTAGCTCTTATAGTCTCCGAGATCTCGATGATTCTTCAGACGGACAGACGGACAGACGGACAGACAGACGGACATGTCTCAATCGACTCGGCTATTGATACTGATCAAGAATATATATACTTTATAGGGTCGGAGAAGCTTCCTTCTCCCTGTTACATACATTTTGGCGACTTTAATATACCATTTCATTCTACGAATGCATGGTATAAAAAGTAATACACATAAGTAGTTCATCTTCATTTCATTTCATATTCGCTCACAATCAATTTATTCAATTGACCACAATTCGAATAAGTTCTTTTTAAAATATGTATATTGTTTTCTACTTCTATTTGATTAAAGATTTTTAAAATTAAATTTCTTTGAATAAAAATAATCGACAAAAGTTACGATGACATTTATATAAATTTGCTTGATTTTCCTTACTTATAAAAATAATTAACATTTTTAATATTTTCTTTTAGTCTGTGCGAAAATTCAATTTACAAATTTGGTACCAAGTTATGGTATAATAATAAACATTTTGGCATGAACATAACAATTGTATCTTAATAAAACTTTTTTAAATTAATAAATAATTAGAAACCTTCTTATATTGCCAGCTTAAGGTCGATCTTGGTAATAACACTGTTCAATGGGAAATAAATAAGGTCGCATTGCAAACACAAAAAATAATTATATTCCATAGTTGAAATACGTATAAACTAACAGAGTGATAATCCCAAACGCATTAAGTAAAAACCAGTAGATTCATTTCACTATTAAAACTCATCCAGTAGATATTTTTTTTAACACTGAGATACAGTTTTGGCAATCTGAATATGCCCCACAATTTAATAGCAAGTACTCGGTATTAAAATCAACAATAAATAAACAAAACGCACTGCAGCCGGTTTCAACCTCACCCAACCCCACACACCAGTCATCAGTTCCAGCTCCCTTCCCCTCCCTACCCCACAAAATGATTACCGCACTCGTCAGAGGGGGCAGCAGAGGCAGAGGCAGCGGCAGCTCCCGCCTTTTACCTCCCTCTTTTCTGTCGCTGCGTGGCCCCATGGACTGCACTTTTTCAAGCGTGCAAGTGAAATTTTCCATATGAGGCAACAAACATTCAGTGAAATTTTCGTCTCGACTATGAAAAACGGAAAAAAAAAACCAAAAATACAACAAAAACTAAAAAACAAAATTACTTCTCGTTTCTTGGCGCGTGCGTTTTTGTTGTTGTTGTTGTTGTTATTGTTTTGTTTACTGTTGCAGGCTTTTGTTATTGTCAGTCAATGACTGCACTTGTTGTTGCAGTTGTTGTTACTATTTGTTTATATCTCAACAAGTTGATCAGTTGGAAAGGGAGGTGGGGAATTTAATTCAATAACCGATTTTAGTCTGCGTCTTGCTTAATCAATTTCCTTGGAACAAAACTTGTGAAATTAATCTGCCCCATCTTGATGGCGGAAATGATTCGCCTTTCACATCAATATATATCTAACTCTATATATATATATATATATATATATATATATATGTATATATCGACTCATTCGCGGACCCATTTCAATAATTTCTCGATTTTAATTCGTATTGTCATCGCTTTCAATTGTGAGGCTTATTAAATTGATTCGATTTCCTTTTCGTTAGATGATTTACCTTATTTGGCAATTTCGAATTGTTTCCTCTTTTGTGTAAGCAGAAATTTGTGTAGAAAAACTTTGTCAGAAAAATCGAGAAAATTAAATTACACAAACTGACCTTATTAGCTATTAGCAACTATTCGATCTATATATCTTGGCATAACTTGGAAAACTCATCACAAATGGATGCTTAGCAATCTATCACATAATCACAAGTTTTAGTTTAGTTACTGTTTATTTTATATAGCATTTGGTTATCTATCAAAGTTAAACGTTAACATCAAAATCTTTTCCTTATTTCATAAGTCGATTTGGTTTCTCAACAAATCTATAACTTTAATCGAAATCAAACTTTTAGATGAAATTTAATTTATCTAAGATAATTAATCAAACTAGAAATTGTTCAAGTAAGTATTTCCATAATATTAATAACTCTAAAAACAATTATAATTTTTACAATTACTTATTTTTAAGGAATTTATTGTAACTTAATTAAATCAATCAGAAAAAGAGGCTTTATTCCATTGTTTTCGAACTATTGTGGAAATGAATTAATTAAGTTAAAAGAATATTAAAGCAAAAATATTAGTAAATTATAAGACTTTCTAATAATTCTAATCTGATAATTTCTCTTTGTAATTTCTACTTCATTTTGTTCTATAATATTATCTTTAATCGAAACTTACATATTGTTTAAAATGTTCAAATTTTTTTTTAATTCTACATCTTTTCATAGTGATGTAAAAAATGTATAAGACTACAAATACGAAAATTAATATTAGTTTTGAAACTTGTCTGACATGGCAAATGGAGCAGATTTCTACGATTTTCATTAAATCAAAATAGTAATAATATTGTCTCAAAAGGTCAATTAGTTTTTTCTAGAATATATATCAAAAAACTAGCTGCAACAATCTGGTGGTTAATTAAAATAGATGATCTTTCATTGAACGCACTACTAAAGCTGAAAAAGTTTTGAAAAATGCAAAAGACTCTAAATTGTAATCTATCTTGATTATGACAATTGAACAATTTATATGGGCAAGTGATCATTTTCCATTTCTTAAATTTCTTTGTATAGTAAATACTATTTCTGTAAGTCTTTCAATTTCATTTTTGATCAACCTCACGCATTTTTCAACTGACGCATTTTTGACCATCACTTTTGGTCTTCCTTTCGCCATAAATCCCAACCAATTAGTCGAGGATCTGTATTGTTTAATGCAGATTTTTGTTCAGTTTTGTTTATTGTTCTTTGGTTAAACAACAATAAATACCACCCAGGAAAGTCAAAATGAACCTTGGCACTGTGTAAAACCAATATGTGCATCGGGTCTGGATCAGTTGGAGGATACACTGGAGCATCTGTTCGCCACATGGGCGCTACCTTGTCCTCCTCATTGAACTGTCAGCGGCAATGAAGTCAAATTGCAATTTGTAGATTTACTTTAGTGGGGAAGTAATTCTCCTTCAATCTCCCCTTTCTCTTTTCCTCTTGCTATTTTTGTTTTATTAAGTTTTGCCAATTTGTTTTACTAGCTGCATGTGTAAATTTATCTCATATGCAAATGCATCTTATAGATACATTTGTATTTCAAAAGTGTTTCTGTCAAAAAACCAAAGTGATTAATGGTTTACGCATCCGATTTATGTGAGGGCGTTACAAAATGGGCGTGCCAGCTGTCAAATGGAAGCGTGTGAAAATTGTTAACAAATTGCCGCGTCGAAATGGTTTTAGAAACAACAACAACAACTAGAAGAAAAACCAACAAAATTTTCATTACAAAAAAAATATTTATAAATATTTACGAGACGATGGCGCTGCTGCATCACTGTAAAATGCATTTTACAAAAGTGAAATGTGTGAGAAATTGTTATTAATTATTTTTGGTTTTCTTCTGGTTTTCCATTGATGTGTGCGTGTGGGTGGAAAATTAAACTTAAATTGACAATTTACTTGGAAGACTTTTTGATAAATGCGTTTTGGGGCGAATGGAAGAAATGAAATTAAGAACTAAGGCAATGATTCTGAACTATAGTACTTATTAGTGTGGCAGCAGGCTTAAACAGGCAAAATACCACAGATAAGAAAATTTATTCATTATAATAAAGACCAAGACTTTGAATAATATCGGAATAAAATATATATGGTAAACTCTACAATTAGAAAACTGATTCATAAAGGAAAATACTTAAGTCCGATCACATTATGTTTAAATAGGTTATATAAAATATATGTGTTGCAATATTATATATATATATATTTTTCAATGTGTTGAAAAATAATGCAGAATTATTTGTTTGAACGAGAAATTTATTAAATTGAAGTGAAAAAATATTTACTTATAATATTTTCGTAAAAATTGAAACAGGAAACAGGTGAAAATGAAAGAGATATAACATTTGATATATATTTTTAGATATAGATAAAATGGTTTGGTATTGATTCCAATAAAAACAATCGAAGAGCAGAGGGCAAAGCAATGTAATCGATATTCTTGCGTTTCGCTAATTCTAATTTTTCTGAAATAAATCCTTTTAGACTAACTAACTAATATAAGTAGAAGAATACCTTGATATTTTAGACATAACTATTGAAGGAGGCTGCTAAAATCTTACAAGATTTAATCACATGTTTATTGATATTTGCTTCGAAGTTTTTAAATTTGGTTAAAGACTCATTCGAAAGACTTATGTGGAGCACTCCAAATTGGGGATTGTACTTCAGCTGCTGGTTGTAACTGAGTCAACCAGAGAGACCACACCTTAAATGCAATGTGGACAGCATCAGAAGTTATCACAATTGAAATCGTTAAAGCACTGAATTGAGGCTAAGCAAAGAACCTGCTTAGACCTTGAGTCGAATTGTCTAGCAGTAGATATGGCATAAGATCCATTCGAATAAATAATGCCACATCACCGCAATTATTGCAGAAATCACGATGAATATTGCCAAAGATGGGTAAATAAAAGCAAACGTATGTAATTGTGTATATATTTTTTGCTTTTTTGCATGTTCACTTAAAGGGGAAATCAGGGTACTAAATTGATAACAATTTACACCTGAAAACTTTACGAATTAAGGGCAATTAACCCACTTGTTGTTGCTGTGTGTGTGTGTTGGCTTCATGCCAGAATATTCCCGGGGAATCTTGCAATTTGCACGTTGTTGAGTTTATTTCAATACCCTTTGTAGAAGGTGCCTAATCATTTTCTTAAGCAGTTTGTCAGGCTGAGATGAAAGTGCAAATATCTTTGTACTAAAGTACTGTGGGACCATAAAACTTATGTTCTCTTTCATCTAATATTGTTGTATATAGGATATTAATTTAAAATTCGTATGTATAGAACACCCAATTAAAAAAAAAAGGTGCATCATAAATAATAATAAAAATAATCGTTCTAAAATTTCACAATTTGCTAACACACTAAACTTAATAGAACCACGAACCTAATAGAATCGTTTAATTTTGTTGAAAAGAAATCCGAATCCGAATTTAATGTTATATTTAAAAGGTTTTCATCAAATTCCAAATTTCCGTCTTCTGTTTATTTTTGTCGAAACGGAATAAAAACTGAGACTCCAAGAAACGAATTGAAAAAGGAAAATAATCGGAACCAAAATGGAAATGTTAAATAAACCTCAATCCAAAATTCTTTTTGTTATAAGTATTTAAAAATATATTTGAAAAATCAAATATTCATCGACTAACAATATTGTCGTCAATTATTACTTTAGGTTATATTTGACAATATTTAAAACTTGATAAATAATAATTATACATTCTCATAAATGGTCATCTATATTAGTGGTTCTCGTTCTGGATTTTCGTGGATCTTTTAGCTATAAATTTTCGTTTAATGTTAGTTAAGATATGAATTGTAGCCATATTCTTTGCAAAGATTGATCAGAAATTGAAAATATTATATAGCTGCCATTTGTTAGCTGTCGTTAGGGTATAGAAAGTGCGGCTAGTAGGGGATTTTTGGCAAACGCCATCTGGTTTTAAGTAATTATGTGAGAAATTACAGCTCATCAGGTCGAGACATTTTATTGTTATTATAACATTTTGTAAGTAACTTGAAATACTTTCGCTTTGGGTTATTTTCTTTTTTTGCGATGCTTTTAATTTGGCGCAATTTACGAGTATATACAAAAGATAGGTTACATACATACATACGTACATAGTGCTCTTTGGTCATTCTACGCACACGCACTTTCTTTCAAACTTGACTGGAATTCAAGTACAGTCTTCCATCTCACTCTTTGTCTTGCTGTCTCCCTCTCTGGTCTGAGTGTGCTGTAATTTCACAAGATTTTGTAATTTGTGCGCATGCGGAAGCCGGTTTTCACCGTTAGGGGCGGCCCCCTCCTTGTGAAATAAATAACAAATAACTTTTGCGTAAAAACATTTCGCACCTCAATATGAGTCAATTGAATATCTTTATGTGATTCATGTGGACAACATCGGTTGGGGGTCGCCGCTCATCAAATTTGACAGCTTGCGTCGGTCCATTGTGTTATTATTTCGATATATTTCTGTTTTTTTGGAGCAAGGACGTAAAGAGCGTTTTATTTTTGAACTTTGTGTCTTTTCTTTTCTTGTTTCGGTTTCTGGGTATGCAGACCTTGTACGAGTATTTCCTGCTTTCACCCCGTTTTTAGATCCGCCCACGATTGCGCGATGCGATGCGATGAGGAGACCCCCCATATTTGGTTACGATGCTTTTGTGTGTGTGTGCTGTTTGGGCCAAAAGAAAGCGTCATTAAAATAAATCAACTCTTTTATATGCCAAAATGTGTAAGTAATGTGTACCGCATCACGGCCGAGGTGTTTGTTTACCTGGCTGTGGCACCTGACAAATACAATTTGCATTTAAATGCAAATTGGAATTGCATCACACAATTGGCATCATCAGAAGACGATCGCAGAGACAGGATTAGAGAGGTCACATGGAAAACGTGTTCACACAAATACACAAAGCAAATTTTATGGTCAACAAAATTAGCTAATATTGATTTATATTCTAGAATTAAAGGAAGAAAGACTGGAAACTAACGGAAACTAACTCATCAAATAGATTTGCAATTTGGTTTCATTAACACATTTTCACAACAAATAAAAAGTTATATTGCGGTTTTCCATTCTCAATTAATTTATTCTTTATTCTCTGATAGATTTGATCTCCAAATTGATCAATTAAAAATCTTTAAAAAAATGGAAGAGAAAAATAATTAACACGAGGGGCCGAAAATAATTATAGTTTTAAAAATATTCTTTGAAAAATCGTCGATTTAATAAATCTAATTCTAATTAATAATTAAATATGTGTGAATTTTATTTTTTAGCATGTGTTATTTTTAAAAATAAAGTTTTTACCGTTTTTTGTTGTATATTCTTTTAAGGTCCTCAATATAAAGTAGTGTTCAAAAACGGCATCAAACTCGTAAAACGGTCATACTAATTGCATGCCTTACGCTTTAGTATACCGTTGATTGGTATACTTAGCTTTTGTTTAGATACGGGCACAGCAATTTGAACTTATTGAGAAATTTACTCGTTATATATCGAAATTAATTTTATCTTAAAATAATATACCCATCCGTAGACATTCTTTACATCTTTTGATGCACACCAACAATTTATTTTCATTGTAGATTCAATACGAAAATATTTGCTTCTTCATGTAGAGACTCTTACACATTTTGGTCACACGATTCACATGATATTTTATTGCAGCAAATGGGGTAACTACTATATAAGAAGGTGTAATAAGTCTTAATTAAATAAATATTATATTCAACATCATGTGAGTTGTAACTCACAGGATATTCGTTTACCGTTGAAATTTATTTCCCAATAAAGTTGGTATTAAAAAAAATGTAATAGAAGAATAATAGAAAAAGGTAATTACAAGAATCGGTTATTAACAAATACATTTAACTTAGATGAAAAATTGAAGCATTAATGGGGATTGGCGGCCTTAAAAGGTAATTGAAAGTTTTTACATCCTGCCTAGCCCCGCCAATACACATGATTGACCTCTGATTCCGTTTGATTTTTCGCATTGTCATTATATTTTATGTCAAGCCATTTGTTTGTTGCATTATTATTGAGCCGAAACATAAGATAAATAATTGTAAAATATTATTCATTCGCCGTGTTGTCTATCAAAGTGCTTCATTGAGTTGTTGTCTCTCATTGTTAGTTGTTGTTGCCATTTTGTTAGCTGCTGTTTGACGTTTGGCGCGTGAGTTAAAACGTCAAACTGTCAGTTTCAACAATTGTCAAGATTGTTTGCCGTCGTTGTTGTTGCTGCTGCTGCTGTTGCCAATGTTGTTGTTGTTGTTGCTGTTGTCTCTTGGTGCGTGTCTTAGTCTCTGGTTTGCCTCGATGCTCATTTCTCGCTGCATTGCATTTCCTGATTTTTGTTGGAAATACATACATACATAAATATGTATGTACTATTTGTATACCCTGTACTCATATGATTTCGTAAATAATGATCACCCACTTATAGTGGACCTAGAAAAGAATAGTTTGCACTCAAATCTTTGTTTTTGCACAATCTATTTAATCTATTTAATAAATCTTAAAAAGAAAAATCAAAAATAACGATTTTTTCGATCAGAATTAAACTCAACAGTATATTACAGCTAGTAAGGGCGAAATTAATCAAATGATCCAATCAATTATTTTCATTTTGTACGATTAATCGTGATTAATAATCGCTAATTAAAAACTTATCACATGATACAATAACCGACTAATTTATTTTTTTGTGTCGTCACTAATTACAACTAGCCTTTTCACCTATATCATTGCTCATCCTTATAAAGAAACCATCATAGAAAAACGAAAAAATTTATGTATAATCATTATTATGAAATTTTAAAAATAAAACTTATATTGATTACAATATACTATATTCATATAAAATCATATAGATCTTTAACTTAATCTCTAAACATCATTCAACTTATTAATTTCAACTTATAACTGTCATTCAAAATCTTCTAAAAAAAGTAGAAATATTTGTCAAAACGTTTGTTAGTAAAATATGAACCCAAAAGCCAAGTGAGACAGTTTGTTAGAATCTAAAACTGTATTGATGCAAAACTGAATTAAGTCTAAACATAAATTTCCACTTTATTTTATTGCACGGTAATGTCAATTCGTCGCCCTTTTTGATAGTAGTGATATTTTTGTTTTTGTTTATATATGTATTTTCTTAACACTTTTCTCTTGTCTTTCCGCTGTGACGCATCATCCCCACTCTCTGTGACGTTTTGCACGTTTCAGTTTTGTCTTTCGTTTTTGTGTGTCTTGTGTGTTTTCTTTCGTGTCAATTTCCCGCTGCTTTGCACGTTTCCAAGTCGAATGTCACGAGCGAGGCATGTTCAAGTGGGTCAACTGATGGGTTGGGTGCTGCTGCTGCTGCTGCCGGTGCGGGTGCGAAACCGGGCCTGGTCTTGCGCTTGATTAGCCAGGGGCTATTACCGTCTTATCTCGCCCACCTTCATGCATATGTATGTATGTATCTCTAAAAATAGTACAGGTTTATGTTGCCTCCTCATTTGAACCCTTCTTCGGATAATAGCTGCGACATTGTCACGTGTCTGCCTTGCCTCATCAGCTTATCCAGCAAGTCGTTTGCTGCAGTTCGCCTTGTTCTTGCCATTTTGCAAAAATCAATATCCATTTGAATCCGGCAAGGTTCTCAAATGCCTCTCAATTGCAGGCGACGTTGAGGTGGGCGTCTGGCTGGGTCTCGAAATCGAGGCTCTTAAGCGGATTAGTTTGATTTCGCTCGGCGACTGACTCTCTGTTTGTCTAAGTATAGCAACAAAGGTGTTTCGGAAAATCAATAGGCTATTGGACTCAAGAAGGTTTCATATTTAATTGAACGTAAGCTGAGCCCAGGAATGAAAATAGTTACTAAGAAATTAACAAACACATGAAACCAATTAAGATATCTCTCTTTTTATTTCTTTACAAATTGCGTTTGGAAATTGAAACTTTGGGTAAATAGTAATAAAGAAATTGTCACCAAATAATTTGGAATTTGTTCTATTGTGATACAGTTTAAGAATAAGTTTTGCTACCTCTCTATGTAACTATATAACTAAATTATGTGAAGCTACAGAATATGTTGTAAAAGTGAGCCCAAGAAATCATTTAATAATAGTTTCATAATAATCCCGTAGCTTACAATTTATCCAGAACCATAAATAATATAAATATATCATGATAATTTGCGAACGTAGAGTTACGGCAAAAATCTGTAACTTTTGAACCAAACCTGATTACGTTTGGAAATTTAAATTATATATTCTTAATACTTCAAAGAAGTTTTTAGTACCAAAATTTAAATGGGCGTGGTAAAAAAAAAATATAAGTTAATAATGAAACACAAAATTTTGTTATTTCAAACAACTTTAACATTTTTAAAATTCAATAAAAAAAAAAAAAAATCTAAGCAAAAATTTAATTTTATATCTTCGTTATAGTTTGTTAATTATTAAAAAAATTAAAATTAAAAAAATGTACATTTTTTCTCAGCAATAATGAAGAAGTGAACTCTAAATTTGTGAGATATGCTTCTTTTTTTTTTTTTGCTTTATCTAGTTGTAATTCATAACTAGTTGTTATCTACTTGTAATCTACGTTTTTATTTTTGCTGTAATTCCCAACAAGTTTAAGCGTTGAAGTACAATTCTGCAGGAAAGTCTGATAGTTCTCAAAATAAAGTGCTTACTTTTATCTATATTACTTTTTACTATAATCTATATTGCTTTTTTTTTTAAACAAATAAAAATATTATTATTTATAATATTATTAGGTAAATTGTCCAATTAAAGATATTTGAAGAAGATAAAATTAATAGATTTTTTTCCATCTCAATTGTATTAATTGCTTAGATTCCCTTGCATTGCTAGTTTTTCTTCGTCTGTAGATACTATATTAAGGCATGTCTCAAGTCTCTTTTTATAGTTATTCAGGGAATGTCTAAAAATGCAAACCAAATATGATTTGTTTAGCTTGTGCGACACTAACCGGACAATAGATATTGCAGTAGTTTTCCATAGCCACTTCCAATGTGGTTCAGTCATTTAATGATCTAAGTTAAGAGCTTGACAAAGTGCTAGACATTTCTTCCTGGTCACACTTACACTCATTGACTCAGACACCCACACCCACACACAGACACACACACACACACACACATTTCCATCCATTGTTCAACTTTCTTTCTTTAGTGCAGTCACTTGGACGGACACTTGACATGCCTTTCTATGCCATGTCATTTCTCTCTAGTTGTGTGTACAATTTGTTCCTACATTGAGTCAACCCACACAGAAAGATGGGTTCATTGCATCTATTCTCATTCTTTCTTCGCTCTATTCTTTTACTGCTGGTCAATTTACACACAAACTGCACAAACTGCGCCAATTGTTATTAATTTGTTGCTGCCATATCTATATCTATATACATATGTATATCATCTATAAGTATCTGTATGATATGGCAAAAACTTGCACGCGACTCTTGTCACAGCGGTCAAATTCCGCACATTCTGGTCAACGGGTCAACTAACTAACTGGCCCGATGATGCCTTAAGGTGTTGATGGTAGTTGAGTCCATTTAATTGACTTTATTGATAGATTTTGCTTACGATAAACTTTTCCAGACTAAGTAATATGTCACAGAAAACTTGTTTTCCTTTTGCTTATGACGACAACAGCGACCTAGAACTCCGAAAGGAATTTTGGCATATAATTGGCTAAGCGTGTCAGTTATTGTCTACACCATATAACAAAATTTTTCATAAATTTCACATATTGAGTCCCTTTTTATCGTATGTTGCCTACTGTTGGGCCTTAGCATTTCTGCTGCATACTTTTCGACTGGCAAGATACACAAAAGAAAAAGAAAAAGTAAAACCAAAGGCACAAATTTGCATTTTGTGCGTGCGTCAACAAAATTTAATTTGATTTATTTTGCGTCACGGAAAAAAGTACAAAAGTAATTTTTTGTCACAAAAGAAAGTAAAGGTAAAAGCTGACGGATTATTTATTATGAAAAAAATGTGGGAGAACTGTTGCAGAGTTGCAGAATTGTTGAGTAATCGTGGAGCAGACAATTATTATGTGTATGACGTCAGGGAAATTGTCTATTTTGGTCTTTTATTCTTCATACGACATGTGTGTCTCTTCGAGTCAGTAAATCAAATTTTTGTAGCATACTTTGCGGCACGATGTGGAAATAATTGCGGATACAGTGACTCTCAAACTGCACCATATAATAAGGGAAGGTTATTTATTGGAATTGTTAATATAATTAATACAGACATATATTCCATTCCAAGTTACAAGTTTATCTGTTTAATATATTCATTATCTGTATAATATTTATAGTAAAGAAATCTGAATTAAGAAATTAATTCAGAAGGAAACTAGAACAAAAATACATTCCATTCGATAGTAGAAAATGTTTTAAAGGGTTATAAGAGTAAATCCAAATAGGTTTCATATCACTTAGTTTTTAATGACTTTAACATCTTCTAAAATATTTTTGATGTACATAAAACTTTCTTATAATTAAATAAATAAATAAAAAAAACTGCAATTACTGCATTAACATTTGCTAATATTTCGCTATACTACGATTTTACACATTAGCTTGAAAATCAATTTATTTACAAATGTCCGTCTGTCGTTCAGTGTTTTGAAAATATGTTACATATTTCTTTGATTTATAATGTATTTTATAGATATATAGATGACCTATTTGCTTTTACCATGTTTACCAATTTTTCTAATTAGCATGTAATTTGTTTGAGTTACACAGCAACAACACTCCAACTGACTTCTTCCATTTCAACACACACAGAAGCCGAAGGTAGAGTCAATAATTTTTCGCAAACAAACCAAAAGCTAAAGATTTTTATCAGAGTGACAACAACAACCGAGCCAAATTGGCCCAGACTGACTGCTGCTTGGGCCCACTTTGCATATCAAGTTCAAGCTGCTTTTGGTGGTGGTAACCCGATCATCAACAACATCATCATCATCATCATCATCCATGGTCGTAGGAAACACTTTAGGACAACGATTTTCCTAAGATTTTAAAAATCTATGGGAATGAAATAAAAATAGAGATTAGTTTTCCAGCTTGAATTTACCATAAAAATTTAGTTATACTTTAGAAGACTTCAATGGATTTTTCTTGAGAGTAAATCATAAAAAGATATACGTAATAATTTCCGTTAACTCAACTCATTTCGTAAACATTTCGTAAAATTGCTTCAAGGATTTCTTTAAAAAATGTATATTTTGCATTTTTTAACAATTTATAACTCATAGAAAGTCAAGAAAAATATAATATTTTTAAGCCTTTTTGATTGCAAAAGGAGTGTGGGCCCCTCTTATGATATGCCCATGACATCATCCTCATTTTTTGGCCAACAGCTAACTCGGCTGCTTATTGGCCCAGTTGGTTCAACTGTTTGACATGTTTACCAACGCCGCTTTTGTATAAGTTTCAGGTAAGCAAGAAAAAATCGGAGTTTTTTTTTAAAGGTGTGCAGAACAAATGCGGAAGCTTTGCGAAGGTGTCATTGTGTTGGGGATATTCCTTTTTCTTCTTCTCCGGATCGGAGAGCATGATTGATTGGACCTGGTGATGGGAGTTGTGTGAGGAATGGTAATTTATATTGCCACCATCCAAATAAATGGGTCTCTCTCTTTTTTGCTTTCTCTGCGCCAGTTGAGAAATTAAAACACCTTGCCGGTCGCCTCACTTTAATACCTTCAATTACGCCCCGGTACCGATACCTCTGAGATGCAATCTGCCAAGTTTAATCAGCAAAGTAAAGAAAAATAAAATAAAAGGAGCAGAGAGGAGAGAGAGAGACTGGAATGTGTTATCAGTGGCCAATGATCGGGCCCCCACTGTAAGAAAAAGCAATTACATTGCCACCAAAACAGCCTCCAAAGCCCCAACCAACCAACCAACCAACCACCGTCTCCAAGTGCAGTTCCTGCTTGAAAATCTCCAACTGACAATGTAGCAGCTCGTCGCGTCTCAACTTACCTTGAACTTACCTGGCTGTTGTGCGCTATTCCTGCTTCTGTTTCGATTCCATGCCCCCCATACCACATTCCCCCCATTCCCCCCCGTTCAATTACTCCTCATGAAGCATGCAAATTGTCCGTTTAATAGGCGTTAATGTATTTTCGCGATAATTAACAGTTTACTTTAGCGCAATTTCCCTGCCCACGCGACCGAATCGTAAATATTCATTGCAACAAAAAAAAAACCAAAAAAAATATCGTTTATTTTTTACGAGTTTGTAATTGTTGGCGCCCAAGTCAGAGAGTGTTAAACGTGAGTTGTATTCAAGTAAATATTTGTAAGAGCTTCAAGCGAAGTGTTGATCCTGCAATTAATTAACTGAGTCAGCAATGCAAATGGGCCATTGGCTCAATGTTTGCAAGTTGGTTAATCTCTATCGAAATCTGTTTGAATATTTTGTTGATCTCAAAAAGAAAGACTCCTTTTTTTTTTTACTAGTTTGTTGCAATATGAAAAAAGAAACACAGCACGAATCATGTAAGATGATCACCAAGAAGCTAACAGCCATTTGTTGTGCATTTTGAAAAACAAAACCTCCCAGGGTCAAGTGGGGAAAGTGTGTCCAAAATTTCAGCTCGGTGTAGTAGATTCTGATAAAAAGTGTCCACCGACTTCAAAAACGTCGTTTTCCAGAAACACGATTTAGTCTTCGAGCATGCAAGGTAGCCGAGTTACAATGCTCTTACTCTGTGAGTTTTGCTCTGATTAAAATTTTGACGCAAAAATCACAAAAAGGTGTTTTTTTTGGGTGACAAACCCTCTTGAAATTTATTGATTTTACCTTCCCTGTTTATAATCCTCAAATGTTGTTTAATTTACTAAAACTCAACTAAATTGATAGTAGTTTCTTACAACTGATTGTTTAGTTTACAGAAACTTTTGTCCAACGAAATTTAATAATTATTGAATTGTAATTGTAACTAATTTATTTTGGAATCCTGTGATTAGGAATCGTATTATCGCCTTGCTAGAACCTCTCTGAATATATTTCGCTAGGGCTCTTCCAAGTCTGGCATAGACTTTCGTCCTTTTCTAAGAGAAACACTGTGGAAATATCTGGTCCGACAAAGAGGTCTTGGAAAAGAGATTTTGTTCAATATAATTCAAATATGTATTAATATAATTATGGCTCTCCAAAGATGACTTTATTAATGTCGAAGGATTTTGTTTAACAAACTAAAAAAGTGTTTATTTTTGTTGTATTTTTTTGGTAATTTTTATGCCGCTCATGTTCTAAAAAATATTAGGTCCTTTAGTTTTTAAATTCTTTGAGCCATACAAAATACATCAACTAAACATTTAATTACTTTGTTAGTAATTTAAACTCTTTTTCTTGAAAATATTATTGAGTTAACTTAAGATTATCCCAATTGAAATATTTCCCAAACCAATATAAACCGAGATTTACTTCTTCTCTTCTCCAAACCAATATTAACCAAGATTTACTTCTTTAAATGAGTTAATCAAGCCGCCGCAAGTTTCCTTTAAGCCAAAGCAGGTGAAAGTTCCTTTTGTATTTTGTTGACATCACACCTTCAGGACAATTCACAACGATATCGACAAGACAATAATCGAAATTATGTACGAAATGTAAATTGTGCAACGAAAATCGCTTAATTTAGTGAGCAAGTTTGTTCGCTTTTTGCAAAAACTTTACAGTTATGTCTGAAGAAAGCGAAAGACAAGACAAGGCAAGTTAATGCAACTGCAGTTGGAGTTGGAGTTGGAGTTGCCACTGCGTTAAGCGCTGTGATCGATGAGATGGCTTTTATTTTGACATTATCATAATGATGATCATGATGATCACGATCATGATCTTTTGCGATTGTGATCTTCAGAAATGGTCAAGGAAAACTGATGAGATTTTGGTTTTTGCCCATTTATGGTCATCCCTTTTTGCCGTTGGCTAATGAACACCTTAAATGGTTGGCCCAGGAGTTGGAATGTGGATTTATCGACAAGAATTGAGAGAAAGGTATACCGGTATGCACACACACACACACACACACACACACACACACACACACACACACACACACACACACACACACACATATGAAGTATGCTTTGGATAGCTACACGCATTTTGTCACATTTTGACATATCTGAACGCAAAGGAAATTCTTTTTATCGCTACTCTAGGCCATATTTGGTGGCAATTAGAGAGGAGAGGGCCCTTTTACTTTTACAGACTTTCTGGTTTTTCATTTGCACTTCTCTTTCCTTAGCTAGTAGTAGGGTGTCCCGTTTATGGCGGCGCAAACGTCTTCCTGGGAAGTCACGTTGATGTCGAAGATAAATTGTTGACAGTTTCATTTAATTGTGGAGGCAAAAAGCTCTCGGCCAGTTTTAATTGCCACAAAAATGTTGTTCACCATAAATGGTCTTCACGGCGACAAAGAAGAAATCCCGATTAAATGACACTTTTATGTGGGTTTTTTATGACTCTATTAGATAAGAGAGCTGCTAGTGGTAGTCTCTCTATTGAATATTAATTTCCATACATGCCCACATTTTGTATAATTGATATTGCTCAAGATTACAAGAGAGTACTCGAAAACAAGTTTGGCTCGAAAGAACAAGTTATTCTTTTCCTCACGGAAGTTGCCTGCTTCTTTTGTCATCTAATTGGCATACTAAACGTGAAGTCTTCATTGGAGTTTCCTTTGCCGTTGTTTTTGCGTTTGGGTGGATTTACCATTCATATTCCCATTGTTTTGACCTCATCCGTTGACCTTTGTCTGCATCTTGTAATTGGCGAAATGTTTCAATTCAAAGTCATGCCTTTAAGTGCTTTGAGTTCGGGGGCCTCGGCAAATCAAATACAAGTCATCATCATCAGGGAAACGTCATTGTGGGAGCAAACCAAAAAAAAAAATATCAAAAAATGAATTGAGGTACTATTCAGGTCAATAGTTCAACAAGCCATCCACCGATAGTTAAAAGTCATGAAATTGGTAAGTTTTTCTTTTTTTGTTTTTTGATTGCTCTACAACAAAGGTTAACTGCCTCACAAGGAACTCACAATAAATAAAGTAACTACAAATGGAATCATTCCTACAAAACGGAGAATAAAGAAGTAGTTAAAATCGTGAAGACTGAATGGGGGAATTAAATACTAGCTAATGATTGCAGGTAATGAATTCAGAAAAGTAATAATCTTTTGTTAATATAAAAATCTCATCAAGATTTTGGGAACTTAAATAAAAAATGCTAAATAACTAATAATAAAATATATATTTTAGATTAGATACATATTTTCAAGCTATATCAACTTATATATGTAGATATTCCAGATGAAATCTTATTACTATTTTTTTCTTTTCATTTAACATTACGTTTCTAATAATTAAATAAGTTACAGCTAAGCCTAAACAATTTTTTTTTCCAAGTGAATTATCTTATTAAAATTTAATTTAACTAGATATAATTTTAAATATTAATAAGCCATATGCAAATTTAAAGTTGACAGAAAAATAGGTTAAGCTATATAATTAAACAAATAATTATAAAATAAATTAAAAGGTAATTATTAATTAATAAATTATTAATAAATTAAAAGGTAATTTACATAAACAAAAAAAATATTTTCCTTCTTATACTAAGACTAAGTTAATTAAGAAACTATCGAAATCACTTTTTTCCATGTTCTGGCACTTTGTTTATGCATTTATAATCTGTTTGGTTGCAATAAAAAATAGTGCAGACGAACATATGTTAAAGCTATTGCCTTCCAGCACTTTGTATTATATAGCTTAATTCCAATTGATCGTTATAAACCAATTTCCTATGCACTTCTCCTATTTCATTCAATTTCTCCATTCATAAGCGGCCATAAACCAAGATTAACGCCTTTTAATAAATGTTGGACCTAAATTTGCTATTAAAAGTTAAACCCTTTAGTTTAAAAACCCATTAAATTGGCCATAAAAATTCATTATGCCACACACACACACACATACACACTCAGATAGGAGAGAGAATCGTAGTTAATCAACGAATTCGTTGAGACTTCAACCTCTCGAATTTCTTTCAACACATTTTACAACTTAATTCTCTTCCATTGTGCAGCTCCAACCGCAAAATGCATTCACAAAAGATAGATAGATGGACAACAAAAAAAAGAGGAGTAGGAATTTGCATTCAGAAAGAGAGATGGCGAGAGAGTGGGTGAGAGAGAGAGAGAGACAGAGGGCGATGGCAAAATTAACTGCAATCAAGTAAAACGTCATTCAACCGAGCGAAGTCTTCTCTCCCCCATTATTGGCTAGAGCGAAAAGTCAGAGCCGTAAACTTGCTAAATTGCCGACATTCAAGACATTCTTTCAACCGCTGGATTCAAGAGGAGATGCGCATCGAAATGGACTTCAGTTGAGTGCAGCTCTGTTCCCTGTAGGCTTTGTGAAGAACCTTTTCCAGTGTTTCTTCCAGCGTTTTTTCATTAAGCTAATAAAATTGTCTGTTTGGGATTGGGATTGAGTCTCTCGGTCTGTATGCATCTTCATTAATTGCTTTGTTAGACACACCAATCAAAAAATTGGGGTCACAAATGGGTTAAACTTTGTAAGGGGAGTAGCAAAAAATAGTAATCAGAAATGTTGGGGACATAGCAATAGAGAAAACTTATCTATTTCTATTTACATTTATATTGCAAATATTCAAAGAATTTTTGAAATTTTATGTCATATGATTTCTCAATATTTTTATGGAATATTTTTTACTAGTAATAGTAGTAGATGATCCAAAAAAATTCGAAATTTTGAATAAACTTTTGAACTTTAAAGATTTCTTGCAAAACAAAAAGGAATTCAAAATTACATACCTAAGCACAAATATGTTTTGCAATTTCTGGAGGATCCCTAGCGGTTGATCCTGTTATAAGTCCACGTTGGCTTGAGGATAGTTTTAAAGCTCAACTGGCACCTGTATGTTTCCTTTTTTTCGCTTTATCTTGTTATAATTCTCAACTAGTTTTAGCGATACAGTAGTACAGCCTTACAATTCAAGGCTCGACAGGTCTGCTTTAATCAATTTTAAAATAAAATTGTTTGCTTAAATTGTCATGATCAAAAAATGTAACCTAGCTTCAATTTTTTAAAAAAATGTTTTTGAATATGTACAAAATTCATTCGATTGAATTTCTAATCATATATATTGTATCTAAATCTAATATCCTTTTGCCAATTTGGTGTGGTCTTCTTTGGCAATGAAATTCCTCTATAATTTACTCTAATTATTTTTAGTCTAATAACAGAAATTAGCACACCTTGACGCAACTCTTAATTCCCATAAATATTTTTGTGTTTTTTTTTTTCTCTGTCAGACACTTTCCTCTACTTAACGAAAGGGAAATGCCAGATCACGCCCCAGAACTGTTCAATGTTGCGTGACGCGACCAGCGGCAAGTAGGTCAACCGCAGAGACTGAGATTTCGAGAGCAAACGGAATGGAGAGGGGAGCAATCGTTGAGCAGGGGAAGGGACAGAGAATCGGGTCCAATCAATGCAGCTCGCATAAAAGGCATTATCAATTCCTCTACATATATATATAAAGACGCCGCCACAGCCGCCGACATTCGGGGCCTGGAGCATGTCGCGCATGCGCAATTACAAAGACCCCCAGCTCCAACTTGAACTCCCCCTTCATCCATCTTTTCCTTCTTTACAATGATTAAGCTCATTCGTTAAGTTGCATATTGTTTAATGCAATATTATGAAATGATCAAGCTAGTCAGTTGGTGTGTGTGTGTGTGTGAGAGAGAGAGAGAGGGAGAAAGGTAGAGAAATATGAGATAGAGACAGAGACGACCCCCATTTGGCTTTTCATAATTTATGAGTTGAAGCTGTTGGATGCTGGGGCTCATCCTTTTTCCTTTCCATGCTATTTATAGCCTTCCAGTTGGTATTCCCTTGGGCAAAATGGGTATATTCCTTTTGGCAAATATCGAATAAAATAATAAAAAATAGAAATATTCTTCCAAAAAATATTGTAAGAATCCCACCTTTTAGAAAATTTGTGGAAATTCATTAACAATTCGTCAATATCGTATAAAGTCCAGGAACTGTTGTGAAAAACTCCCAAAAAACATTTAAAACAAGCAAGTTTCAGAAAATCTGTTGAAAATCCATGTGCAATTAGTATTAGTAGGGTATCTGAACTTCGTCACTGTCAAACAATGCAATTTCTTGTATTAGCCTTCAGGCAAAACTATTTTAAATATTTTGATTAACCGGGCAGACGACGCCAGTTTCGTATCTCAATGTGTGTGTGTGTGTGTTTGTGTGTGTGTGTGTAGGAGTAGAAGGTAAAAAAAAGCTACCGAATGATCATCAATTTAAATTCTCATTTAGTCCTTGGCTTCGGCATGTTCTTCTTTCATTCGGTTTATCGTATCGTATTCATTCTGTGTGTAGGAAATTAAATCGAGACAAATCACTTATTAACAAGCTCAAATTGAGAGGAAAACTGTGTGGAATTCTCAAAGGCACAACCTTGAATATCAAGTGGAATTCACTCTTCTTCGTGACCTAACCCAAAAAACGAAATAAAACAAAGGGAACACATGACTTGGCATACGAAATCATAATAGACTCCTTCATCGCATGCGCAGACGCAACCTGCCCCAAAATCATAAAAAATCAAACTACAAAAAACTTGAAATTCCTTTCAAAATGAGAAAATTATGCGCAGAGAATTCCTAATTTGAGAAGAAAAACCTCTTGAACAAGCCACTTGAAATATCACACAGGGTGGTCGCCTTCAAATGTGTTGACTAATTTTTCAGCGACTCCACAAAGAAATACAGAAAAAAAGGGTTCATCTCATGAGTTTATGACCTTTTAAGTGTCATGCAGCGCATTCTAATATTGACACTTGGTTTTTCTTTTATTTTCCTTTTGAGATTTCCCATCTGCTTTTATAGCCACCAGCTGTGCCCCGAAGCGGCGCTTTGAATGGGCCTTCTAATTAGAGAATTTTATGGGAAATTAATATGATTACGCCCCAAAAAAGACGAAATTGGTTACGAAAATCTTGTGAAATTATGTTGTAATTATGGCTTCACTTGGGTAGAACGAGAATCGGTTCTAATCAGTATGGTTTAAAGAGGCGTTGCTTAAAGGGTAATTTAATTAGTTATCATTTTAAATGATACTTCACTTAAAAGGGCAAGATAACACGTGTAAGGGATAAGACCAATCTTACGAAGAATGTGGCTTACTGAAATTAAGTTAAATTATAGCAGTCATAATTCCCTGATCTCAAAACTTCTTTTGTTAATATAATTGAAAATTGAAAAAAAAAAAACATTATTAAATATTAGAAAAAAAGTTGTAGTTTTAATCGCCTTGATTTTATTTAAGAAACAAATTTTGAATTCGTTTTTGTGTATGTTTTTGGCTGCCAATACAATTATATAAATTATTCGGATGAATAATTTTTTATACCCTTGCAAAAAGGGTACATATAAAGTATATATGTATATTCTTGATCAGCATGACAAGACGAGTTCAAATCCGTTTGTCCGTCTGTCTGTCCGTCCGTCCGTCTGTCTGGATCAACAGCTTCTCCTCCGAAACCGCTAAAGCTACAGAGCTGCAATTTTGCACGAAGTCTTGTATATACTGCAGGCATTGTATATCTCGGATTCATCCGGATCGGACAACTATATCATATAGCTCCCATAGGAACCATCGGTCGAAAAATGAGTTTTAGATCAATAACTTCTTTCTTTTTCACCCGATTATCATAAAACTTAAGATTTGGTAGTTTATTATACATCCAAACATTCATGCCAAATTTGATCAAGATCGGACTACTATATCATATAGCTCCCATATGAACGATCGGACCAAAAATAGTTTTGCTTCTAAAAACTTTTTTGTTTCTTGAGCAATCATCAAACTTGGTAAATAACATTTCTACATAGAAAATTATAAGTCTGGTAAATTTAATCAAAATCGGATGACTATATCATATAGCTGTCATACAAACATATGAAAAAATATGCGTGCCGTGCTATGGCGTGTAAAAACGGATTTTTACACCAGGGTCCTTACATTTAGATAACTCTTTTTAGGGATCTAGTAACACAAAAGCTTGCAAGGGTATACAAACTTCGGCATGGCCGAAGTTAGCCCGGCCTTCTCGTTATTTGTTGAAATACTATAAATTGTAATCAAACGTCTATGGATGGGTAATAATTTGTAATAAAATTACATACTTATAAAAATAATTATTACTATTTTTGAATCCGTTTTTTGATATGGATTAAGTTCTTTTCCGATCTCTCACTTTCACTTTTTCTTAAGAGTTCCAAAATGATGAACGATTCATTCCAAGTGGATTTTTTTAATTCTTTTCCATTTACAATCTTATTCTAAAAGACCAATAAGCAAATTAGTTGTCTTTATATTTTATTAAATATAATGTTTGTATGAAAAGCCTTCTTTAGATGGCAGTGAATACAATTGAATTAATGAATACTTCTTTTTTTATTTATTGAAATTTTAAACCCCCTTTGTTATCCATAAAAAGTATTGAATAGTTCACTAAATTAAAATGTAAATAATTTGCAAAAATAAGTGTTCGTATTGAAAAAAAGAGACTAAGCAATATGCATACCTGTAAATTGCATTAAGCCGCTCGAAAGGTGCCAAAACACAGTCATACAAAGTAATCATTCTCTATTACGCCCCCCTCAAAGACTCAGGTCCCACATGTCTCGGGAATTGGGTAAGTCAACCTCAACATATGTATTTTGAACATTAATCTAGTGGAACGGTAGACAAGCAAAATCCTTGAGGCATCTAGGCCGAACAAATCATTTCCTAGAAGGAAAAAAACAAAACACAATCTTTATAAAGAGCGCTACCTTATGGTCGATGATCACTCTTGATTTGCCACTGCTTGTTAGCACTTGGACTGCACTTCACCCACGACAACAGAAACAGAAACCAAAAACCAAACCAACTGAAACGAGATGGAGAAGAAATACTTGTTGGTAATTTACATAACAAGACCAGTTCCCAAGGCAGCTGGCTGCAACTGTGAACGGACAAGGAGAGACAATCAGTGGCGCTCTAGAAAACCCAAAAGCCTGTCAACGCATAATCCATCAAAAACAATCCCCAAAGAGACAACTGGGAATCGTACTTTATGTATGTACATAGCAAACAGACCAACAGAGACCCGAGAGAGACTCGAGAGAGCGGGGAGTTGATAGTATGTAGTAAATACCCCTTGGGCGATCGAAATCAATTTGGCGCTTTACCACACCAACCTCCTCACACATGACACGCCCACCAGTTGCAGTCGGTTTATGTGTCTGTGCCCCACAGGAATTGCGGGATTCAGGACCGGTCAGCAAAAAAAAAAAAAAAACTTTGCCTAACTCTAATTGGGCATAATTTAAATTCCGTTCGTGAGCGCCATGAATTGTATTTAACGTTTTGGCGCTTCCCAAGTTGGTTGGTTGCTTACTTTTCGCTCGGTTTGTCGGTAAATTTTATTTGATTTTATTTGTTTTTGTGTTTACTTCTATTTTGGCTACCGCAAGGCGATTTTCGGAAAAGATCGCAGACAGCGATCCGCATGGAAAACTTCCTTATTTGTTTCCAACTTTGTTTTTATTTTCTTCAATTCGAGGCTTAATTGGTTTTGCGCCTTCAGCTGAAGAGCGCACAACAACAACAACAGCAACAACAAGCTGGACCCAAAATGTTTCGATGCCTTAGTTTTGATTAGGAGGCGTCTATTAGAAAATTGAATATATTTTGCGGCATTCTATGTGGCTGTGATTCTAATCCAAATGCTAAATGGCTAAATGGTATGCCAATGGAATCGAGGGTTAAGTACGTACGACTTTACATTATGTTATGGAATCTGAACAGTTCGTGACATAGTCAGTGGGTCATTTGCAAGAGCCAAGTGAAAGGCTCTCATGGGGGAAAGGCATTTTACCTTGTAATCCAATTGCATATCCAGCACAATTATCTTCCTCTGCATTGCCATTAGATGAAGATATAACATTTGCTTAAAATAAGTAAGTCTAATATTTGGTAAGTACAAATTTACAAAACAAATTGAAATGTGTTTAAAAGTGATGTATATAATCTTTAGCTCTGGCAGATAGTGCCCTGTTTAATATAGTACTGTTAACTTTCTTAATAATAATAATAATATTAGTTTTAAAATAAGATTAAATAAAACTGTAAAAATCTAGAAAAATATTAAATGAAACATTAAGTAACCTTAAGGTTTTCAAGTTAAGTTAAAAATTAAACCAAGCCTTGGATATTAGTCTACTCGACTAATCTTAAAAATAAGATTATAAAATCATTTTCGGAACAAAACGACGTTAATACTGGTTGAGATTTATAACAAAACAAATAAAGTTATTACATTATTATATTATATGCAATTATGAATTTGACTTAGCAGTCCAATACTAAATCCTATAATCAGTGAATGCAATTTTTCCTTTACACTAACTAATCGCTCTCAGAACGAGCTCCCTATCCGAATAAAAAGTATTGAAGCCGCATTCCGCACTCATTCCGAATAAATTTGATCAGACATTTTCTTAATAACCAGAAACTGTAATCATTATTAGAGTATTTTGATTTTTTATTGATGATCATTATATTTCTAGTTCTCCTGAAGTTACCAAAAGTGAAAGATTTTTTCGATTGAAAAATAAACTAAATTATTCTTTTTTACTGTCCCTGAAAATAACCAATAACTTAAAATAAATATTTATAAGAAAGTTAATAGTCAATTTTTGTCAAAACATTAATTAATGTTCGTAAATTGTAAAAAACTAATTTGATCTATCGATTGTAAATGAATCTATGTATATTATTTTCCAATGTTTACTTGACTAGCACAATAATTGAAACATTTTTAGGTGAGATTAAAATAAACGTGGAATAGAAGGGTTTCTAGTAATTACCGCTTTCACTGCTACGGAAACTATTCTATAGATATATTCGCTGGTAGCTAAGACGAGACTTTTCAAGTTTGTGAAAAGCATCTACAGAAAATTTACTTTTTCTAACCAAAGTTATGCCAAGATGGTCCAATAGAATTCCTAAAATTTATTCTAACCGAACAAATTGTTTCGTCTGTAGACCAGCTTCAATTTGATCACCTCCACGTCTTTGATTTGCTCCAGGCAGAAGAAAATATTATTCATAAACGAATTAAACAAAGGACTTGCAATTGAACTAATGAAATAATAAATTCTGACCCGCGTACTTTTGGATCTCCCTTCTCAAAAATAAACTCAATTGCCAACAGGAAGTTGTCAGTGCTATATCAAATATTTGTTCTAACATCCCTTTCCACTCATATATACATATATTCCTGTCATTCTAAGAAATCCCTTTTTCCCTTCTGGCATGCGAAGGCCAAGCGTTTCAGTCCTTTTGGGTTAACTAGCACTTGCTCTCTCTCTCAACAATTTGTAGAGCCATCATTTCAATTAAGACGCATAAATCACGCCGAAATCAGCAGCCTCATCTGCACTTCCTCATGATCACGATCATCCTCTACGTACACATCGTTATCCTCAAGTACGTTTCTGGGCACTTAACAAAAATCGGAGAAGCGACAGAGAGAGAGAGGGAGAGAGAGGGAGAGAGAGCAGTTGGGCATGCGCACAACCTACGCAACCTTTGCCAAGGAACCTTTCTCGTTCTTTTCGTTTCATTCGATGCCGCCTTCCTTTTTCAGTATTTTTGGGTAAACGAACCAATTTAAACCCTTCGTCGGTCCTTGTCAAGCGAAATGCCGGGCGAAAGGGCGTTGTGCTGCAAGTGCAATTGCTGTTTCACGCTTCGACAAATGCCCCCAACTTTGTGTTGGGAAGGCAACAAATTGCATTCAGATGCAGGCAATGGCGACGACGACTTCGAACTTATTAGGGAACAACGAGGTATTTATGTAAGTGCCACACGATTGAGCTGCAAATAGCCAGCGGGCAACATGAAACGTGCGCCACTGTAAAACACGAAAAAAAAGAAGCGAAGCAGAAAAATCTGAGAGAAGAGCGACGAACAAAAAGTATCGTATCTTCCATGTATCTCTCGGATACTTTTGAGCCTGGCGTTAAGTGCCGCGATTCGTTGCGGACCCTCTTGAACCTGAAAGAGCGGCTCTGTCCAACAACAAATAAGCACCGCAAGGATAATCAGAAACGATTCACGAAACTGTCAAAACGTAAAACACCGACAATAAAGTGTAAAACATGTGACGAAGCGAAGCGAACGTATTGCTGTGGAATACGAGAAATAACAAAGGCTCCTTTCGATCCTTGCGTGTTGCTTTTTATTTTCCTTGTCACAACGGGAAATTCCCATATTCTAGTTAGTTACTACCTGTTGAGTCGATGGAAAAACGCCAAGAGCAACTGCGCAGCAACAGGTAAGCCAAAAGGTCACTACCAACTACCAAAAGCCGGCTATAGAAAACGAAAACCAAAGAGAAACCTCATCGAAGAGAGTGGGTCAAAGAGAAAAGGGCATCAGCTAGTGCGTCGATCAGTGGACTGTAAGTTCGTATTAACAAAAATCTTATGAATTTACGATAATTATATTTAAATTTTAGACAAGAAGAACTATTAGGCAAGGAAAATGCATATTTGTAGTTTATATTGTAAATTGTGACTAAATTTTAAAGAATTAGTTCAAGATTAAATTATAGAAAATTTGTATACTCAAAAATATAAAATCTTTACTTATTTTCCATATTTGTTTTTAAGACCTAAAACAGTCTAACAAACAAAATGAATCTTAATTTTTAATACTGAGTGTTCTCATCTACCATTGAATCGGTTAATTAATTAATTCGATTTAAAAGATATTAAAATGTTGCAAAATATATTTGTTATATTTAATTAAAATCTGTTATAAACGATTATGAGAAAAATCGAGGAAAAAAGAAATCGAGGCTAATCGAGCTCATATGGGAAAGATCATTCAAAATGGCAAAGTGAATAGAAATATCAACCAATTTATAAAAATGCACAACTTATACTAAGTTAAATGTAAATTATAAATTTAAAGTTATATACAAATAAAGTATAGTCTTAACTACAAACCATCACAAGGACTTCGAAGCTATGGATCTTCCTTCTTTGAATCTTTAGTTTCTAAATATAATCACAAAGTGTATAAAACATATTAAATAAAACAAATGCACCTGCTTATTCAAATCATATTATTATTATAATTATTATTATAAGGAACCCTTTATTTCAGATATATTCCCAAGATAATCATTAAATCGTTGAAAAATCAATTAGGTGTAACATGAAAACATATGCAGGGAGAAGTGTCCATTTCATATCACAGTTCAATGGAACGGAATAAAAGTATCTTTCACTCGTCATAAAATCAAATCAAGATCACTTCAATGTTAATTCTGTAGCCAAAGAAGGTGTTGGTTTTTCTAGAATTTCCGTTTTGTGCAAGTGCAACAAATGCCACACAGTGAAACGAAACTGACTCGTCGCCTACCTTCAGATTCGGGTGCAGCAGAAAAGCAAAAAATATTTAAATCATATATAAAATTAAAATGTATGACTTTGGAATCAAAATCTAATAATAATCCAATACTTTCTTGCTCTGAAAAAAAAAAACTATTCAATAATCATTAAATCGGAAAAGTATCTTTCACTCACTCACTCACTCACGATCGGATTCGGGTTTCGGGATTCGGAGTGCAGCTCTCACGATCTCTTGCACTCATTTTTCCACTCAGTCAATGTTCGATGTTGGGCTCAAATGTTCGATGTTGGGCTCAAATGTTCGATGTTGGGCTCAAATGTTCGATGTTGGGCTCAAATGTTCGATGTTGGGCTCAAATGTTCGATGTTCGCCTCATTCGCTCGATGTTGGCATCAATGGTATGAGTTCGAAGGTGGTTTGACTAGGTTCGGCTGGCGAAATGAAGTTCGTTCTGGCTTCAAAGGAAAAACAAAAGAAACACGTGGAAATTGAAAGCATAAATGTTTGTTTTTTAAGTTTAATATATGTACATAAGCGAGAAAGAAAATAAAACAAGAACAACAACAAACAACAACTATGTAATTATTAGTGTAATTCGTAAAATAATAACAAACATGAAATCATTTAATAATAATAATAATATTAATAATGATAATATTAATATATATAGAAAAAAAAAAACTAAAGAATGATGAAGTTGAAAAAAAAACACAAAAAACTGAAACAATTTCTACACATGAAAAATTTCTGATGAATGCAAACACACACACACACACAATCACATGAAGTAAGTACAATTAATTTAGTTCTTAATTTGACAACCGAACCACCCGAGAAAGTCAAATTTTTTTTAATTTAGCATTTTTCAACCTGTTTCTGTTTTTCTCTTATTAATAAATTAATTGTTAACAATTCTACACACACACACACACACACACACACCGACATCTAATTCATCGTAAAAAAACAAACTGAACAATTCTGACCTAACTAACTTTTTCTACACTGTAAAAAACCAAACGTGCATAACACAAAGAACTTGCAAAACTTTTTGATATAAACTATGTTAACAGAAACAACAAGAAAAACAAGCAAATGCAAACAAAATGAAACGAAAACAACTAAACAAAAAAACCAACAAAAAAATTTCTCTCAAATTTTACAACAATTTACGATTGTATTTTTTTTCTCTCATTTTGCTCTCTGTCTCACTCTCTATTAAGTAAGGCATTTAGTTTGTTAGTCCTGTAATTTTTTTACAAAATGCGCTGAATGTACTGAGAAAACTTTCATTTCATTTCTTTGTTTCTTTTATTTTGGTTTTGATTTGCTAAATAAAAATGATATAAAACTAATTTAAACACAAGCAAAGAGAGTCAATCAATCAATCAATCGAATTTACAAGTTTGCCTTCATCAATGGCTTCAGATAGGACTCAAAGGATTTTTGCACTGGCTTCTGGTTCATTGGGCTTCGTTTGGCCGCAGTTTCTCCAACGATAGCTGAACTGGAAGGCAAAATAAAAAAGAATGATTAAATTTATTTTATAAATACTAAGTTAAATATGAGTTAACTTGTAAATTACTATCTACAAAAAATTCGTTGATTCTTTTTGGAATCTAGTTTGAGGTAAATTGCTTTTTAATTGGTTTTTTGTCATTAAATTTAGTATTATGGTCAACTTATTTAAATTAGAGATGCTAAAATGGGCTATGATGCTTTCGGATCATAATGAGATATAGTGTAACATTTATGTAATGTCCTAAGACCACGAAATGTTTGTCATGCCGAATTAGTTGATTCTACAAATTTCTCCCTCGTATATATTCGGATAGAAATTAGGCAGAAATATAAAGTAAATGTCTATTCTTTGTGAAATGCACATAAGATTCCTCTCCCAAATATAATTCTCAATATTAATCTGTAATATTTGACTAGGTAGGTATGTTAAATTTAATCAAACGTTGGGTATTCCGACTGGAAGTATTGCAAACTTCGCTTATCTTTCTTCACTTGATTAATCTGCATTTCTCAACTAGCAATCTGAAGATCCATTGACTAAAGGAATATGGATATGGATATTGACTATGATTATATATAATATTTTCACAAACATGTACTCACGGCCAATAATCATTGCCTCCTGGATTGTGTTCCGCCTGCATTATTTCTTGGCCAACTCAATAGCCGATTTGGTTAATAGATTTCACATTACATTACATTACATTATTTTAAATTTAAATTTAAGGAAGAGAAAGAAGAAATGAGAAAAATATGGATTAATAAATCAGTATATATTCATGAATCAATTTAATTTCAATTTTCAATACTTACTTACTCACTCGCCAGCCATTTGAAAAGTTTTTGAAAAAAATTTAAGGAAGAGAAAAAGAAAAGAGAAATATGGATTAATAATTAATAAATCATATATCATAAATCAAATTTCAATACTTACTCATTCGCTAGCCATCCAATCCAAGTCCTAGTCCAACTGAAAAGAAAAAGAAATAGAAATTAGTACATTTGTATTACATATTATATATGCATGTATACTCTCCTGATATCCTCTTCCTTTGTCCATTCCGGACCGATTTTAATGTTCTGTATCTGTATTGTACTTTATACGTTATGAAGCATATGGAATGCTATATACGGACAGACCTAGCAGACGGACAAAAAGTCGGACACTCGGACGACAAACGGACCAAAAGCAGACTAACGGACACCGAAAGCCTTAGCCGCATCATATATCATAAAGGAAAGTAATCCTCCCCCTTCGGCACACATCTCTAACGGCATTACTGGCATCTGGGCCACCAAGTTCTTCCCGTGCCGCTCCATCTTATCACTGTTGAGGTTGCTCAGAATGACTACCTCATCAGTGATCATGAATATGTTTTCCAGCACAGCTTTGATGGACCTAATGAGATCCCAAAAAAGATCCAATGCGATGATGTTGTCGGACTTGCAGCTTTCGCACAACTCCGCCAACTGCACCTCATGGGTTTCTTTTATAAATGGCGTCTCCATCAGGGACTCCACCATGGCTGCGCAGTACATATCTTTCATATTCGCGAACGACGCCAACAAATGGGTCAAATCGTAGACGAAGGGGGGGGCTCCCAATGGGCACGGACACAGAAGATCAACGAGGCTCATTGCGCTGACATTCATCCGGCACCGGTCCGCGACAAGTGCCACCACATTCTTTCTGAAATGTGGGGACACCTGTTGCAGAACCATGAGGATGCAATGTGCAACCTCGTTCGCATTCGTGAGCTGAAATAGAAAAATTGGCGTTAGTAAATGCATAATATGTATTGTTTTACATATACTTACGAACTGCTTTTCCTCCCCCTCTTTCTCCCGCGGGAAGCAACTGTGGGCGTATATCAGTACCTGACCACCGTCGTTAAGACATGTCAGGTACATCACAAAAACCTTGTGGATGTATGGCAAGGCGTGTTGCCAAATTTCATCCAGGTTAATGGAGTATATACGCCCACGCTTCATGTGGGGCTCTTTGAGGACCTCGGGGTTAAAATAGACTCCTCTCCTCATATATTTCTTGGACTCCTCCAGTCTCCTTGCGAGGGCGGGTCGCTGGTCCTCCGCCAGGTTTCCAAGTCCTGGAAAATAATCCAGCGTAAATAACAAATTTTTGTAAGTTATTTGAAATACTTCCATTGCCAAAGTTTGATGTTTGATTACAAAAGCGCGCGCGATTGAACCAGGGCTGGCTGTTATTGAAATGCAGCTGTTTTGTTATCGATGCAGGGCTGTTATTTGGTGTTATTGGCGACAAAATAAGTTACAAACGACAATTTTTTAAACATTGGAAATGCCTGTGTGCAAAATATGTGAATATTTTACCCCAAAGGGGTACAATTTAATGCGCCACATGAAAACAAAGCATTCCAATTCGAATGCCACGTCCAGGAAGCGATCCTTTGACTTTGACGCAAGCCCGCCGACCGATGCTAGCCTGGAGCTGGCCGATGCTAGCCTGGAGCTGAATGTCCAGCTTGAGCCCGAGCCCGAACCTGAGCCCCAGCCCGATCCACAGCCTGAGCCCCAGCCCGATCCACAGCCTGAGCCCCAGCCCGATCCACAGCCTGAGCCCCAGCCCGATCCACAGCCTGAGCCCGTTCCAATGGAGTCGCTGGAGAGCCGGACCCTGACGGACTCCTCCAGGCGTACCCTATATGCCTCTTTACGTAAGTATAATGTCTTGTAAATAAATGTAAATACTAACATGCATACGTATTTTTCAGCTTGTACGAGACCACCAAGTGGCGTGGCGGCTATACGCGCATGTTCAATTGGGATGATGTGGCTTCTCATTGCCAAGTGCCGTATCCCGGGGATGTGATGGCCGAGCTGTATGCAAACTTTTTGCTACAGTTTGAGCCCATCGAGGAGAGGCGGGTGGAGGAGCTCCGGAAGTTGGAGCTGCCATTTTGGTGGGACGATGGCGAATTCCTAAGTTTTGGGAATTCGAAAGTGGGATTTTTCGGGAACGCGCCAAAAAAATACATTGTGGACCGAATCTTGCTAAAGATCTACCAAGAATACTACGTGCTCAAACCCAGACTCAATTTTAATGTGAAGGATTCCTGGATCTCTTGTACTCATTTAACTGCAGAGAAAATAATTCAAATGATGAAGCTCATCAAGTAAATGCCCACTTGGATACCATCGTTTGTTTTTCTTTTTATTTTAAAGTGCTTAAATTGTTATTTAAATTTAATTGTTAAGCGACAGCTCGAAGATCGGCCAGTTAGTTAGTCTGCAATTGATAAACACAATTCGAACAAAACGATCATGAGATAAGAATGAATACATTGAATTGTAAGTAAAGAGGAAATGGAAAACCAAATAAAACAAAATACTGTGAAAATTGTGACAAAGTTCATCAATTAAATATCGGTTTGCCAAAGAAAAAAAATATAAGTAATTTATAGAGCATTATCATCATTATCAGACACTTGCCGACAATTTGCTTATCTTGTGCCAGAAAATTTACTTAACACCTTCAAATTCATTTGATCAAACAATGTGTCTAATGTTTATCAACTATTTAACTAATTGCATGGTTAATTTTGTTAATGTTTTATTTATAAAGGCTCGCAGGACATCATTCCATAATGAATAATATGTGTTAAACCTGATAAGAGGTACACTAATTCTCGAGATATTTCAGCTCGTGAAAAATACCATAGTAAAATATTAATAACTCACAAAGATTATAATATATTGCTCAAACAATTAATCATTCCAACCTAGATGAAAAATCCCGCTCTAAATAATCACCAGAATATCATTTCATTAAAATGATGTGAGATTGTTTTAAAACTAAGAGACAAAATATAGGTAAAACCACAATATTTACTTATTTATTAATAAAATAAAACGTGAAAAAGCTCTCAAGTCATAACAAGGTCGAATTTTCTTAACAATTGTATGTAGTTATCTAGGATAATTGGTGAATTTCTCATTAAAAAGTGGTTTATAAGTATATTCAGAATCTTTTGCTAAATAATAAATGAATACTTATTATTGTTATGCCGATACACAGAAAAAATATCAAATATTTAAGTTTCTGGATTTCCAACTTTTTTTGTTTGATATTTAATTGGTTTAACTTTAATTTATTTGCTCAAAAATCAAATTAAATAGTCACAGTTTCCAAACCACCTTCTAAAATATACCATTTTTTGTGAAGTTTATTTATTTAGTATATTAAAAAATATTGAAATCAATCAAATGGAATGAAAAAGCAATATCAACTCAAACTCATATAAGTACATATAAGTACAAATAAAAAAAAAAAACAATATTTATTTATATTCTCATATTGATATCTTTATTGCAATTTAACCTAATGCACGTGACTATAGAAAATTCAATGGAAAAATCAACAAACTAACTGGAAATGGATATATTATCATTCATTTCATAAATGTTGTCATCGGAGATTGAGGGCCCATCAGCAAATTGTTGCTAAAATAGGAAGCTGTTAAATGAGTAAAAAATAATATGCATCTGAATATGCAAAAGAGTCAAAATCAAGTTCAATAGATTCAAATATATTGAATGTTGAAGGAGAGAGAGCATCATATGTTTACAAAAGGTATAACTGAAGAAGTATCTCTTTAAGAAATCGGTTTTACTTGAGAGAACAAACATTTTTGTATGTATGTGTATTGTATTTTTCTATGGATAAGAATTGTCCCTAATGAAAGTTTTTCTATGACAATTTGTAAATAGAGATCGCAGGCAAAGAGCCGACCAGTGAATCATCAGAGTCAGGTCAACGCGTCGTATAAGCAATCTCAATTTTCATTAGCCTGATTCGAAGGTGGTTTGTATGAGTATTCGAAGGTGGTTTGAATGAGTTCGGGTTGTACTCAATTGTTGTTGGACGCGAATCTTGAACAGTGTGCCTCAGTTCGTAACGGGATTTTCAAGGCGATCGTGTCGCATCAGTTTGTATTTGACTGCGTAGGACGCAAGTTCGAAATACCTCGAGCGCGCTTAGAACGGGAAATTCGAATCGAATCGAGATCGGCTATCGGGTGCGAGAGTATCTGTCTATTCGAATCGTAGGTTAATTGTGATAGTGAGCCCCCCTCCCCCGCCCCCTAATACTCGAAAATTGATAAGCAGCAGCAGCAGCAGCACAAACCGAAATCAAATTGTGCATTTTATGCAACGAGAGTGAAATTAATTTTTGCTCAACGCATTGAGGATATACGAAAATAGAAAAGAAAAATTTGTCGCTGTCTCTGTGCAGCAAAAAAAAAAAAAAAAAAATTCTTTATATATAAAAAGAAGATAAAAATGAAACGGGGGGAAACGAAAATAAAATTAAATAGTGCAAAAATGTGCAAATAGAAAGAAGTGTGAGTGTGAGTGCAAAATAAGTCTCGACAAGCGGAAATCGCTAAAATAAATCCAAGAAATAAAATAAAAGAGAATTGCAAAAAAATAAAAAAAAGTTGTTCTCAGAAATGTGCTAAGGCGTTTTAATAATAATTACAAAAAAAAAAATTAAATACCAAGTTCAAAGTCAACTTGTTGGCCATGTGCGTGTGAGTGTTCGCTTTCGTTTTGTGTTTTCTTTTTTTTGGCCAAAAAGATTTGTGAAAATGCTAACCAGACCAATTCTAAAATGGCCTTTGGTCATTTTACTGCTCAGCCTGATCATTGAATGTGAGGCAAAACGCAAGTCCAAACGTCTTCAGGCCATTTCGCCAGTCAAGCTTCTCAAGGATTACAACTTGAACCTAAACGAATCCTCACTGGAAATACAACAGAGTGTAGTGTCCTGGACGGGAGCAAGGATTCAGCAGCATGAGCCGGAGCAGGAGCAGCTCTTACAGCAGAAACAGCATCCAAGAAAATCTCGACGTCGCAAAACCAAAAGTGGTCTACTCATAGAAAGTAACATTTCCACCGATGAGGAAATGTCTTTGTCGTCTTTGGATGTTGCGGCTTCTGCTGCTTCTAAGAAGAAATCCTCTGCCACACAATCTCGTCGCAAGCGGCCCAAGTCGAATGCCAATGGTAAGTCCAACTTATTTTTCTAAATATGGTTACTCCCCCTTTGATCGATTGCACCAGAAGTCGGCTGCCGTTCCGCCGTTTCCACTCCCACTCCCACTGCCACTTCTCGATCATGTGGCTCAAACCATATTTGGTTGCCGCTCCACCAAGTTGAAAGAACTTTCATGTGAAAGTTGTATTTGTGTGTGTTCGGACAACAGAAGGAAGAGATTTTTGCTTTTGTAATTCTATACGTTATTACGTGAGAGGTCCAGTTATGGGCCAGCTATGCGGTTGTCGTCTCATTGCTCTTAGTTAGTTGCTTTGGCTCTGGCTCTTTGCTCTTGCACTTTGGCTCCACTTTGTTGTTGTCCACGACTATGTGAACTTGGCTTATTAGGCATCGGGCATTGGGCATTACCCACTGATAGATCATCATGGTGAAGGCATAGAAATTTAGCAAAATTTTGAAATACCTAAATACAATATGAATACTGTTTTTCAATCACCTCAACTAATTTTTGAAAGGAAACAAATCATTGAATAAGAGTTTTGATCAACCGACTTTTATCCTATATTTGCTATATTCCACGACTATGTGAACTTGGCTTATTAGGCATCGGGCATTGGGCATTACCCACTGATAGATCATCATGGTGAAGGCATAGAAATTTAGCAAAATTTTGAAATACCTAAATACAATATGAATACTGTTTTTCAATCACCTCAACTAATTTTTGAAAGGAAACAAATCATTGAATAAGAGTTTTGATCAACCGACTTTTATCCTATATTTGCAATTTCCAAAAAAAAGAAATTCCTCTAGACTTGATCCAAATGGTTTTTCAATCACCTCAAATAAATTTTAAAAGTTTTTTCTGAACGGAATATTATTGCTCACCCGACTCTAAAAAAAAAGCTAATGCTCAAAATTTATTTAAACTTTATTAAAATTGTTTTTCAATCTCGTCAATTCATTTTTGAAAGTTATTCTTGAAAGAAAACAAATCATTAAACAACATTTCTAATAAAGCGACCTCGAAGGGAAGATAATGCTCAAAATAAAAGTAGATTTTATCCTATATTATTCTCTTCAGAAATTTCCAAAAAGAAAATCCAATGGAAAATTTATTCAGACTTGATTTAAGTTGTTTCTCAATCACGACAATTAATTTTTAAAAGTTTTTCTTGAAAGCAAACAAATTATTATACAACATTTTGCCTCAAGCAACTCCGAAAAAAATAAATTTTATTCTAGTTTTCCTTTTAGAAATTCAATGCTTAAATTTAAATTGATTCCCCGACCAATTTTCATTGAAGTTTCTTGTAAAATTTCACTAATCAAGCTGGCAGACTAGGAAACCTAAAAACCAATTACCTTAAAAACATATATTAACGTGTTTCATTTGACAACTTCAATTAGAATAACCGACAATTTGAAGCTTAATTTGTGGTATTCTCTATTCATTCCCTCGAACACTCGTACACTCGCACTCTTTGGCGCATTCCATCTCATTAAAACATAACCAGATTCCGCAGCAGTCAAAACAAATTACAGTCTTGCCTCTATACAACGAACAATGAAACAATTGCCAAGTAATTGAGAACAAAAGGAGATAGTAGAAACCACAACATATGTTCTATGTGTGGGTTTTGTATGGCACTTCATGAAAGGGTCGCTAGACCTTTTTGGAATGGGTGAAAAGAAGGAGGATAACAACAAGAAGAACAACAACAATAGCGCCAGCAAGGCACTACAATAGGCAATTGTTAGGCCTAGACAAGGATAATGAATGTGGAGGGCATGCGTATGGGCTAATGGAAACATATGTTCCAGACCTACACATGTGACCTGGAGTGCGGAGGGGGAGAGGCGATTAGACTAAAAATATCTTCCAACATTCTGGCCACGGTTATAAAATTTAAGTGGCTTATCATGTCCATACCAAAGAAAACTAAATAAAAATAAATATATATATACCTGACCATAAAAATTAAATACTAAATTTCTGAACGGAATTCAGGCACATCGAAAAAGAATGATCGGCGTGTCGAAATATTTTCGAAAAAAATTCGATTCAAAAGTTTTATGATAATCATTTCCTAATGGCTGAGTGTGTTTAATAGACAATTCTCTACGACTGCGATTAACCCAATAAGATAAAGAGAAGAGAAGAAACCACAATGGGGAAAAACTTGAACATTTTCTTTCATCATTTCAACTTCAATCAATTGTAAATCAAATGCAGCTAATACACAATATTCATTATTCATTATTCATTTGTTAATGTCTTCAATGATATATAAGTAACAGAAAATAAATGCCAATTAATCGGGCACAAATTATTTTGCGATTAATTTTTCCGCTTTTTCTTTTTATTTGGCAAACTATTAACGCCCAAACAAGTCTTAATTGATTGATTGGATTGTTTAGATTAATGAAAATGAAAGTTTTACAGCAAAAATATTGATGTGTGTTTGTGGAAGAAGAGGAGGGGGGTTTAGTTTTGGACCTGCCGAATGTTGTATACCCTTTTCATTTCTAGTTTTGGATAATCATTTTTACTTAAGCGATTGGAAATTCATTAGAGAGTTTTTCCGAATGTTTAGGAAGCTATAGAGTATCTAAAACAATTTTAGGTTAGAGGAACGATTCCATTTAGTCCTCCGATAATCCTTCTGCAAGTTTCTACACTCCCAAACTGTCCACTGGTTTTGCAAAAATCACTAACTGATCAAATTTTCAAGGTGTTTAAGTGATTTCTATAAATTAGGTAATATGTATAATATTTATGGTAATTATAAAAAATTGAGAGTTTGGTTTCTTATACTAACCTAATCCGAAGACTCTCGACATATTTTACCTAATTTCTTCTCATATAGTAATTTTAGATAATTTTATTTTTAGTTTTAGATTTTTCCTTCTCCTTTTTCGGTCAAAGTTCGCTCCAAAATGTGAATACTTTCCTTCTTGCCAGGGTATAGAAATGGGTCAGTTATAGATACAGATACAGGAAAGAAAAGAAAAACACAGTATCTGTTGGCTCACTCCTCACCCAATCAGGCGGAGTGACACATTTTATCAGCTCATTAGGAGACGGCATTCCTCCTCCTATACATAAGTCATGGCCAATGGTCAATATGTTTGTTCATCGAAAAATATTTGAGAAATTCATTCTTTTGCTTCTCTCTTTCTTTTTCATTTTCTGTTTTCATTTTTTTTGGTTTTGTTTGTTTCTTGTTAACTGCATTACACAAGGCAACTTACAGTTGTTGTTGTTGCTTCTGGAAATTTAGATTGGTGGGAAAACTGTTCAGCAAAGACCTTTAGGTCCGTTTCCCCCCTTTACTCTCCATCCCCTCCCACCGTTGGTGTTGTCATTGAGTCTTTGAGTTTTTATTTGTTTTTAATTTTTTATTGACATGTGAAGTTCGTAGAAGTTTAGTGAACTTTATTTTCTTCTTTTGCTTCCCCGTTTGAAGCGTGAAAAGCAAAAGTTTTTTTTTTTTTGAGACTTGACAGAAAAGAGAAGGTGAGGAGAAAAAAAAGCAGAAGATTGATGAAGGAATCCGCTGTGTGTTATACATTGGAAAATTGTTTGGAAAAGATATTTGTTCATTGGCCAAGAGTTTCCAGGTAACTGACCGAGAGAAAAGAATTTACTTTTAAAGTTATTTAAACAGAAATATAGTTTCTTAGCGCTCATTTTGTTAAAAATAATTAAGTAAGAAATTTTTGACTGCCTTTTGACCAAATAATTTGATTAACTTTTAAGTTCTTTTAATATCAATCAATTAAATTCTAATTTTCGATAATCGTTGCTTAATATTTTTCTTAAGCTGAATTTATTATTTAAATATTGTAAAATACAATTTTAAGCTCTAATTTTGAGAAATACTTCCTTTTTGCTCCATATGTTTTCGGAGGATACTTTTACTAACTTTTGTCCATATAATTTGATCAATTTTTATGTTTCTTTAAAATGAATCAATAAAAATCTATATATGCTTTGTATTTTCTTTAAACGTGGCTACTTAAAATATTGTTGAATACAATTTTAACCTTTTATTTTGCTTTTTGCTTAATATAATTTCTTTTGTCTAAATAATTCGTTCAATTTTGAAGTTCTTTTAATCAATCAATTAAATTATGATTTTTGCTAGTCTGTGCTTTGAATATACATGTGCTTCATATTTACTTTTAAGGTGTATTTATTCTTCTCAAAATATTACTTAAATATTTATTAAAACAAGAGAGTTATTATTTGCGAGTTATTATAACTTTAGTTGAGACTTTATTTGAAGATATATTTTTTATGCATTAAATATATTTTTTACATTTCCAAATATTTTATTAACTTTTCTTTTGTTTAAAGGTATATTTTTTCCAAATGTTTTCTTTGTTTGAATATTTAATTGTTGGTTAGTCAAACTCTTCCGCTCCTCTTTTTTATACTTCCTTGGAAAATTTCTAATTCCTATGAGTTATGTTGAGATATGATCATCACATAAAACAAAATGAGAAGAATTTTGTTTTTCCTCGCTTTTTGTGAGTTATGACAATGATCTGTGATTTGTGGCCTGCATGTAGATCATTTTCTACTTCTATGATGGAGTATTTCCCCTTTTGCTTATCGCTTATATAAATCTCACAGTTCTCCCCTTCGTGGTGAGAATTTATTTAAATGCACTTTTATAGATCATTGGGAACACCTGGCAGCCAGCTTCATCTGCAATAATTTGCCCTTTTTTTTGGTTTAACGGAAGTGCAACAGCAACTGATGAAGACAGATGGCAAGCAATTGGATTGTAAAATATAAAAATAAATCAGTAAGAGATAAGACGGGGTAGCGACTTTGAAATACTCTCCATTAAATGAAGGGTTTTTATTAAAATTTAGTAAGTTCCTTTAAGATAAAATAACAGATGAATAAACTTATTTATCTGAATCGATTTACCCCTTTTACTCCTTCATGAAATTGTTTCATGGATATTTGATATTTAATGCTGTTTCGAACACATGTCAAAACTTCCCTAAAAACAATAAACTTAACAACAAAAGGGGGGCAAAAACAACAATTGTTGAACTCTCTCATTAAGGAGCAAATAAACAATAGAGCTCGAAACTTGTCTTCATCTCTTTCTCTCTCTCTCTCTCTCTTTGAGTAATTTGATAGTGAAACTTAATATATTTCTTGAAATAATTTTGCCAAGACTCCCTTTTGAAGTCTTCAATAAATAAAGTACTCGAGGAGATTGAGAGATTGAATGAGAGAAAGAGTGAGAGAGAGAGGAAGATCTCCATCTGTCTCCCTCCCGTGCGAGCATTAAAATATTTTTATAGACCACAGAAACAGAAGTTGTAAACATTGGTCGTTTCTAAACGGCAAACAAACAAACAAAACAAAAACAAAGTTTAGTTTTTTTTTAAAGTTTTTTTTTGGACCAAACCAAACCATAGAGAAGCTGACCAAGAGACGCCGCTGACGCCACAAATGATCTATGGAAATTCCTCAACTTTACCATTTAAAGAGTTTACATAAATGAGAACAGATTTTTGTATGCTTAATTGCTGATGGGAAGCAAGATGCTGGAACCCAGCAAAAGGCCCACTGGATCATTCTTCAGGGACTTTGAAGTGGTTTTCCCGTCGTCTTTTACTCCTCTTCTGTGTGTGTGTGTGTGTGTCTGTTTGCATTGGCCATAAATTAATGTTATAGACCAACTTTTGATAAGACATTGACGCCGGCCGTCTGCTTTCTGGCGGCCACTCTATGTACCCCAATGGCCACCGGAACATTTAACGGGTCAGCGCGCGACTGTTGATGTAGAGTCTAGAACGGTTGGAAGAGTGGGCAGGGGGGAGGGGAAGGTGGGGACTAACAAATTCGAAGCTCGTTAGTTCAGACACTTGAGATAAGACACAGAGATGGTTAGAGAAGCGAATAAATTGTTTTACTTTGAGATTCTTCTTCCCGTAAAGTGGGTCAGATTTTTGAAATCATTGAAAAAGAAGACTAAGAAGAAAGTATTTTGTATTGATTTCAATAATCGATAATCAAAATGTATTCTTTTGATCGAATTTGATATGTGTGCATATGACTCTATTAATCAGAGATTAAAATGGCATCACAAAAGGCCCCTAAAATAATGCAACAATTGATTTACATTTATTTTTCATTTATTAAATTTTAAATTTAATAGTTTTTTATCTTATATTATTGTATACAAATTTTTTAAAAATTTATTTCAAGTCTGTTTGTATTTAAAATAAATCAAAGATTATCTCAATTCCGCTTTTTAGATGTTTAAAATACATATTTTAAAGTCGTATAAATAACGTCAGAAATCTCGTAAATATCTGAAACTTAAATTTATAAACTTTTAACAGCTAAAAAAAGCATGTTTCAACTTGATTCTTTCTAAAGTTAAACATTTTCTTTGAAAGAAATCTATAATCAATTTAAATGCAAACGATTTGAAATGAAATAATGAATTAAGTTGACTAAATTCCTGTAAGACGATCTTTTACTTAATAATAATTAAGTTAAATTCTTGTTCATCAGTATCTAATGGCATATCCATGTCTAAATCTCTCACTCAAACCAACTCGGTGAATGAAACATTTTGAGATTGTCATTTTCTATGTATCCATATCATGTAACTCGGGTTGGCGGCTTTTTTTATCGAAACTGTTTTGTCAATATTTAAAGGCGATAAACGATCGACAACGCCAAGACAACTGTCATTGAACTTCATTGATAAATCGGCCCATTGGCAACAGGCGTCGATCAACAGTCGAAAACCTTGCCTCGATCCAAATGATAAGCTAAACACATACCCAGAGGGAGAGCGAGAGGGAAAGAGGGACTGAGTCCTCTATCCCCATATCAATTTACCATTTCTACCTGTTTCCATCGTAAAATAGACATCATTTTTAACGACCTTAAATCGTGGCAAATATTTCAATATCAAGCCTCTGCATGTCAACACATGGAACAACACCCACTCCATTGGTTTCCAGAGATGAAACGCTTTCCGTTTTCCGTGGAAGGGAAATGCCTGCTTTCTTTTGGAAACACTTGAAAGTGTTGTGTAAATAATATAGACACATCCGAAGAGATACAGATGGGGAGATTCGGTTAAGCTGTCAGGGCTCTGAACTAATTATGCTTTATGTTTGCGTTGAATGAACATCTCCGCTCACTCCTCCCAATACTCGCTGTGGGCCTTTCTTTGAGGTGATTTAGCTAATATCAATAGTGATGAAAGGAAGCATTAAAAGTTTTCATAGAATTAGTTGATTAGTCTTTGGCGTAATTGCACAGGATGTAAGAATTTTAGACCACCCATTTATGAACTTGGATGAGGATTTTATGGGCTTAGAATTTAGATCTATTGCGGAAGAGGTGCATCAATGGAACTGCTTTTTAAAATGAATCATGGGAATAGTAAAGAAAAAGTTTATTGTTGGAAAAATGTCTATAACCCTGCAATATTTCATTCATAATTCACTAATTAGTTGATTTTTCAATGATAGCTACCGATTAGTATATAATTTGAATATTTAGCAAAACATTATCCAAAGCTGAAACTACAGCGAAGTAATTTCATGTATTTTGGTAATTGGATTAAATTTAATTAGTACTAGTCGTATACGTAATGCCACTAGCTCATACGACCCATACGTTCTTGCCATTAAACATTATCTGAGCAAAGATTTCTAAAATGATCCACTGGGATAATCGCAGTCTGCTGGAGCTTATTTATGGAGTTATTTTACTTGGACTGTGCAAACAATCTAATTTGCTTTTGCAGAAGCTTCAAATATATAGTATCTCTAACTTTTTGTTTCGGAATTTCATTTTAGCATTGAGTTTTAAGATTTTTAATTTGATTTTCAATGGATATTCTGCACCATTCAGTGGCAAACATCAATATTTTTTTTTAAATCAGGAAAAAAATAGTTGTTGTTAAAAGGGAAATTGATTTCTAAAAAAATCAGAATTCCCGCTGTTTTCTAATTTTTGCCGCAATTAGACACTAAAAAAAGCCAGATCTACTGGGAAAAAAGACACTGCCCGAGGGATCAGAGATCAATGATGAGAAACGTATTCACAGATATGAGGCACTTCGAGTGCTGAAGGGCGAAAGACGAGAAAAATAAAGAACATAAACGACTTTGGAAGTTTATTATACTATCAGAGAGTTTATTAATGAAACTATCTTAAGCTAAATAAAACTAAATTAAACCAAATTCCTGCATATTACATAAATATTTCTTATCCAAAAGTTATTTAAACACTTGGAATAATTCATGGGTTCTTCAAAAGTAAGTCTGAAAAGTTCCCAGCAAAAACTACTAGAATAAAATTTAAATGTACACATAATCGTATTAAAATGAAGCAAAATCAAACTAGTTCTTAACAGTTTTGGTCCAAATCTTTAAGTGTTTTCCCCACCCCGCCCCACCCATCCAACCTCATAGGCTGACTCATCAATCAGACTCACGCACGACCTCCACAGACAACAATCCACTTTGTGGAGTATCTTTTACCCATTTTACAAATGTGCCGACAATTGACGACAAGTTTTCGCCAGTCTATTTTGAATACGGACAGACAGAGAGACAGACAGTGTGGCGCATCCATCAACAGACACCCCAGACAAATGCTCAGACACTGGAAATAATAGACAAGCGGACAGCAGCTGCTGAAACGTGCCTCCAAACATGAGTCACGCATCAAAAGTTGAGAAAAAAGATATTTTGGCCCAACATTTGCTTTCAGTGTTGGGAAATTATGCTGAGAGCGAAGAGATTTCTACACAATTTTCTTATTAAAATGCCAAGCATCAAGGAAACAAATTGTCTCCAGACACGCGTTGAAAACCTCTGCGAAATCTGATGGGGATCAGGTTCAAGTTTTAGTTAGTTTCTTTTTTATGTTTTTTTTTCGTTCAGCTGTCGTCTGCCGTTGGTCGTTGATCGTTGATCTGATCTGATCTCTGACGTACTCCTAACGTAGTTGCTGCCGTTGCTTCTCCTTTCGGAATCGAAACATTTGGCACTGCCATTGATTAGTGTTCTAAATAAATAACCAAAGTGTCGTGCCTGAGGCCTCTGCCGAATGGCAATCAATGTGAAATTGACATGCTACATGCAAAGCGATCAGGAATATCGGGATGGGGATCAGAGAAGTCCGACTTGACGCTTGACAAATTGCTTAATTAATACGCATTGAAGGCTATTTGGCTTATGTTGAATAACCAGTTTATTGACATTTCTTTAATTAACACTCGATTTGAAATAACATTTTCATTTCAAAAAAAATTACGCCATTTTTGAATATCTGTCATAATCATTTTGCGGTTTCTGCTTATGAGGCGGGCATCCTTGAAAGTTGGCCAACAACAAATGTGCAAAAACACAATTCGAACAAAAGTCAGTCATGAGTTAATGGGAACACACAATCATCAATAATATGCAACCGCAAAATCAGTCAAAAGATTATGACGGCATTATTTCTAAAAATACCAAGGAAATGCGAATATTTCATTTGTCTTTTCGGCATGAGATTTACTTAGGAAGATGCAAACTATGTCCATTAATTTGATTGACTTAAAGTAGATATATAGATATAGATATATAGGTTCATTCGGTTGTGATAGTAATATATAGTTAAATTAAGAGATTATGAAAATGTTAACTATGTAGAAAATATTAAATATATATCTTTGTTTAAGCTTAATGGAATTGCTTACCTAAGGCATCTGTACCAGAATGCCTCCTAAATTGAATCTATAATCGAACATTTTTTATAATTACACGAATTTGTTAAATGAATTTAAATATCTTCAACTAATATAATTTAATTAAATTGTGCTTTCCATCATTCAACTAAAATAATGATAATACTTAGCTAGAAAACTATTATATAACACTTAAAATTGAACAATTACAAATATTAACAACAAGAAAGTGCCATACATAAATTGTTTTTGTTTCTTGAGATTTTTCAAATAATGTTCTTGAAAGTTAGAGTGAGACTCTTCTATAAAATTTTTGAAAATTGTTTCCACTATCCTAATCAGAATCGTACGACATTAAAGAAAAAAAAAATTTATTTAAGAATAAATTTGGGACTTACATTAGATTCAAACATCATTGTAAAAGTCGTATTGAATGAAAGATAAAAATAAAATAAGTAAGTCGCCAGGCCGACTTGGATATACCATGCATCAAGGGAAAAAACTACTTCGAATTTATAAAACTAAATTCATATATTAAATTTCTTTTGCATGCTTGATTTCTAACATATGCTATCTCGCTTACTCTTATGTGTGTGCACTTTAGCGCCCCAACGGCCAAATCCGCAATTGCACTGCTTTGAGTGCAAAACGTTTCAATGTATAACTCGGCCATTTTTATTCAGATTTTTATGAAACTTGATGGAATGATAGACGTCCACAATCACTTTTAATTAAATTCTGGCAAAAAAATAGAATAAACTTGATCAGCGTATATACTACACGAGTCTGTATTCTAAATTTGGTAGCTCTAGCTCTTACAGGACGGATGGACGGACATGGCTCTATCAATTTCTCTTCTCATGCTGATCAAGAATATATATACTTTATAGGGTCGGAAAAGTTTTCTTCTGCCTGTTACATACATTTTGGCCACTTTAATATACCATTTCATCCTATGGATGCATGGTATAATTACTATACCGTAGAACTTTCTATGTAATGAGTTTTTTTTCTGGTGCGAATTCATTATAGTAAAGTTCGACTGTACAATCGCTAGAGCTTAAACACAAATTTCTTCAAATTTGTAACTACAAACTAGGTTTCTATACCTATAAGAATAGTTTTATACACTATTATTTAAACGTGTTCCGTAGATTCGTGTAATCATACAATTGCTTTGTACTAATTCGCTATTACGACTAGTTAAAGTGAATAAATTATATTACTTTATTATTTCTCTTCGCCTCAAGGGCGAAGTTCTTAAAAGTTTTTGGAATCATTTAAAATATCATACAACCGCCTCATCGTAACATAATAATTAGACGGTTTTCTACCCACATTAACTTAAAAAGCTTTAAAAACAAAAGGTGCTCCGCAATAAAACTTTTGTGTCAACCGATTGCTTCTAAGGCATACATATGAACTACTCAGTGAACTGATTCCGACATATGTGATGCGTGCTACTGAATAAATATGTTAATTTTCGATAGAATAGCTTAAGAACTGAGAGGATAGTTTGCATAGAAGCAGACAGACTATGGTGGAAACTAAACAAACCTTACTGGGCTAGAAACGCTACTTCCTTCTGTGCGTTACAAACATCTGACCGTCCTTATAATACCCTCTGCAAGAGTATAAAATGAGATAATAGTGTTTTCGCCTAACTGGAAGCATGGGAAAATAGGTAATTGAGGTGTCGATAAGTTCGTAAATGTGCTTTAAAACCAATTTAATCTTAATCTCAATCATTTTGTCAAGATGCCCACGTTCCAATGCTGAGAAAGAACTCGATAACCTGCAACCTACCTAAAAGAGTTTCGACAAGTTACCGCTACGTTCACCATTCGTTTAATTAACCAGCACGTTTTGTGGCTTGAGTGCTAAAAGCTGGCAACCGTTTCTTATCTAATCTCAGATCGAAATTGTGTAAGCTACTGGCAGAAACGAAAAAAATACTTTTTAATAATTTAATAAGCGCCACGAAATCACGAAATGCACTTGTTGTTGTCTGCTGCTGCTGCTGATAATTATCACGATTTATGAAGCAAAGATATATGCATGTGAACAACAAAAAGAGAAAAAGAGCTCTCTTATCGAACACTTGCAATCGTTGCCTGTAAAGTGCATGAAAAGGCGTTGAATTGTCCATTTAGGCATTAACGGGTAATATATGAGGCATTATCTTGAAATGTTTGCCAATCACTTGAAATGCATTTGCGTTCAGCTGTGAGCAAACATTTGTCTTGGCCACGTTTACCAACACTGTCAGGGAATGCTGCGCATGCGCACCGAACCAAAGATCTTTGTGCGGTGCGATTGACTGGCTTTACTATAGTTGAAATAACTTTTTGTGAAGCGGGTATATTCATTTTGTCTAACAGTTTGTAACGCATTAAAATTACAGCTGGACCACAATTATCCGGGATGGAGAGGAAAATGTTAACGTACTTACTTAAAATTTAATACATATCATTAAATTAATCCACAAACAAATGTTTCTTAGTTTTAAAAAGGATTATTCATGGCTTAACATTGTTGTTGGCTTCATCTGAGTAACTTTTCAATTTTCTTTCATAAGTTTTAAATCATATAGGTAACGTAGACAAGGGAACAAACTCTTTCCTGCCGGATAATAGGGTTATTCGGTAATGGGAGCACGGGGAATCGGGGTCCAACTGCATAATATTGGTCAGCTAGGATAACTACAGTTCATACAACTATAAACTTTAAGTTGTATATACCTCAATAGTTATGAATTGAAGTTCCTTATTTATACCTTATAATTCAGTCGAATATTTTTTTTAAGATTTCGAATGTTACGTTAAATTCTGATGATGTAAAGATATGTGTAGAACATAAAATATTAGATTAAAGTTAGATTAAATTTACACTAAGCCATCTCTTAGACAAGTTGCAGAGTAAACGATGACCTAAAAAATAGACTTCATTCATAAAGGATAATATAATTCGATCTTATAGAAAAAAGCCGCCATCTACACTACAAATTGGAATATTTATGATCACAAGAAAGAATAATCAGATGAGTTAACTTAAAACTCGCTTCTCTATAACTGAAATCTTTTGGGGACTCAAAAATGTTACTCATGGTCAGCTCCACTAAAGAACAAAGCTCTTTTAATGCTCACAGGTTTTCATCACTTCGATTATCAGTTGCAAACACACAGAAACTAATTCCCTTTTGTGTTAGAGACCTTCCAATTGATTTAGTTAGGGTATAGAAATTTCAATGCGCTTGAATTGAATGTGATTTTTGTTGGTTTCGTTTTCGGATCTCACATTAGTTACGTCTGAGTGAGTTTTTTGGTTGAGCTTTGTGATATCGAATATCTAAAGCCGCAAGAGCAGAGCAAAAGGAGACACGAGTCGCCCACACTTTTTGCGTTGGATTCCCAAATCTCTGTGACTCGAGTTTTGCCTGTTAATTTGTCAAAAAGCTGTCAGTTTTTATTAATAACTTGTCGTGTTTTTTTTTTTGGTTTTCCGCTGCTTTCCTCTCTGTCTCTGATGCATTCTGCGCGAGAGTCGCATAATAATGTCATAATTAAATTTATAAACTCTGAGTCATTGTGGCCAATGTGGGGGGATACGACTGACACGTTCATGTCGCCAACATGGACATGGTCTAGACATATGGAGATTAAGTTGTGGATGGGCATAAACAACAAACAGAAATTAAAAGGAAGTTCGAAGTGTTGAGGAATTTCAGAAAGAAAAAGAACTCAAAGGCAATTGCAAAGACACTATTAAACCATTACCATTTACGACAACGGTCAAATAGTTTATGGGCATTAAACTGGGTTTGCCGGCCATCAAATTGCCATTAATACATAGCGATCATCTGGCTATAAACAAATTATTTCCCTCGTCCGACAAGTTTATAAAATAAAGTCAAAGAAACTTCAATAAATCTTTGTTACAGAAAGAGAAAGAGAAGGAGTTGGAGGCTCATACAGAAGGAGGCAATCAAGTTGACTTGTAAACTATTTAATTAGCACGTACGTCCCAAGTTGTAGTTTTCGATGTTGTGGCAAGTCCGTAAGCGTGTTAGATTTGGTTGTTATAAAGGCGCCGACCAGGTTAACCCACGATCACTTTAGGCGCCACTTTTCAACCATTTGGTGGCGCCGCAGTCGCCACTGTCAATTTTGGTTTCGGTTTGGTTTTTCTCCTTTTGTCTGAGGCATTTCGTTTAATATTCCATATATTGAAAAAAAAAATTGCATTAATTTGCTTGTTTACGTTGCATGTCGTTTGACGCCAGTTGCGATGATACATATCTCTCCTTCTGCATCCTGCCCCCTGCATCATTCCTCTCCTCCCCCCGCCACATCATTTTTGACTACAAATTTTTATCGCCTTGTCTGTCGAATTGTTAGTTGAAGCCATCTAACCAGTTTTCTAATTGTCAGAAAACAAAAATGTTGCTCTTTGATTAGCAATTAACGATTTATATTTCACTATTGAACAAGCCACAATCGAAAGAAACCTGAGATTAGCAATTCAATTGAATGGCCAATAAACTGTTAAGCTGCTTATGAAAAAGTCTTACATCTTTTCAGGATTATTGAATTGGTTATGATGTGAGCAATTGGCTAATACAAATGACGATGAAGTTTTTATGAGGAAAGTAAAGACAGAATTTCAATTTTAAATAATGGCCGGCTTATTTTTAGTTCCGTGAATGAAACTACCATCAGCTGAAGATAAAATTAGTCAATACTAAAAATAAACATATGCAACGTGTAGGGTCACACTATTTTGCAGAGCGTTGGCATCCCTGTTTGGAGAAGAGAAAGTAGACGTTCGAGGACCTTTTTGGGAAAGAAAAGGGTGCAAAGAGACACAACGAATAAGTTGAATATATTTTATTCAGAGTTTCAGTTGTCTAAACTAAACAGAAACGGATCCAGAGGAACATTTTGGGGAGAAACTAAAAAATACGATGTTGTATTTGTGATAATTCCTAAATAGAAATAATTTTCATTCCGAATGTTAATCAATTTATTAATTTTAAACATTGAAATGTTTGCCCATTTAAGAAAATATATTTCTCGGTTTATATTTTTCTGAAAATTGAAAATGTTAATAACACGTAACACTTCCAGCTTTTTTTTCTAGAAAACATTTGGGGGGAACTTTCGCACTGTTTTCTTACCCTGGATTCCCCACTATTCTTATTGTATCATCGTTGACCGAGTCTCAATTGAAAATAGTGGGACAAGTCTATAAAATATTAATTCCCCTATACTGAGGTTTGACAAAGTTTCTATTTTCGCATACGGCCACACTAATTTCGGTATTTTTGTGTTACTCCCAATAAGAAAATGCTGTAAAATGCTTAAAAAAGAAAAAAATAAAGACGCATGAAAAGCGCAAGTGTGGCGGATGCTTTTTCTGTTTTACTGGAAAGCAAGTGGTATATTACATAAGAAGTAGTTTTCGGAGGCTTTGAAGGTGTTCAACATTTGTGGAAATTAGCTAAGTATAAACGGGAGTCATAAAGATGAGCGAGAATTACGACCGAACTTAATGGCTGCCAGTCATTTGCCTCAGTGTGACCGCCTTTCGTTCTGGATCAAAATCCTGCGTCTCGCTTCACCTCGGTCACACATTAGCGTAAGCACAAAGCAACTGGCTTAGTCTCGCTAGAAGCGCCAAACAATAAAGTTTACGATCACCTGCCCTTGAGATCCCCATATAAATAAATGAGTGAGAGGGTAATAATCCTCGTCTGGTCATACTGTAATTAAGATCTTGTGCACATCAAGGCGATGGCAGTTGCTGCGTGAGATCTATGAGAATATTTTGTTCTTAACTTTCTGTTCTAAATGTAACTTGATCTAACTTGCTCTCCCATAGAAAATCTGTGTTTGTCTAGTGCTTAGAAGTTTCCCATCGTTCTATTCTTCACTTCGATCTCTTAATAAATACCTCAACTGTGATAGCCACCCAATGCGTTTGCCACTCGAATTAGTGTCGCTGTCTGCCAACTCCCTCCCGACTTCCTCACTTTGCGCCTCACCCACACTCTGTGGAACGAGCCTTCGCTGTGAGTCATCAAAAACAACGCCAAGTGGGCTAACAGGCAGTCAACTTGCAGGCCAGCTACCAGTCTTCAAATACCAAATCAAGCATTACTTGCATAACCCAACAGAGTCATCGACCATCGAGCATCGTCCATCGTCATCATTATCATCATCGTGCAGGCATGTATAAATATTTTTCTAAAACACAACTTGAACATGAAGCTTGGGACTTGGACTTGGACTCGAACGTGTGGGGATTGGGATCGGGACTCTGGGCAGTTGGGTGCCACTTGAACACGTCACAAACGCCGGTAGTTCCAACAGGGAAGACATCTTTTTGGTCGGGGGACATGGCATGTGTTATTCTCACTGTTTTTTGTCGTCTGTCCAGTCCAGTCCAGTCGGACGACTGGTCGGTCGGTTAGCGGCTTTTGAAGCACCCACCTTCAGCATCCAGGCAACAGCCATCCACTTGGCTCAACCAATCTTAACCCGTTCAGCATTTCCCAAGCTCTTCGGCTCCGGCTTTTAACGCAACGCCATGCACACTGATGCATGTCCAAACATCCTCAGTTCTGGTCAGTTTGATGTCCAATGTTGTTCTTCTCCATCTCCCTCTCCTCCTCCTCCTCCTTTCCTTTATTTTATTTCTTTTCTTGGAAATGCCGTATGTCCGTACGTTCGTCCGTCTGTCCGTCAGTCTTGTCTTGTTTGTCAGTTTGTTTATTTGTTTGCCAAGTTTTGTTTATTTTCAATAAATATTTGACATTTGTCTATGCATTTTTCCCCAAACCAAAGCCAAACACAACACGAAGGAGCGGGTACATTAATTTTTCAAGTACCCGCCCAACGAGAAGACATCGTAGAAGACTTTGTGTTCTTTTTCCTCTGTTTGTGTCACCTTTGGAAAAGTTCTAAGTTCCAGGTTCTTTTCGAGATGCATTTTTTTTACAGAAAGGGCTCTTCCTCCAGCTTTACTTCCCCTCTCCCTCTGTGATTCCCTTTGAGAGATTCAATGCGGATGTTTGACTTGAACTTCTCTTTCCCTCTTGGTTGGGCTTAAAGCATTCTTCGTTTGCCATTTCGTCGGCGCAGTTTTAGTATTACGTAATTTCTGTACGTCTTTCTGTACCTAAACGTTACCTAACATACTAAAAGATACACAAATATCTTCCTTTTCAATTCACAACGCTTCTAAAGAAGTTTCGCTTCATAAAAAAATGATGCGCATCGCCTTCTTTGAAACACCTTTCTCCCCTTGTACCACAAATTGCTTTACGTAGTATTTAATAGATTTTATTAACATATTTCTCATCTGGTAAACAAAAGCGAAAGGCGAAGATCTAAATAATATTGAAGTGGGTTTAAAAAAAGAACCTTTCTAAGCCATCGTTCTAATTCGTTTCCGTAAATTCGATTTATTTTACACTTAAGTGTAACAATTTTAATATTAAATTATTATAGTCACAATATAATTGAAAAGGCAAAAGTTAGACTAAACTCTAACTTAAAAGTCATAAGCTTAACAAACGAATCGTATTATAAAAAATAAAGTAATTGAATAGAAAAAAAAATTATGCTTATCAGATTGTTTCGTATGGCAAGCTTTTTTCCCGAATGCAATGTTTAACAACCGATATTTTGAATACTAAAGTAGATAACACATTCAAATCTATTTTTTTTTTTTTTTATTATTCGTATTCATTCGGTTATAAGGAAAATCTGGGCAATCCTCCTAGGGTAATAGAATTTTGAGAATTCATTTATGTCAGCTGCTTCACAATTATCAAAGATACCCCCCAATTTTTTGATGAAAGGTTTTATTTCGTATGCTTATTGTACCTTCTGAACTTAACAGAATATGGGACGCCAAATGATGCCCAAGAATAGGAAACCAACCTTGTAGACATTCGAGACATTCTAATACCCTGTTTAGTACTTTAATTCGACTGAAATCTACATTAGCAAATCTTCAAAAAAGAAGAAATGCTAAACATTGATGCTAAATAAGCTATTCGAAACGATCCATAAAAGTGCATATGGCATATCTTTGGGTCTCGGTTCTTGTTTGTTTCTCTTCTTTTTGCGCCCCTCCTATTCAGTTATTTCTTGATTAATTACGAGCCATTATGGGCACACGCACAGTCGATGAGTCCAAGGAGTTGCAGAGACTCCGAGAAGTTGAAAGCATTTTACTGTTTTCTGCATTTCATTCATATCATCGACAGGCAGCAGGCAGCAGGCAGCAAGCAGCAAGCAGCAACCAGACATCAAGCGACCATATAAAAATACAAAAATATTTTTCACTATTTTTGGTCTTGGCAGCTGTTTGCATACGAAACCCCGAAGTCCATAGAGAGAAACTTGTGAGATGAAAATTATAGAGTACGTGCTGCATCGTCTTATTAAGTCGTTTCGGTTGTTACTCGATTGTGGGTTACGAATAGACAACCAGATTGCCAAAGTACATAGTTATCTCTAGTTATTTTCGACTTCCTGTTGCCCTGCAAAAGAATCTTTCTCTCTCAGGAATCAATTTTCGCTTCAGCTCTTTTGCATAACTTAATTTAAAATTTTCAGTAGCCAAAAAGAAGTAGCAGACATGCATAAAAAAAAACTTTTTATAATACATGCTACGAACATAAAAAATAACCCGAAACGATGATGATGATGATGACGACGACGATGATGGAATCCCAAGTGGCGAGGCGCAGCGTGACGAAAGCCAAGTTTATGCATCGCGACGGCTACCGCAAACGGAGGATGAATGGCAGGATGACTGGCCTGAAAGGAGAGACCGAAGACATGGAGTGCCGTGACGGGGAGTAATCAAAAAATATATGGCCATATCAATAGGCTTCAGTCAGTTGGGCAGCTTTTGCAAACGGCTCAATTACAAAAATGGCGACAACAAAAGAGTTAAAGTCGATGATGAGACAGTGTTGTGGAAGACACTGTGGGCACTCTTTGAGTTAATGGAATATTTTTGATATTTTTTAAAAAAGGAGAGCAAACAAAATTGACGTAGAAGGGTTTCTTGATGGAATGTAATCAAATTTTGTGGGCGTCGATTCAAGAATTGGTTGGCAAATTTAAAATATATTCGTCCGCCACTCGGCCATCGAGCTGCTTAAATTAACCACGCTTAATTGGTAATATGTAGTACTTATACCGCCTCAAATGATGGTGTATTTGTTCTCCAACATGTCCGGATTTAATGAAAATGGAACTTTGCCTTGTTTAAAAAAAAAGAGGATCCATTGATTTAGAGCATAGAGAAACATTTAAAAAATAAATGTATTGTAAACGTCCACTTTATGTGCAATATGAACGTTCACTCTATTCCCAAATGTGCCCGCCAATTGTCCAAAAATATATCGTCGGCTCGCCTCACTAGTCTTAGGAACATAGGGGCACACTGCCTTGGCATGATCGTGCAATCGATATCAGAACTGTAAGGCAAGAAGTACATAAACGTGTTTTTAGCAATAAGAATTTAGTCTAAGTATTTGGGACTTTATAATAAAAACCATAGCATATTACAGTATTTTAGTTTTAAATGTGGAAGTTCTTTCAATATTGTTTTAGTCAATTAAGTTTATGTAGGATGGCTTGATTATAATTTGACTCAGTTTTATTCTCTGAAACACGTCTTTCGCCTGCAGCTCGTCAGAAGGAAGTGAGCTTCAGAGTAGTGATGGTTTCAGTGCCACGCGGAAAAATTCGCGAATTTGTTTTATTTATTAACCCGTTGTTTGCAATGCCAATGTAAGTAAATTGTGGAAAATATATATAAATATAGTTATTTGCAATTACAAATGTATTTATTCTAGAATAACAACAAGGACAAGCTTTTGCTGGAGGCACTTTACATAAATTGATGGAAATAGCGCAAAATGCAACATTTGCGACAAAGTTTTGAAGACTGCGGGTAACACGACCAACATAAAGGAATTTTTTTTTCATTAGCATTGAAAAAACAATGCTAATAAAATTTTTTTCATTGGCATTGAAAAACAAATATTTTTAATGAAAATTTTTTCATTGGCATTGAAAATGAAAAGTAATTAAAAATTTTCGTTTGGCATTGAATAATGCTAATGAAAACTCAATTTCATTATCATTACCATTAAAAATATCACAAATAATTTCAAAATCAAGATAAAGTAAGTAAGTCGCCGGGCCGACTTCGATATACCATGCATTAGGTGAAGAGATATATATTAAATTTCTTTTAAATGCTATCTCGCTCACTCTTATGTGGAAACGAGCACTTTAGCGCCCCCCTACCAAATCGGTGACTTCTAGCACATGCTATCTCGCTCTTTTTTGCGTGCATCTGCCTTGCACCGCTATGAGTGAAAAACGTTTCTATGTATAACTCGGCCATTTTGATTCCGATTCTTGTGATATTTGGTGGGATGATAGATATACGTGACATGTATTAGTGTGTCAAATAAAATTACGATAGGATAAATATTTAGGGTGAAAATCGAATTTTTCGAATTTCGGGGGCGGAAGGGGGCGTGGCAAAAATTTAAAACAAACTTGGTCTACGTGCATACTGCTCGCATCTAATGTCCAAATCCGATAGCTCTATCTTATATAGTTCCCGAGATATGGAGGCTCAAAATATTGTTTTTCAAATAGCGGGGGCGGAAGGGGGCGGGGCGAAAAAAAAAAATAAAGTCGATCTGCCTGCAGAGCAAACGGGTCTACATGCCAAGTTTGGTAGCTCTATCTCTTATAGTCTCCGAGATCTCGATGATCCTACAGACGGACAGACGGACAGACGGACAGTCGGACAGACGGACAGACAGACGGACATGTCTCAATCGACTCGGCTATTGATACTGATCAAAAATATATATACTTTATAGGGTCGGAAAAGCTTCCTTCTCCCTGTTACATACATTTTGGCGACTTTAATATACCATTTCATTCTATGAATGCATGGTATAAAAAGTTGTAGAAAAAATTGTAAATAGTGAGAAATTAAGATAAATTAAAATCAATTTTTTGGGTGTATGTTTAGTTATTTTTTTTATTTTAACATATGTTATTTGCTTTTAAAATAACAAGTTCTTCGAAGTGACCATCGGTTAAGTTTTGGCGTTTTTTTCCCGTCGATCATACCGGCATAACTAAACAGCCGTTCCACCGGAGCTGACGATGGTAAAGGGGTATTACATTTCAAAAATGTTTCTCTAATAGCCGGGTACTTGTTTAAACACTCCAAGGACTCATCGAAGTCTATTAAGTATCTGGCGAATTCAGCAGATATCGATGTTTCTTCTGTTTCTCTTTTTTTACATAAATTTTTTTAATATCTCCAATATATTCGTCATTTAAGCTCTGGATTGCGTCAGCCACTCTATCATATGTATGACTTCCGGTCATTCGCCTACACGCCAAAGCAATAGAGTGCCTGTTGAACGTGTCGTCGATCCAATGACATGTGTGATCCGAAAAAGGATCTTTTTTTGCTGGACCAAGTGTCTGCTGTCAACCAAATCACGCTTATGAAAATTGTACTTGTCATTAGGCATTTTTGTTAACATTTTGCATTCTGGAATCGCTAGCTTATTCTCATAAAAAAGAGCAACAAATGATGGATGGTCAACGAAAGACAAGGACGAAAAAGTATCAATAACGAATTTTAAGATTTTTTCGTCAAACTCGCACTGTTGCAAACCACCTTTCCTAGCTCTTTTGAATTTTTGGTCCTTCTCTATTAAATATTCATCATAGGCGATCTGATGTTTGTCTCTTAGGTGAATTAGGAAATTCGAGGTCACTTTGATTGAGCCCTTAATTTTTGTTCCTATTTGGCATAATTGACAAACAGCGACAACACCATGTGCATCTTGTTGATGCTTAGTTTCCGCGATCTACAATTTCACAAGTTATACTTTCATATTTTGTATTTGCTATTAGCACTTCACACTTACTGTGTTCAAAATCTTAAAATATTTGCCATTTAAAATTAAAGGCAAATTAGACGCATCCGCTTCATTCGCGTCGAAGTCAAAAGTAGTGCTCGTTCTAGCAATTTAAAAAAATTAATTCGAGCTGCTTGAACATTTTGGGTAGTCTGGGGGGGAGTTTTTGTCTGTAGTACTCACGTGCAATTGGAAAATGAAGTAATCATCGATTGGTTGCTACATTCATTTAAACTCTCAGCACATTCTTTAATTGGCGATGGTTCACTTTCAGATAATTCACCGAAATCACTAACATTTTCACTTGCCATTTTGATTGCCATTTAAACTTGAAAAAAATAAGTATGCTTTAATTTTGCTTAAAATTATTTAAATTTTTTTCTACAATTTTTCTTGATTTTGAAATTATTTGTGATATTTTTAATGGTAATGATAATGAAATTGAGTTTTCATTAGCATTATTCAATGCCAAACAAAAATTTTTAATTACTTTTCATTTTCAATGCCAATGCAAAAATTTTCATTAAAATTATTTTTTCTCAATGCTAATGAAAAATTTTTCATTAATTGCTTTGTTTTTTTTTCAATGCCAATGAAAAAAATTTCATTAGCATTGTTTTTTTTCAATGCTAATGAAAAAAAATTCATTGGCATTGTTTTTTTTCAATGCTAATGAAATGACCAATGCATTAAAAAAGTAATGCATTAGGAATGACTCTGCTTCATAAAATAGATCAAAATGTTGAAGTGCCTGCAGTACCTAATACTAGCGGTGTGGCACAAATTTCTATTGCTGAAAGCTTTCAAAATATGGCGGAGTATGGCACCGACGGAATAAGAGAAAAAGAATCAACGATGCCATTATTTATTCATTTTTAATTCTCAATGTAATGAAAAAGACTGCTAAGGAAGCATTTGTTATATTATTATTTTTGAATCACAAGACGACGAAAAATTAAATTGATATAGTTTTAAGTTCTGTTAATTAAATTGTTAAGTAAACCACTCAATAAAGAAATAAAAAAAATACTAAGAAAGCATTTATTTAAAAGGCTTTTAAGAATTGAATTAACGAAAAATAACGGAATTGGTAGAAAACATCGATACATCGATGTTTATAGCCGATGTTTCACACAACATCGATTTATCATTTTGCAAACATCGATGAACATCGACATCGAAATTTCGACCCAAATTTATATCACTACTTCAGAGTTGTGTCTTATCAGCTTAAGCATAAGTGATATCGATATATCTTATTCGTTATCGTACAATCGGTTATTAGTGCTTTGAGCTCTTAGGACTATTAACTACATTAGGGGTATTATAAACTTTAGGGGCATTATATACATTAGGGGTATTATTTAGAGTTAAGGTATTGTATAACATACATATCATATATTATATTTTAAAAAACTTATTTTTGAAAATCTCATCTTTTTTACTTCAGTTTTAATAAGTTTTGCTCTTAGCTATGATTTAAATTCAATTAGCGATATGGATTAGGGTTCTTGAAAATTTCGCTAACGTTCTTGTTGATCTTGAAATATTTAATATTCTAATAAAGGAACAATTTTACACCGTTAATACTTAACTATACTAAGATGTCCAATAAAATCTCATTAGGATTACTTTAAACGACTAAAGATAATATCATCTCAACTACAATTTGATTGAGAACATCAACAATTAATTTTGCTGCTTAAATAATAATAAATAGGATTAATTTTCTCCCAAAAGCTTTAAGAAATGGGCGGAATTTCCAACCATCTTTTAATAGATCAATGTATCAACTTGAGTATGTTGCAGTAATAAAGAAAAGTGCTTAAATCATTCAATATTCCTCACTTAACCTTACACCTAAAACAATTTTCTTTCACTCAAAAGAGGAAAAATCCGGAATAAAGGTAACTCCCTATAGCAACCGGCCGGCCATTAAAGTCATCAATAATTGACAGCAGACACGCAAAGCCATAAAACCATACAAAATTATCATCCTATCACTTTCACTCTAAACTCTTAATGAAAAAAAAAAAAAACAACTACAAAACGGATAGTGAAAACTCGAAAAACTGAAGGTTAATAATTATTCAAAGCAAAGAAAGAGGAAACAAAAACAAACGACGATCTAAACAAATGTCTAGAAAGCCACTCAGAAGAAGAGGAATTATTGCTCTGGGCCAGAGTTCAAGACAAAAGTGTTAAAAGCGGTTGAGGGGGAGGAGGGAGAAATAAAAAGATACAAATAAAATTTATCGGCAGCTGTCAAAATTGCCGCCCAACTTGAGAGCCAACTTGCCTTGGTCCAAATGGCATTTAAATGTTTTGACAAATGACAAATTTGCGGTAGCCAAAATGTTCAGGCGCAGAGACGGTCTTGAGGTGGCCTTTTCAACACGATGGCTGACGGGCAGCAAATGCAACCGACAACCAAAAACATTTTTTTCTGAAGTTATGCCCAGTCTTGAGTAACTCCCCTCCCCCACACTTAACCCCCTTCTATTTTGGCCCCTTTTTCTCTCATTTTTTATCGAATATGAATTCACGTTTTTTCCATAGACTCGCGCTGACAGCTTAAGTGAGAAAAGTTTTGCTGATTAAATAAATATTTGACAAATTGAATTGGCCAACCGAAAAATGTGCCGCCAAAAGAAAGAAAATTGTGAAATAATATAATATCGTGCTGTTAAAAAAAACATCAAAAATATATGGAAAATGCATTTTACTCACATGAACTTGTGGCAAACAAAAGTTTTCTCATTCTGCAACTATTTGCAACAACTTTTCTATTGACGATTGCTAAGAAAAACAGCAGCAGCAATTTTCCAGCTAGCAAACATGCAAATTGCATACCAGGTCGATCTGTCTGTGTGTCTGGCCAGCTGCTGTTGGTGCTGCTGGTCAAGCGATAAAGTTTATCTCGAAAGTTGCCTTGTTTGGTCTATCCGTGAGATACATTTTTCATGCCTCCCCCCCGAACCAACAGCAATTGCCAAATCAATAATTCACATGGAAAACTCTGAACTCTGAAAAAAACAACAGCTGCTTGATTTTAATTTTAAAGTGATTTATGGTGCAATGTTTCGATGGGAGTTGGTCTTGCAGCATGGGAAAAACTGTCAAAAAGAACTGTAGAACCAAAAAGAGTAAGCAATTAAGATTGCTTAATAATTTTACTATACATTTTATTGATTAATTGTTTTTTTCTCTATTTATAACTTGCAGCTCTTCGTTTACTTAATAGCCAACAGGCAGATGATGGCAATGGAATGGGAACGGGAATGGGAACGAACTCTCTTGGCTTATATCCGCAATTGTTTAATGTAGTGTCACGTGCCACGATCACAGTTAATGCCACCTGCGGTCAGAACGGTGCCGAAGAGTATTGCAAACTGGTCGATGCCTATCCCCATCCCAATTGGGCCAAACAGTGTGGCACCTGTAATGCCCACTCATCGGATCGCAGCAAGCAGCGTCCCATTGAGTCGCTAATCTCATCTGGTTCCAGCTTCGACGAAAGCTGGTGGCAATCACCGACACTGCAGGGTGGCCGACAATTTGAATATGTCACCATCACATTGGATCTCAAGCAGGTGAGTGACAGGAAGGAGTCTAACATCTCTCTCTCTCTCTTAAGCATCCTCTCATCCATAACTGGCTAACTAAGCTCGTGTGACAGATGAGCTGTGATCCAGTTTGTAATTAAGCCGCTGACTTGTCAGTCATTTACAAGCGATTTAACACACTGCAGTTCTCTAGGAGGGATGGGGAGGGGGGGGGATTATGAAATATGAGAGCTATGCCAATGAAACTGGTTCATTGGCCATTCAAATTCTAATGCTCAAAATGGCAAACATAAATTCAATTTGATGGAGTTTTGATTAAGACATATCGATTTACCTATACACATACTTAGGTGAGGGACTTTCTCTTGGGCGAAATGTGAGTTAAGATTTCCGGGAATTAATGGTGAAAAAATACTTAATAAAAGTCGAGAAAATTAGCCATTAAAGACACAGTTGAAGTTGTATGTCGAATGAAACGGAGAGAAGAGGCCCTCGGAGATCACGGAGATCTCGGAAATAAATTTTGGAAATTTTTAAAATAGCAAAACGTTTCTCTTCAGGTTTTTCAACAGCTGATTCCTAAGATTTGTGTACAATTCGAATCACACTTCAATTTATAATCAAATTTAATCAGGAAGTTTCCTATTTTCTATTACTTGGAAGGAAATTTAATTGAAATTTCAGTCTTTTTTATGGATATTTTCCATCTTTGATAAGTATGCCCAAAAAAGAGTGTGTAAAAGTAAAATGTATCCGATGTCTATTGATATTTTTAGCAATATTTTGAAGAAAATTGAATTGAAAATTGGATTGAATATTTTCATTGGAACAAAAGTTAAGTTAAGATCTATCCGATGTGCTTAGGTAGATATTTTGAATTATTTTTTTATAAATGTTGAAACATTTTATCAATTTTCAATAGTAAATAATTACTGTAATTTCCATATTATTATTCTCTTCTTCTATAAATATAGAAACATAAATTTAACATATTTTGTTAATGAAAGGATGGTAGCCTATTAGAGTAGCTTTTGTTAAGTTTGCTAATAAATTTTATATATTTCTTAAAAGTTATAAACTAATTTTTCATATTTAAAACCATACTTTGTCCCTTGGAAAACATGAAGTGGCATTTAAGTGGTAAATTAAAGCAGAATTAATGTATAAAAACCATTAAATTCAATATTCGAGTTCAAACATTACTCAACAAAAAACAAACAAAAAAAGTCAAACCGATGTCATTTAAAAATTGTGTTGGAAAAATGTTGTGAATATGTCTCGTCGTCAGTCAACCAAATCAGCGTAAAGAGAGCGTGTAAATTTTGACACATGCCGTTGATGTCTCTGGATGCACCCTCATTCCCATTCCCATTCCCATTCGCATCTCCCAACCCAATCCTCCTTCACTCTGTGCTGTTCATTTGATTTGTTGTCGCTGAAACTCGCCCGTCCTCACCTCGTCTGGCCCATGCGAATGGCATGGGAACCTTTTAAAACTTGTCTGACCAAAAAAATTCAGTTCAACATGTGACAATTGCGTTTATTTTTGGTTTTACTTTCAAACAGTTTGACATCTACATACATATGTATGTACATATAGTTAGTCATAAGCCATAAAAGGTTATGCTAAAACTAGACACTGTCGAAAATAATTAAAAAGCTAAATAAAAAAGAAATACTTGACACAAAATGGCGGAACCAATTAAAATGCTTCTCTCTTTCCTGCTTGCTCTAAAGTTTATTAATAAACATTATTATTTCTTTTTTTTTTTTGCTTCGAGTTTGTCATAAATCTTTTCATACTTGAAGCATATGCAAAAACAATATCATTTTGGATACCTTATAACATAGGGGTATATATATTTTGGTATATTATATATTTTTAATTTTAAAAAATTTATTTAATCGATTTTTGTTGCAAACTGTAACATAAACTGTACTCGACCTAAAAAATAGGATGTATTATGTAACTTTGATCGATGTTCAATTTAGGTTGAAGAATCGGTTTTATTCCGTTACCTATTATGCTAATAATTTACATAAGATTTTGTTTTTTTAAAACATGTTAAAAAACGATAAAACAAATGACATTGTAAATAAGAAACGCAATTTTTTCTATTGATATTAATTTAACTTTCTTGATGGATGTTTCAAAAGAAGTTGGTTTCTGATGGTATACATTCTTCATTAGCCTTAGGAACTAATTTCTTAGAAAGTTACCCGTATTTTCGTCAGTCTAGACTCTCAGTTTTCATATAATGTCAATGATAATCAACTCTGGGTTATAGAAACACTCTGTCGGATAGAATTACTATATCAAATAAGAGCTCTTATTGGATCCATCCTTTAGAAATGGAGTTCTGCAAGTAAAAATCTATTTTTACTTGTTAATAAACAAATGAAATACATAAAGGGGTATCAAATCTTCGTTGCACTGTGTCAAGTTGCGTTTTCGTTTTCATTTTAATTTTAAATCTCGTCGAGTCAGTGCAGACGCTCTTTGCTTTAATTAAGTGCAGTCTTTGTCCGCTGAGATCTGCCTCTTCTACCTCCGGCATATGGCAATGAAAGAATTATATCCAAAACATTGAAAATACATGCTCTTTCCCTCTGAATCTCTGTCTCTCTCTCTCTTTCTATCTGTTGCTTTCCGTTGAGTGCAAACTGCACTTGAAATGTCAACTTTGTGTCGGCTGATGTTAAACAGATGATTTTTCAGCAAATAATTGCCATATGCATACTTAGTAGACGAAGGCGATGGTGAAAGTATCTCGCAATCTGAATAATGATGACGCCGACGATGATGCTGATCTTGATTGGATATGTCTGGAAAGGATCGATGCCTGGGAGTCGTGAGTGTGCCATGGAATTCCAATTAACACTATCTCGAAAAACTATTAGCACTCCATTGAATTTTAAAAACTTCCTTAAGAAGTGAAAACTGATGTGTTTTGGGTGGGCTCTAGTTTGATTTTAATGTGGCATTTAATGAAAAATGTTTGGAATACGGCAACAATGTAGTTTGCAATGTAGTTTATGGTAACACAGTGGCGGATTGAGGATCTGATACTGAAAGGGGTTTCATTTGGATTTTGGAATAAACTTTAGCTATTTACGAGTGTTGCTGAAAGTTAAAGCTACATTTCTACATTTCGACAAGAAACTTTAAGTCTCCATATTGTAGGTCCAGGTTTCAAATTGACACTCAAATGTATACAAGTCGTATGAATAAGTGCCTCACAATTATCATCCACTATAGATTACACGACTTCCGTATCTCTTATTTAAAAGTACATCATTTTGTATGTATTTCAATTTATTTTAATACATAACGATTAGCTACATCATTAGCTAAGAAAGTTTTCTTAATATATTTGCTAAACGATTCTTTTGTTTTAAAATTAACTATGGAAAGATCAAGTGATCAATTTTGAAATGAAAATATAATATACATTTAATTACATTCCAATTCATATATAAATTTATTGAAAATAAAGATAGGCACTGAAAGAAAATATTATAAGCATATAAAAATATAGAATAGAAACTGCACGAAAAGCGTTGTAAAAATCATTTTTTGGATCATATTTCACATACATATTTCATGACAAATATGTACTTGATAGATAAAATATTTTTAATTAATTAATCGGTTAACAATTATGAGTGCTAGAGCTCGTCACTTTTTAATAAGTACGAATAAACGACAATTATAAAGAAAATTGGCAATTTTTAAACAGAATATTGGGGGACTTAAACAATTGATCTTGGATATAGTCATTCTCAGTATTCCGTTGTAAAAATTTAAAGATAAAGGCAAGACACAGTGGCTTATATTCAAAATGGTGGTGGCGTAAAGCAAAATGTCAAGTTTTTTCGTTTCATAAAAATCTTATTTCAATTAATAATGACTTTAGTTTTAATTTTTTATAGAATTTCAAAAATAGTAAAATTGTTTAAAATAACGAAATTATGTGTTTCACCATTAATATCCATTTTAATTTTGCGATAAAAACATTTTTGAAGTATTGAGAATATATGATTCAAACTTCAAAACGATATTTGGTTTCATTAAAAAGTTACACAATTTTGCCAGTAATCAGCCAAGTTTCCAACTTAAATAAGCAAGTTCTGAAATATGTCTAGTTCAAGTTTGAGCACTCTTAATTCACTGCCGCCAACATACAAAAATCCTACACCGGATTATTGTTAGAAAATCTATTATAAGTGCTATACAGATTTCCGTTTTCGTTTTACCCATTAATATCTATTTTCACACATCTGCCATAAGTCACACTCAATTACCCATTCCCATTCCCATCACTAATACCAATTCCCCAATGCTCACTAATTAGTTTGTGTGTTTTGAAAATATTTGAAACATTTGTCACAAGCTGTTTAAAAACACATTTGGAGCAAAGAGATATCTCTTCGGTTCTGCCACATGAAACGGAAATTTATGACCTCTGACGAAAACTTGACATTGACGTTGACTAGTGCTGGGAATTCGGTTTTCATGGGCGACAAAATTCCATGTCTTTTTTTGGAAGTTGATTTTAACAATTAGACTAATCGAGTGGTTTCCAACAATAAAGGCTGGCAACGCTCACGCGAGGGGGAAACGACAGGCATGTGTCAACGATTTGACAGCTTAAAATATTTTTCTTAAGGTGGAAAAAGGCGGCCGGCCGGTCCACTCCGATACTGGGCCGTCCAGAATTGTGGCCGGCCAAAGCTAAAACTGTCAGACAGTTTGTGAGTCTGTCAGCCAAACCAAGTGAGCCAGTGAGCCAGTCCGTCACTTCGTCTGTTTGGTTGGTCGCAACACAACAATGTCTAGATTTATGCTCCAATGACTTTGGGGCGCGCGTGACTAATTGAGAGTCTAGCGGGCATTCTGAGAAGTGCGATTATTCGAGCAGCTTAGGGACCAGTGATTCTCAAACTGCATTCAAGTGATTCAACATCTTTTCGTTTTCGTTGTTCAAAAATTAATACCAGAAGAATGGAATTTAACAATTTTAATTTAAATGAAGCAATGTTTGGTCAGTGAAACATATTTATGTAGTTGAGTGTTTCTATTGCTACCCTAAAGTTGGCATTGAAGAATGCAAAAATATGAGAAAAAGCTAGATTTAAACACCAGTGTTGGTTAACGAAGGGTCTATCAGACGAGATGGATTGGTTTTAATTAATTTATTAATTTAATTTAAAAAACAAACATTTATACTCCGCTGAATACATATAGAAAACCCAAGATAATCGCAAGGACACTATGGTATTAAAAAGGGCATTTAGGTGAATACTGTGGGCGATTATTGTACGGCCGAACATTTATTTGTCCTTCAAAATCACCAATTACTCTATCAAGACGCTGTTTAACCGAAACAATTCGCTGTTATGTTCGTATTTATAATATTTAACGATCTTTCAACAACTGTCAGCATCTAGCAACCCACTACTGTTAGCTATAAAAAGCAAAATATATGTAGCTATCCCGCAAAAAATAATATTTTTATGCGGTAATTGTTTAAAAACTAGCCACCCAAATTTGTGGTCATGGAATTTTCATATTTCATTCATGAAGTTTTAACTCATATTTAAATTAAGACAAAAGAACGCTAATTAAATAAATCGGTAATTCTAACAGGGGAAACCTAAGGTATTTTAATTATCGTTTTGGCTAAAATTTATAGTGAGGCTTTAAAATTTATTATTTTTATTGATTTGCTCCTAAAAAAAAGGTTTATGGAAAAGTATTTATAGATTTGGCTTTTCTATAGTGGCTAGATCTAATTTCTAATTTTAAGATATCAGTGCAATGACCCTAAAATTTGTAATCGCATTTTCAACCAGTTTTAATTTAGCGACCATCTCTGTCAATATGTTTCCACAACTTCTTTTGGGCGGCAAACATCTGAACAAATTAAAAAATATGTTCAGTTTTCAATTTTCAATGTTTAATGTTTATTTCTTGTTGTCATTTTTTTATAGCCATTTAATTGCTTCATTAAATTTGGCCAAATTTGGCAACAAAAAAAAAAAAAAACAAAAACGCAAGCACAAACACAAAAAAAATGTATTGACTATTTGGGCAAGCAGAGACCAAGTTTACGTAACTGTAATTCAAATGTTTGACAAGTTGTTGCAACATTCGTTGGCAGCAACAACAACAACAACAACAACCAAAGCGTGTTACAAGCCACGTTCGGGACGCATTTTTAGGCGCAGCAATTATTTTAATGGTCAATTTATTTATTTGTTTTGGCTGCGATTTTAGGTATTTTATTTGGTTTTTTCTTCACGTTTTCTTCGAATTTGCCTTTTAAAGAATGTTTCTGTGTGTATTGTTGTTGTTGTTGTTGTTGTAATTGCAGTTTCAGTGGCATTTGCATAAATTTCCGTAAAGTTTATCGGTTGGAAACTTAACGTGATTGAAGCCTTGCTTGAATTGTTTTCATGTCGCTTATTTCCTGGTAAGCGCTGGCAAGGAAGAGGCCAATAAAGTGAAAAGGAATCCATATAAGCTTGGAGAGAGAGAGAGAGAGGGGGAGACTAATCCGTCTAATATGTGACTACGAGTACGTTTGGTTGCACTTGCCCATCTTATTAGAACTTTATACTTGGCTAGTTGTACTTGAAAAAATTTCATTAAGGTTGATTAAGTTCACTAAGCCTTTAAAAGTATTTTTCTATCTTTACTCCCAAAGGTATGCTATCAAATTTTGATTGTGGGGTGAGATGCAATAGTTTGTCCATGCTTTAATCGCAAAAAACATGTTTAATGGAATTTCTATTATCAAATTGACTTAATTTGTGCATTAAATCCTATTCAAAGTTGAATTCAATTTAAATTTCAATTCAATTTAAAGTTAAATTGAATCTTAAATGGATTTTAGTGACTTGCATTTTAATTGTTGTTAAATTCGATTTTCATTTTATTTGGTTGCATTTGGGTCGAAAGATTAAGAGAAGGTAAGTCCGAAATAAAAGCAAATTGAATTCATGGTTTCTTAAACGTATTTTACTTAATAGAATATTTCTTTTTATGACTTTGTCATATTCAATTGAAAGAATTAAAACCAATTCAAACAGCATTCCTTAGCAATTGCCATGCTTGAATTAAAATTTTAAATGTTTTAATGTGCAACCAAAAACTTAATCACAAAACAAGTTATACAAAACTTAATAAATTCTGTTTTGGTTTTGGTTTTTTGCGACCGCATTAATGCGCCAATTGTCAGAGATAAAAACTTGCTGCAGACACGAAAAACTTTTCCATTACTTCGGCCTGAGCATTGAACTCTTTATGGCCAAAAAGAAAATTTGGAAAATATGTCTGCCATATGTTTTGGGTTCATTGTCTTATCTGGCCGAGGGAGAGAGCGAGAACGTGCCAATGAACGAACTGTCTAAAATGAAAATTCGCAAAAACAGAAATTACGCCAAAATAAAATAGTTTTTCTTATTTTAGATTTTTGTCGGGTCGAAGATATTTCTTCGATCTACATACATATGTATGTATATCTGTAGACATTTAATTTGACTGTGTTAATTTGAGTAATTTATGACATGCAATGTGTCACGTTTACCTATAACTCAATTTACCGCTATGATGAATCCCCAATTAACTTGTCTCTCCCGATTGTGAACAATTTTGTTGTCTAATTTGGTTTTTATCAGTTGACAGTTGATCTGTCTGACTGGCCACAACAGGTTTCCGTAGTCCAAAAGAAATGCAGATATATGTAGAATGTGAAAATGTATTGATCAGAAATACAATCTCTTGATTCTCTCTCTCTCCCTCTCAGTGTCTGTGTAAACAAGTTTGTTGTTTGTTGTCTCTGGCTGTCAATTGGCAGTTTTGACCATCGTCTGATAAAAACGTCAAAATGTTACCTCGCGGCCTCGATTGCAATCTGCAAACAGATTCTCACAACTCCCTACACTTACCGCAAGGAGAAGGGGCCTCAACCTTTTGCTTATCTGCAACATGTGGAACAGAGGCAGAGGCAGGAAGCAAGAGTTTCCTCTTGGCTGTGTTGTGTTGTGTTGAGATTGTGATCTAGGTTTGGTTGCAATTCAATGGAGACAACGTAATTTTGTTATCGTTATCAGTTGAGGTCTGGGCTAAAGTGACTTAAATGAACACCGATATTTCTAAGATGATTAATGTCCCTAAGATGATAGTCAATTCGAATCGAAAAAGAAAGAAGTTTGAAGCAAAAAATTGAAAGTCTCGTCTTAGTCTAAACCACTCTTATTTGTGGTAATTAAAAGCACACGGACCCCCTGGGGATTAATTTATTTGCTCACCCATCAGACAGACAAGGTGGAGACTTCAAAACAAACGTCCTGTCCAACCAAGACCCTTCGTCTGTAACCATTGGGGGTAAGTTATTAGCCAATTGGCTAGTTGCACTCAATCTACCAGTCTGTGTGGGGCTTGCAAGTTAAATGGCTTACTGCAAACAGCTGCAATCGAAAATATTTAAAGGGCACGACACAAATTACATAATCAACATAATCGTAAATCTTAACGTAAGCGTTTATCGAAGCGGCTGATGCTTAAATTTAAAATCAAAGAATATATTATTGAAAATAAGTAGAGGTACAGCTTAAGATTAAATGCTGTGTATTTTAAAATTCAGAATAATGTAGAAAGATCGAAGAACTAGGCTCTTTTTTGATCGACTGAAATAATATTCATAATATATCCCATAATTGGTCCTATTTTTATGGATTTAATAAATTTATGAATATAAATTAATGACCTAAGGCAGATTAGAAATTACAAGGAAAATCTTAAGAAAGTTGTTTTCTAAATACCTTATCCCCGATTTTCCTCGAGTTTTTTGTCATTAAACACTTTCTCAATTTGGAATATTTTTTCGTTTTAATAAACAAAATTCGATTTCCCCTGATCAAAGTCCATAGACAAATTGCCGCAAGGCGAACATCTTGCATTGGCTATACCAAGTTGCCACAACTTAGCTCAACTTGCCACAATTTTGCAGGCAAGTCAAACATTTCCCTCTAATCTAATCAGCCTGACAGTTGCTGTAATCGAATACTGGCACCATGTACGCATGCTCAGTTGGACTTCTTGTAATTTATTTGCTTTATCAGTTCGGGCAATCAGCAAAGGCAAAAAACAAAAAAAAAAATTCAATAAAATTGCTGCTGATGCTATTAACTACTTAAGAGACATTTTGGGGTAAACAAGTGGCTCTGAAATTTGATAGAGTTGTCTGGCTTCTTCTGCTGCTGTTTCCTCATCCCTCTGCGGATATGCCATGACATTTTAGTAAAAGAAAAAATGCACAAAAAAAACTTAAATCTTATTTAGATGGCGCCTAGACGTTTGCGTCGTAATCAATTATCCACCTGGCCACACCTAAGACTCACACAAGTCGCCCGTCGACAAAACTCAATTGCATGCCTTTTATTGACTTTTCCTATTTATTTATACCCTTGCAAATGTGGCATGTCCAGTTTGGCATGAAGTTTGCAAAACAAAGAAGGTTGAATTTTGAGCAACATCACGTTAAGTATGCTATAGCCCGATAACAACTTTGTTTTCAAACTAATTTCTATGTTTATTTCACAGTAATTCAGATCATTCAGACTTAGAGTATATATTTGAGTTTCTATACTTCTTACGATGATCAAGACCATCATCAAATGTCTTAAAAAAACTCTGAAAACAAATCATTTCACTCATAAGTCTATACAAACCATACTTTTATATCTTCTAATTTTTAAACTTTTAAAAAAAAAAAAGAATAATGTAAATATTTTTAAAACTTCACGTCGGTCAATAACACGATCTCCCAAGGGAAATATATTGGGATAACAAAAAGAAAAACTTTGCTTGTTTAACCATCGACCTCGAACCGGTAAACAATAAGTTTTAGTATTAATCAAAGAGGTCGCCATGAAACTAGATCTTTGCTGGATATTTTACCATTTTGAAATCATTTTTCAATTTAAATTTAAAAAATTGTTGTTTTATTTATCAGTTTTTACTTAAAGAGATGCGTTTTTGATAAGTTGGTTGTAAAGATTTAATAAAAATATATTTAAAATTCAATCATTGGAAATCACCCATATCCTGTGGGCCCGAGATAAGATTATAAAGAAGTGTGTAGAATTTGGAGAAGACGGATTCATAACTTTTTGAGAAATTCTGCTACTTCCAAAGGCCTTATAACTTACAATTTTAATCTAAGCGATTAGAAACTTTGGGACTAGATATAATATTTATTTAAATTTAATTTTTTTGATATTCTAAACGAATATATTTTCGACATATTCTTTAAGGACAGCATTAAGATAAGCAAAACTAATGTTTAAAGAGGTGAGACATTGATTAAATAAATTGCTACAAAATTTGTTATGTTTTTGACATATTTAATTTAACAATTTAAGTAAGAGAAGCACACAAAAAGAGAACGATTTGGCAGTGATAGAAGGTAAAATGAAAAGGGATTTTGTGTCGGAAATAACTTGACAAGTTTTTTATATCATATGATTCATCCAGTCACAAACTTACCGGAACGGCCACAATGAAGTTTCAGATTCATGATCCCTACATTCTACATTCATTTCAAACACAGCTCTAAATGATACTCTCATGAGATTACTATCCATAGTTCAACAGATCTTTTATATACATTTTGTATCTTAGTATCTTAAATGATTTATTATAATTCAGTCGATAAAAATAAATTTTGTTCTTATTTGAAGTCATATTTAAATGCAATTAGAACAAAAGCAAAATTGTAATATTTTTTATTGGTTTTCTTAATTGTTAATTGGCAATTTTTTATTGGAGAAACCTGTTTAACTTCTTCATAAGTGATTTGTTAAAATTTTATTTTGTTTAACTAAGTAATTTTTTCCATTCAAAGAATCTATCACATAATTGTTTTAGTAGGAAAATCAAGGTTAACTTTTAACTGCAGACAATTTCGGCGACTACATTTGTTTTTTAGTATGGTTGCTGTGCCCATTCATAAATTCGCAAAGGGTATTTAAAATTTTGCCATTGTCAGTTTAGCCCAGACCTCCAGTTTTATGTTCATTTTGATCGCCGATCTTCGATAGCGCAACATTTTCAACATCTCGATGCATGCGAGACGTTTTTGGCATTTCGGTTTAACAATTTTACCAACTTTACACACACACACACACACAATACAAACCTAATATAGATAAATATATATATAAGGATTTTTGTATGTATATAAATATCGTTTGTCAGCTGTTTGGCTGCCGGGCGTAATGGCCGAAAGAGCAGGGGAAAATGACTATAGTGGGAGGGCGGCACTGCGGTTAGTTGACAGTTTGGAAAATTTATGACGCGACGATGGCAATGTTTTTCGAGGTTTTAAAGCCTTTAGCCGGTCGTTGATTTTTCTGGGCCTGGTCGAATGTTGGTAGTAAACGATACAAAGAGATAGAAAAACAAATAGAAATATCAAAGTGCTGCGAAAAGTGACAGAAACAATGACATTTGGGTGCGTGGATAATTTATAATGCATTTTCTTTACACAGTGCTTGTTAAACTGTAACTATTGAAAAGTTCACACAAACAAATACATTTAGATAACTCTGCAGAGGATGTAGTTTTATCTGATCTTATAATAGAACCGCTTGATATTGTTGAGATAATAAACTGAAAGTAACAATCATTTGGTTGTGAATTAGATAGAATACAATTGTTTGTATAGGATGCTTAGTTGGTGGAACAGGGAGAGACGACAATTTGTAAACTTTGCGAGAGCTATAGTAAAATTGTTCTGGGTCCGTCTGTTTCTATGTAAACTAGTCTCTCAGTTTATCACCTATTTGAATGAAACTTCGTAATAGAAATATCAATAGACTGCTACAAATGATAGGAACAACGACATTTGGGTGCATGGATAATTTTGATTAATAAGTTTAGGGAAACAAATAAATTTAGATAACCCTGCAGATGATGTAGTCCGCAAAAATGCCTGATATTGTCGATATAATAAATTGAGAGCAACAATTATTTGATTGTTGATGGTGGTGAATGAGATGGGGTAAATATTTTTGCTAAGTTAGTGCAATAGAAAAAGACAAGAAGACGTCTTTTTCCATACCCTTGCAGAAGAAATAAAAAAATTGGTCTGTGTCCGTCTGTTCCTATGTAAACTAGTCACATAATTTTCTAGCTATTTGAATGAAACTTCATAATTCAGCTTAATTTATATAGTATAGATATAGGTCTTGCCTTTAAAACGGTGGAACATAAGTTCGAACTCTACTTAAGAAGGTCATTTATTTGTATGACGTCATGGTACTGAGACACAGAAAGTGAGTTTAAACCATAAGAAGATGAGTGCAAGGATATTTACAGTTTATTACATCTTAATACTACTAAAATAATTCTTCAATTTTTAATTGATGTGAAAGATCTTTCGAAAACCATTTGACTAGTATCCGAAATCTAACAACCCTTTTCTCTACTCCCTTTGCAGACCTATCAGATCTTCTTCGTCACTCTGAAGTCGGCCAATTCGCCTCGTCCCGCCTCTTGGATACTTGAAAAGTCTCTGGATGGCATCAATTATGAGCCCTGGCAATATTTTGGTCTCAGTGATGCAGATTGCAAGCGACGCTGGAATCTCTCGGGAGAGAATGGCAAATATTTATTTCAAAACGACACCGAAGTGATTTGCTCCACACAATTCTCCAAGCCGCTGCCACTTGAGAATGGCGAAATCCATGTCTCGCTGCTAAAGAATCGTCCCGGAGCCACGGAACAGACATCGGAACTGCAGAAATTTATCACCGCTCGATATATGAGAATACGATTGCAGGGCATGCATTCGACGGCGAATTTGGACAATAGTGTGGACTGGCTATTGGACTCGCAATCGCTGGAGAAGCGGAGCTTCTATTCGCTCAAGCAATTGAGGGTTAGTGCTCGCCTCGATTGCCATGGTCATGCAAATCTGACAGACGAAGTGAAGAGCGGAGTGGGGGGATCATCGACTGGGTTGAAGTGTCAGTGCCAACACAATGCCTGCGGGATGCAATGCGAGGAATGTTGTCCCTTGTTCCAGGATCGACCCTACAGCTTGGGAGGCGAGTGTGAGATTTGTCAGTGTCATGGCCATGCGGAGAGTTGCACGTACGATTCATTTTTGGAGAAGGGCATTTGCCAGGGCTGCGGAAATCATACGGCGGGAAATGATTGCGAGTTCTGCGAGAGCGGCTACTATAGGGAGCTGGGTGCTCCTCTGACCGAACCCTGCCTGTCCTGCTCTTGTAATCCTCAACGATCGACGGGCAGCTGCTTACCCGAGGGAGGCAATTGCCAATGCCTCGAGGGATTCGAGGGCAAACAGTGTGAGGAGTGCGCCCCTGGCTACTACGGTGACAATTGCAAGCGCTGCGAATGCGATGAGAGGGGTTCCATTCCATCGGATGGCTCCTGCTCGGATAACTGCCAGTGCAAAGCCCACGTGGAGGGCAGGACCTGCTCGCAATGCTCGCCAGGCTTCTATGACTTGAGTGCTGAGAATCCCTCTGGTTGCTCCAGTTGCTGGTGCTCCGGCGTCTCCGAGTCGTGCCACAGTTTTAAGCTCCAGACTCTGGCCTTTGAGACCTTGAATGGATGGCACATCACGGATATCCGAAGGATTCAATCGACTGCCATTGCCATGGATGTTGAAGAGAATCGCTTGATATTCGGCAATGAATTGGATGAAGTGGAGGCCATCTATTGGCAGGCTCCGCTGGGTTATCTGGGCAATCGTCTTACCAGCTATGGGGCCAGACTGCAACTGCAACTCTCCTGGGAGGTCATGCGGGGCGACACGTCGGGCAAACCGACAACCGGACCCAATGTAATCCTCTGCGGCAAGAATGGACTGAAAATTGCCTACGCCGATGAATCATTCGAGGGCATGCAAGCCCATTTGAATGTCGTACTCTCCGAGGAAACTGGCTGGTATCATGTGCCGCAGGACATTAAGGATATCAAAACTCGTCTTCGACGTACCGAAGGAGGAGACTATCACGGCGAAATAGTCACGAGATCGCAATTTCTCTCCGTTTTGGTGTCGCTCGAGGCTCTGCTCATACGAGCCGCTTTCCACACGGATCAAGTGGAAACCTCCTTGCAGCGGGCTGTCATCTATTCCGGCGGCATGGAGTTGGGTGCTCAGGCTACGAGCCGAGTGGAACAGTGCATCTGCCCGGCTGGCTACACGGGCTTGTCCTGTGAGTCCTGCTCCTTTGGCTACAAGCGAATCTACGAGAACACAACGGAGCATCAACTGGTGGGCAAATGCATACCCTGTCCCTGCAATGGCCACTCAAATTCATGTGATCTGCAGAGTGGAAGATGTGGAGATTGCATGCACAATACGTTTGGCGAGCGGTAAGTGATTGAGATACATGAATAACCCATTTTTTGCAAAGTTTAAACTCGAAAATCTTTTCCTTTTTTAAACTCACATAAATCACATCATGAATCGTTTAATATTACCATAATTTATGCCTAAATAGATGAGTTAATGAACAGGGTGACCTTTTTACCTGCAGTCTCCATTTTGGTGACCCCGAATGTGGTGAATATTTTGCCATTTCGATTGGCTATTTTCTGTGAGCGGATTAATAAAAAAGGATTTTCGTATAGCGGATTATATATATACATATATAGGATTGAAGCAAAGTTATTATAAATAAAAGAGAAAACCTAAAGAAAAGAGTTGAAAAAGGACCAGGAAAGTGACGTAATGGGAAAAGAAAAAAGGATAGTATTCCTATGAGGAGTATGAAAAGAATTCGAAACTTACAAGAAAGAAGTAGAAAATTAAATGAGAACGTAAGACAATAAGAATATTATACTAAGAGGATTCCAAAGAAAGGAAATGAATAAAATTCTTTCATCAGACAGTTTAAAAATAAGTGGGGAAGATAAGATTAGATGAGATGACTGAAAGCATTGAAGATTTTGCATAAGACACGAAAAGGATCTTACCAAAGTTGGTAAAATATGTACTTAAAAAAAGGAAAACCAAGTTTCTAGTTAAGTCTTCCTGCTAGAAGGCTATTTCAAGTCTCAGTCGAGAAGGATGTTTTAGGGAAAATTAAGGATTAATAAGGAGGTTCCTATTGGGACTCCAATTTATTCCGAGTAGTTTCAATTCTTTGTAAAATGAACAGTTGTCAGTTGTAAAAGAAACACAGAGGTGTGGAAATTGTTTCTAGATTTAGGTAGAAAACCGTTGGGATGCCTATAAATCAACATAACGGTTTCAATTCAAATTTTCTCCCATAGAGGGAAAGGAAAATGGAAAAATCGTGGTGAAATCTGGAACGGGCTTTAGCTCCTAATAAAAAGCTTTGCTCACAGAGCGGAGCTTTTGCTCAGTTCGCGCAGCGCTTCACTTAAGCTTTAGAGCTTTTTCCCTCACTGAAAAGCACTACTCCAAACGCAAAGCTTCTTAACGGAAATTTAAATGTGAATTTTTGGTTTCCCTTCGCAGGTGTGAACGCTGTCAGCTGGGATTCTATGGGAATCCCCTGCAAGGAACTGCAAACGATTGCAAACGCTGCGCCTGTCCACTTCTCGAGGATGAGAACAATTTCTCGCCCAGTTGCCAACTGAAATCCTACAATTACATGGACCTGAATCCGCAATTCGAACTGATTGAGCATGCGGAATACATTTGCACACAGTGTCCCGAGGGTTATACGGGCGATCATTGTCAGGATTGTGATGACGGTTACTTCGGGAATCCCCTCCAGCCGGGTAATAAGTGTCAACGATGCGATTGTGAGGGAGGTCCTTGCAATGTGACGACGGGAGTCTGCATTACCTGTCAGGGCAACACCGAAGGATGGCACTGCGAACGCTGCAAGTTGGGTTACTGGGGTGATCCCGCCGTCGGCTGTGATCCCTGCCATTGCCACAGCGAAGGCTCGGAGAGTGGACTCTGCGACAGCACCAACGGGCAGTGTCTCTGCAAGCCTCGTTATGCTGGTCAAAAGTGCGATGGATGCGACGAGGGTTACGCTCACGTGGAACTACAGTGTTTGCCCTGCAATTGCGATCCACTGGGAGCTGCGATCTTAGACACTTGTGATCCGCAAACGGGTCAATGTTCGTGCAGATCCGGTGTGATGGGTGTCAAGTGTCACGAGTGTCAGAATGGTTACTTTGGCATGAATGTGAATGCCGAACAACTGGAGGATCTGGCAGCCCTACGACACGCTGAAAACGATGACGAATGGGAACTCATTCGTTCCGGAGATGGTGATGCTGATGGTGATGATCAAAACGATGGCAATCCCGTGGCCTGTGAGGGTGAGTAATCCCAAAATACAATTGCAATTAAAGTGAAGCGAGAACAAAGAAAAAATGCTCCACCTATTCCACCTATGAAGAACAGATGTGTGTGTGGAGATGAGTTGGGGGCGGGGGGAAAACATAATTAAATTGGCGTTCTACTTTGAAACGAGAAGAAGTGAAGAGTCTGATGTATGTGGGGCTCTCGTGTGGCCTCGATTCGTCTTCTTAGATGCGTTTCTCGTTCGTTCGAATGCATATATCAGTCAAGTTCTAGATGGGCATCTGTTTTTCTAAGTATCTAAAGCAAGTTCATCACATTAAGATTTCGTTAAAAATGTAACCCCAAATTAAAACACAATTTCAATTTAAAAAGGTTTTTTTCAAATCTTTTTGTGTGGTAATGTAATATACTCGATGTGTTGTAGCTAGTTCTCCTTGAACGTATTTTCAACTGTAAAACTTGGACAATGGCTAAAAACTAAAAAAGATGAATAGGAAAAAACAACTTCAAACACACACACAACTCATCTCAAATAACCAGACTTGTCGTCTAGGTGAATGAGTGACTTGCTGCTGGTTGTTTTTTTCTTGTACTTGGGCCAGAACTCGAATTGCATAACCCAAACAAGAGACACCATCGCCTCCACCTCCTCCTCCTCCCACTCCCACTCCCACTCCCCTATTTGCATGCACCTTTCCCATTGTGAGCGAGTATTTTCTGAAGTGTTTTATTGTATTCCCTCTCTCTGTTTTTTTTTTTTTGTGTCTAATTGTTTGTCTGTCATTGGCCTTTGGTCATGCCTCAAGAAAATGTTGCCGCCAGCAACAACAAAAAAATTGCAGAAAAAAAAAATGGTATTCATTTAGACATTTTATGAGCGCTTAACATTAAAAATGCGTTTTTAGCTACTTGCTTAATTTTTCAAAAAAAGTTATGATGCAAAAATGTTGTGTGTAATGGATTTTAACGCGAAAAGCGAATTCATTTCAATGTTTTTAAACATTTAAGTTTAGATTTTGGTGCAGATGTTTTTTGTCTTTTGTACTTTTAAATTAAATTTAGGATTCTTTTGTTGATCTTTAAATATAAATCTTTTCCAGTTGGTCTCGAAAAATCAAGGAGTATAACGTTAAAAGATTTATAGATTTTCTTTACAAAATTACATTTGATGTGCATTTTTTATCCATAAAATACAAAACTGCACCATAAAGATAAAGTCTGAGATTTATGTTTTTTATGTTAATGATTTTTTGAAAAACAGTTATTTATGGTCTTTGCTAAAAATAGTATTACAAAGTATCTTTGGATTTCCTACATTCCGTATAAAACGATAGAAAGTCAATATTAGGAATTTTGTACAGGATTTCAATGAAACGGGTGTTCAATTTCATTTCAGTTTCAATTTTTAATGTTATATTGAGTCCAAAAGTAGTTTGAAGTGTTTGAATAATAACGAATAATAATAAAATATAATAATATTTAAATACTAACGAATTTGTCATAATATTATACTTATGAATTAAAATTTGTTCAAGACCAAGAGCTCGATTATAATTTCCTTTTACAAAAAAGTTTATATATTGCATTTACAAACTTAAGTGAGCAAGTTCGTTGGTTAAGTAATATCGCTTATTAAGCTACAATATTAATTATGGTTTTGTGGTTGAAAAAATGTTGGATGAAAACTAAACAAATCCGAATTCATCAAACCATCAAATAATAAATCTAATTGGTTTTATCTTGACGATCCCGTTCCGCTTAATCATATCGGCGATATTTATATATGATGTTATATGTCTGTTAAATCTTATACACGATATTCTCTGTAATAAATTTCAATGAATCTTAACGATAAATGGAGAACAATATTTGATTTTGAAGAGCGTCTGAGAGGTGAGTCTTTCACTTACCAAAGACTAGAGCCTATTAAAGCCGATTGTGTCTTTAGGGTATCACTAAACTGACTACATTTATGTTGACTGACCAAAAATAAAAGCTAATTTTATTTATAACCCGAAACTACTTGGCTACATAAGTTATGATGTAGCATTAAATTCGTGCAGCCAAATGCAAATAATTCATTAGTTTTTGGGCAAATAAAAATAAACTCATATATGATTGGCAGAAATTCCAACAACACGTCCAAATAAAACCCCTTTGCTTCACACACACACACACACACACACACACACACAGGCACTCTACAGTTTGACAGCCACTGTTTACAGCAACTGGTTTGGCAGTCATCTGGGTCATAAATCTTCTGGACTTCTGTGTAACTCTCCATTAGATAAAAAAAAGCAAAAAATCGAATTAAAGTCCAATAACCAGGAGCCAGTTCTTCTTGGAGGCAAAACTCCTATCGGTGCATCAAACAAACAAACGAACGAAACAAGAAAAGGAGGCAACTGAAGACCATTACAATGGAATCTAGCCATGACAATTGCACCGAAAGTAGACCCCCAGACACCCACGTGAATTGCTCTAGAGAAAGACCTGCCAGACAATGCTAAAACAAAAAGAAAAAAAGATTTTGCCATTAATATTAATTTAAAAAGCCAAATAATGATGGAAAGGAATCGATAAGAGTTTTTGGTTATCGAAACAATTTCACTTTGCCTTTTGGCCTCTGGAAATCTTAACGAACCTGATGCATGGTATATCCAAGTCGGCCCGGCGATGGAAATTTCAAACAATCCTCAAATAAACTTGAATTAAAAATGCAAATATAAAGTTTCAAATGTTTAAAAAAATGTTGCACATATTTTTGCTTACAAATTCAATTTAAATATCCTCAATTAGTTGCTTTTAATTAAGAGAGTTCTCATTCTCAAAATTCCCTAAATTAAGTGCCCTTAATTAATAGAGTTTCCCTAAATGAAGTGCCTTTAATATAAGGAGTTTTCATTAGGCGAAGATTGTTTTTTTTTTCTGAATCAATTGCCTTTTTCTTGCCTCTTACACTGATTGTGGTTGTCTCTAGGCCTGCATTGAAATTGGTTTTCAAACCGTAACAAAATCTAGTGCAAATTATTTGCAGCTCATTTAAATTCCCCCACATGCCCCTCCCCACTCCCCCCCACACTTCTGGGGAACCAGTCACTTTGGTCATTAGGCAAAAAGAAACATAGCATAAAAACCACAACAGTAGCACGTGCAATTTTTGGTTTTTTTCCTTCTTGATTTTGTTTTTTTTTTTGTGTTTTTACTGTTGTCTAATTTATAGCCCACGCATAAAAATTGAAATTTTGTTGTTGTTGTCTCCATTGGTAGATTGGTGCACTTATCTTGGAAAGAAATTAAGCAGCAAACTACGAGATACATTTAGCCGCTGGTCATATTTTGTAATCAGTTCCATTTGCTGCCGCTCACCAAACTGCCACAAAAAAACACACACTCAAACACACTCTTACACATACACACACTTACAGGTGTGTGAGGTAAAGTTACAGCAGACTGCATGGAGCCAGAAATGTTGATGGTTGTCGTTGTCCAGTTTGAGAGACCTCAAGCCAAAAACCCAGCCCCAAACCGCAAGCCCCAAAACCAAAGTCAAGCCATAGTCAAGCCATAGTCAAGCCACTTTGGCAATCCAAGTCAAGCGGCATATTTGTGTGTAGTTGTTGTGGTTGATGTTGTTGTTGTTGTTTTTGCGTTGACATTTTTATGGACATTGGAATGCTCAGACTCAGACTCAGACAGAGAGCGAGACTTCGACGATTGCCCGATTCCGATTCCGATTCGAAGCTCAAATTGTTTCCACTTTGACTTTGTGCCCCGTTTAACGAGAGACTGATTAGTTGAAAAATTTCAAATATTTGTGTTAAATAACTTAACAATTAATTGCATTTGGCTTGTGCGATGCGATATTTTGGCGGTTTTTTCTTTCAAATGAAGTCATACAATTTCATTTGATCGCGGCATCTTGGCGGTGCCATAAAAAGCATCATCAAAAGCAAATGACAAAAAAAAAAAAAAAAAATCAAACCACTCCCAATATATAAAAAATTAAATAAATTTTAGTCTCAACTTTCCACCCACCTAATGAAACTCTACGAAAAAAAAATACCATTGCATGCCATTCCAATCTATAGCCGGAAAATTGGAACATGTATGTAGTATATATATAGCTGGCCCATAAATCTTAGGCCATTGTCTCCTTTATAACATAGATTTGCACTCGAAAGCCTGCAAACGTGGCGCATGCGCGACGAAGAACATTTGTAAGAGCAATTAAAATCACACCACGACCAAAAAGGCGAAGGAAACTACGACGACGACGACAGCGACAGCAGCAGCAAAAGCAACATGGACGTTGGTAAACCCAACGAAAAAGAAAAGAAAAACACCTTGGGATTTGGGAAACTCACTTTGATATACTGAAGCTTAGATACCCTTACACAATTTGTACAACTTTTGCTTAATTTTTCATAGCTTAGACAATATTTTAGAAATTTACAAGAATAAAATATGTTAAGCAATTATTTCGACAGAAGGTGAGCATCCAAATGGAATATTCTTTATAGTAATAAATGCGACTACAATTTCGACCAATTTACCATGGGAAATCTATGTATGTAGGTCCTATAATATATTGTAATCTAAACACGATTCAAAAGTCTGATTTCTATACCAATATCAGGCTTGATTATGGCAGCTATTATAACTTTTTATAGCATATCAACATTTGAATAGGAACACTTCCGATTTGAAAAACTTATAATAACTTATCTAAGAATTCTGGAGTTCATTTAGGAAATATCTAAAAAAAACACTCGAATAAATTTGAAGAAAATTCTTGCAAATTCTATCACGAGTATAAAAGAATCTTGTGATGTATCTAAAAAAAAAAACATTTTTGTAATAATCTAACAGATTTGTATTATTATTTCACATCTGTTCCGTACATCTCTATCCTTTCAGACTTCTCAGCGATACGAAAGTTAAGGATTTGTTCATGAGTTATTCAAATCTTGGGAAACCTTTTTGTAATAATTCGAAAGGTTATTCTTACTATTTTATTTCTGCCTATTAAGACTTCTCGGTTTTATTCAAATCGATTGTTGTTCCATAGCAACAATTGCGTCATTTCAATTTATCGTTTCAATTTATTTAGAAAACTGATAAAAGAATTGTATTTATTTATTATTTATTAAAGCCGAAAATTATAGAAAAATTTGGCTTTAAGAAGCGTTTGTTTAAAACGCTGTAAACTCGTTATTACATTTGTTTCAAGAATAGGAAAAGCAAACAACATTGACTTCCTAAGAGCATTGCAAACACCTGATCACATTTCCAATACCCTCAGCAGCAAGAGTATAACAAAAACAAAAGCAAAAAAAAAAAAACATTAAAAATATCATCAACAGGCAACTGGCCAAGCAGGCAGAAATACGAAAAACTCCTTCTCATTGAAGCGAAAGTCTTGTGGGCCATAAATTAGAAAGAGCAAAAATAAAATACTCAACTCGAATACAGTTTTAGAGGCACTTCGAAGCCATACAGCGCGCCGCGTTGCAGCAATTGTAAACAAATTGTCATTTGACAATTACACTTTTGTGTATTTTCTTACATTCATTAGTGTCAATTGCAACGTTTTTTCCCCCTTTATTTTTTTTTGCATGACATCTTCAACATTTACCGCTTTGCCATGTTCATTTGGCGTTCATTTTTCTGCTTCTTTTTTCTGTGTTCGAAATTATATTGAGATTTATTGCCAATTGGCAATTGAATGTGCGAGGATGGCCAAGATCCTCTTGCTCCCAATTGTACAAGTTGAGTTGCTGCTCCATTTTCACTCTGTCTTCTCATCTTCATCTTCATCGCTGCCCCATTCACATCTCGTTTTGTCCATAAAATTGTGCAGTTCTCTTATTTGTGTGTGTGTGTGTGTGTGTGTGCTATGACAATTTTCGGTCTGAAAAAATATACTTTCAATGAACAAGAGATACTTGTCAGAGAGACAAGAGATGAGATTTTCCATCCTAAAAATCTTTTTGGTTAGTTTTGTAATTGTTTTGACCCAGTTGAGTATTGAGGCATTTCAAATTGTTTGCACATGTGCTTTATGGATGAGAAGAGTTTTAAAATCTTGGAGGATAGCAAATTCTTTGGAATTTAGCAAAGGGAAAACAGATAATCTTATTCCAACGAAAACCTTGTGGAGTAATTTTCTGCGAATGTAAAACATCATAACTAAATTTGAACTGGAGTGGAATAGAAAATGCCTTACAAAAACTAAATATATTGCAAATTTCTGGCTTCTTCAAATAATTATTCCTTAAATGAATGGCAACATAATATTATACTGCCGAAGTTTTACCCCTTATTCAGGCAATTATTCATAAAATGATGACTAAATTAGTTATCTTGAAAAGCATCTAAAATTTTCCTCCCTTATTGAATAACTCCATTGATGGTTAAATGCATCTCAGAGCCAAAAGATAATTGACTTGAATTGTTAAACTAAAACTAAACTTATATCTAAACTAAACTAAACTATAATCTTCGAACAATTCTTCACATCCTAATTTAAGAAGTATTTACCAATCTTTTTTTTGGCTATTCTGGCAAGTGAAAGGCATTTTATATATCAAACTGGTCTTATGAATTTAACGAATTATTTTCAATTGGAAATATTGAATATCGGCAAAACAACTTACTATTTTCAAATCAAAGGATAAATAGAAACTTGTCATCAAAGCGAACTTAAATGCATCTACAAAAAAAATGTTTATATAGAACTTCGTTTTCAGTTTTATTTACAAACTGTAGAAATAGATTTTATAATTGTCATAGATTTATTTATTAACTATCCAAATAGGTTTCACGATTGCTTTAAAAAGGGTTTCAAATATGAAGAGCTGTAGGAAAACGTAATACAAAACAATAGGAGCAAAAGCACTTCTTCAAGTGGCCCCAATTGGGAATGAATAATGAAATTTCTCCAATGCAATTTTTCTTAGTTTTACTAGAGCTAAAATTCCTTTAAAGTGTTCAAAGCTGTATCGTCAAATTGCAACCCTTAAAAACGGCTAAGAATACAAAATTTACGATTCATTATCTCAATACAATGATTAACATAAAGTCGAAAGATTCACAAAATTATTTTGGAGTCGAGAACATCAACATTAGAATAAGTATAGTTGAAGGTATGCCAAAGAAGACTACAAGAAAGAGTAAGATTTAATTAGTTGAGTTAACTATGGCCAGTGCATTTCACCATGGAAAAGTATCTCGCTTTTAAATGAACTATTTAATTATTTTAAAACAAAGCTAAAAAAGTATTAATAACAAATGCAATTTCATTTTCATTTTTATTCAGTTTTCTAAAGAAGTCTCTGAGGTTTTTCAGTCGCATTCAAAATTACATGCTAGGATTACTTTTGATTAGGATGAATGTACCCGCTGCAAAAGGGTATAGCCGAATCATCTAAGCATTCATTATAATTATCAATAAAAATGCCAATTGAATGGCTTGTCAGTTGACACTTTGCATCATTTAATCAGCGATTACAAAATCAACTCTGGTAATCTTTTTAGAAAGGCCACCCAAATGTAGGAAAACGAAAAACTTCAAAATTTTCAAATAATCTTTTAAATATTTAACAAACACAAAAAACTATATATAGGGGAAACATATTAAAAATAAAGAAACCTGAAAGCTGAAGCTGAAGCTAAGGCAATTAATAAATTATTTCCAGTCAATAAACTTTGAAAGCATTGCAACATACGTTTTCTGTGCAGTGTGGAGGCGCCCCGCGGATGCACAAGCGCCTCACCAAGTCGGTTGGTTCATTAGGGTCAGAAGATGACTGCGACGGGGACGGGGACGGGGACGGGGATTGTGGGGGGGATGTGAGTCGAGACTTTGTCTTTACTCTGTGGGCAGAGAGTATTTGCTTTGGCGGTTAATAAAAATTAGCCGGATCGTAAAACTGAGACTCTCATAAAATCAACTCACAAATTGAATTGCACTTCATTCATAAACTAAACATATAAATTTGTTTTTCATTTCCAATTTATGAATTGGAAAAATCAAAGAAATTTTGTGGCAAGTGTGAAATTTTACCTGTATATTGCAGGTGAGAATTTCTGGTGTTTAGCTGCTCGTAAATGAAATGGGAAAGAACGTTCTATGAGGTGAAGGGGATTGCCGTGTGAGTGACATCGAGTGGTTTCCTCTGAACTTTCTCCCATATGCACAATAAAAGAGGGGGGCGGAAGCCCTTCTCTATACTCCATATGACAACTTGTTGGAGGGAAAAAACATTTTCCTTTGCATTTTTCTGCTACTTGATTGATTACAAAACGTGCGCCAAGCATTTTCATGGCATCTGTGCAACAAGCAACAAGAACTGGCAATTGTTTTTTTTTGTTTTTTCTGCGCTGCGATTTTTCCACAATGCCATTTTCTTCATTTGCGCCTAACAATGGGAACACTTTGTCACGATTTTTGTGGTCCCAAAAACTCTAACAAGACAGGGGCAACATGTTGCTTAGATTCATTGTTGCCTGCTACCATTTAATGTTGCCGTTGCTCTTACTGCCGTCTTGAATTATCACCCAAGCTACATAGCGGCAGCAGCAGCATGTGTGTGACTTGGACTCCCGAGGCGGTGCATAACAAAAAAGGCCAAAGTCAAAGAGCCTCAGAGAAGTGCCGCTCGCTTTTTCGGTTCGCTTTCTGAACTTTCCTCCAGAGAGTTTCAAGTCCAACCTGTTGATGCTTCAGTCATAATTTTTACTGCCACACGTTGACAATAGAGAGGGGGAAAGAGGTGAAGGAAAGATAGGAAGATTCCTTTTTTATTTATGGTTGCATCGAGCTACTGTGACCATGGCCAGGTCTCTGGACCTGGACCTGGACCTGGGCATGTGGCACGTTAATGATCTTGTTACCCCGGGAGAGACTATATGTCGGGGCCCTTTTTGCATGGCGCAGAATCAAGCCGAGTCAGAGATGAGGTGTGCTGCAGCTAACGAGCTTTTTTTTGTGCCCCCTCCTCGCGTTAATTTGTGATTGTGTGAAATGCTAGTTAGATGATGAATCAGTGTGAATCATTCATAATTGGCGGCGTGAAAGAGGCATTCAAATGTGGCTAGTGAATGAATTTAAGTTGTTTCGTTAGCTGAAAACTATGAGAAACTATTTGTTGTCAGAATAACTGTTGTTAGTTCGACATCCTTTGCAATTACTAACTTAACTAGAATTTATACTTTTAATGTGGTCACACTTATTTTGTATTTTTTTTTCATCTCTCTTTACAAACATACAGAAACAGTTATGAATTTCTAGTAATAGCAATTAAATAAGATTTATTCATTCAGTCAAAATGTATTTAGTGTGACCTTACTATTAAAGCTTATTGAAACAACTAGAACTAGTTTAATAAGAGTGACTTGAAGCTTAGTAATAGAGTTTCCCAACGGTTATCCTTGAATGTTGTAGGAAAATACAGGAATAGTTTGGAATTTCTAGTAATAACATTTAATTCTAGTTGTTTTAATTGAAATGTATTCACTTCGCCCAAAGAACTAGTTCCATGTTAGTTACTGAAAGTGAAGTGAAAGATTTATACATATTCACCCTGGAAATTGTAGTGGAAAGGTAAGTCAAGGTTTTTGTCAAGTGTTCCTTCATTATCTTCTCGGGCTGCTGCTATTTTCAAGATTACTGGGGAACCACACTGTGTCGAAACAGAAGAACTAGTTCAATACGAGTGACTGAAAGTAGACTAAATGAGTTTCTGAAAGTTATGTGCAAAATTTATACTTATTCACTTTAAAAGTTGTTGCGCTGACGTCAATCCAGGTGGTTTCTGAAACCCTAGAATAACCTTCTCGTTCTGCTGTCCTTTTTCAAGAATATTGGAGAAACCATGCAGTGTCTAAACAAATGAACTAGTTCCTTTTTATAATTCTCAGAAAAAGACTTCAGAAATACGATAGAATAATTGTTATATACTGAACTTGTACCACATAATAAGTAAACTCAACTAAACTAGCAAAAACTTAAGTAAATTCATGAAAACAAATACTTTGCGAGTAGTTTTTGTTTTACTATTAAACGGACTTCCTATAACCTTATGGCTTTAAATATAGTTTTTTCCCTGCCTCAGAGTTAATAGTTACTTTTGACTTTGTCGCACTTTATGAAGTGAACGTAAATGATCATTGTACAAACAACACCGACTCGGTTGCTCCCCCCCAGCATCTTGATTTTCATCATAATGTGGTCGTGTTTCGTGCTTTGGACGATTAGCACTTCCCATGCATTTGGTCGTCGTTGTTGAATTTGTTTAGACTGCTGCACTTCCGTTTCGTGGCAAGCTAGCTGAAACTAGACTCTCCATCCTCTCTACCCATAGAGAGTCATCTGTCTTTGTAGTGGTCCCCAACAGCACCAGCAACAACAGCAAACACAGACACGACACGTCATCAACCTGACATTTAAATTGTGCTCTTGATAAAGTTGCCAACATTTTTTTATGACAAACTAAGAGAGGAGGAAGAGAAGGAGGAGGAGCTGCATACAAGGTGATTGTAGAGGAGGAGTGCAACAAATGGTCAACATTGTTGCCGCAAAACAGAATGTTTTATCTGTTTGGGTTTTGGTCAGCTGTCATAAGAGTCTCTAAATAAAGGCCTCTACATCACACATTGAGAGAGCGAGTGTGTGTGGTCCATTCGATGTATATCATGCGAGGCCAATTAATGTCAGCAATTGTGACAGCACACAAAATTGAACAGCTTTCCAGGTATTTAAAGTTAAACACAATATAAATACCGTATGCAAATTTCTTGCTTAAATTTCGAATTTAAGAAGAGTCGTAAAAAAAAACATACTAGTCTCTTCTTGAGTCATCTGAAGACAGTTGTTCTTTTTCGATTTTTCTTTTACGGTTATTAGAAGTTTTCTACAAGACATTAAAATATCATAAAAATAGAAAGAAATGCTCAAGTAGTTGGACTTTTCTTTAAGTAATTACATGGAGTCAGTCGTCAGAGATGTTTTTCCATTAGTTTTATATTATGAATGACCGCAAAACATGTCAAATGCATTTAGATAGAAAATGGTTCCAGGGCATCATCCCATTTTGGGTGGGCGTTAACTAATGCACTTTCCCCTGCTAACTAACTAGCCAGGCTTAATCCATCACCATCTTTTTGGCTCAATGGCACGACACGCAACTCAATTTCCCCTCCTTCCCTGCCTTGCCTTGCCTTTCCTTTCGATTCCATTGCAAATATTGGCACACACACACACACACACACGCACAACACACGACAACGTAAATCACAAGTGCAATTAACAACTAAAACGACGACGATCATCCAGGCAATCAATTTGAAGTTGGCATCGTGTTTTTTTTTTTTAGCCGGAAATTGTTGTTTGCTCAATAAAACTAAATTGCAATTAAACAAAATTGCTAATTTCGAATGATGACAGGCTCCATAAATTGGTTAAAGTGGGCGCTAAAAGGGGTAAAGATTTTTTTGCAGTTTCTGTTGATTTGTTTAATGAAATTGCCAATTGACATTTGTGAGAAAAACGCAAATTCATAGTGGGCTTTATTCGATCAATATTGGAGAAGACATAACAAGACATCAAATAGTATTTCAATCAACTAAAATGACATCCAATCAAAGAGTCACTCAGATAAAATGATTGAAAATTAAATTCAGATTCAAATGGCTCATAAAGAAATTTATTAGAATTTTAAGGAATAATGAATCGAAAGTAGTTTCTACATGAACATTGAAATTAAATTTGACTATTAGAAAAATGGATAACTTTCTTTTAGTTATCTTTCTTTAGTTATCTAACTTTTTAACACAAACAAAAAAATTTTCGTCTCGTTTCAATAAGTAGCATGATCCAAAAAAGAAAACGTTCTTTAAATGAGGGGTTTTTATTGTAGAATATTTTTTGTTCGAGTACTACCAGAAGTGACTCCTTTTTATGCAGCACTTGAATATGTTCACGAGTGGGAAGCCACGAGTTAAAGCTTGTATTTTGTTATGATATTATAATTTCGAATATTTATAAATATAACAAAATTAATATACTGCTCGGTAAAGATCTTATGATGGGAAAAAAGTAAAAATAAATGCACAAAGGCTGTAATCTCCCATAGTCGAAAAATGAGTGCTTGTAAGTGTATATGTGGCAGAAAATAATAGTTATGGGATGTATAATGAATAATTAATCCAATAGTAGGTAATTAAGTATTTTTTTTTGAGTGAGTTATTGCTGTCCTATAGCTTTAGCCGTGGTCCTCTTTATTGTTTGCTTTTTAGAGTTCTGCATATTTTAGCATCTAGTTACAACGACCGCATCTAATTTGGTTTTACCCTTATGGCTCTTTCTAACTTAATCCTCTTCTAAATTGGCATTTCGAACTTTCGCTACATGGCAGCACGTTCTTCTTCTCTTAGCAAAAGCTTTTACCGCCAAGTGCAATAAAAAATTGCAAAAAATCAATTAAAATCAAGACGACAGCTGCCCCAACAACAACTATAACTAGACAGAGAGAGAGAGGGAGAGAGAGGTTGAGGATTTTTGGACAACGTCAAAATTTAATGCATTTGCACTTGACACGCAAAGGAAGTTAGCAACAGTTGCAACAACATCGGCAGCAGCAGCAACAGCAGCCGCAGCAGAAACAGCGACATCGGCAGCAGCAGCAGCAGCAACAAGCCCAAAAGTCTTGACTTGGCTAATGCCCCATGGGCAACAGCATCGCGTAGAAACAAGATCAAAAGGTCGAAGATTGCGCTAACCCAGGGACGCCCACTTTTTCGCACGCTCCGCGCCGGATATGCGCGAGGTATCCGAGGTTTCAAAGGGGAACATAGATAAACTTGGAGTCTAATCTATAATAATGCAGCTGGCTTATAAAATTTTGAAATTGAAAAAAAAAAACAAACCAAATGGGGGAGAGAAAAGTGACCGCCGCTGGAAAAATTCTTTCATCAAGCTCTTTGAATGAGGAACCAAAGTACAACTAGAGAAAGCGATGCACCATCTTCCTTTGCGCAGCTCGACAACCCTGTACGCAATATAACCCATGCGTAAATCCATTCAAGTTTCATGGCTTAGTGCAAAGAGGAGAAAAAAGAGAGAAAAAAATTGCCAAGCACAATAAATAGTATCAATCACAAATGATCGCAAAACGAGAGAGTCTTTTGACTGCACCCAGAGGGTCTCAACTGGCCAAACTTGCAGCTGGCCCGACGAAACTCCTCCTCCGCCATCTCCCCCTCTCCCTCTGAAGGAGCTCTGGGACCGCCAACTTCTTCATATTTAGCTTTAGCACAACAAATAATGATTCATGCGAGAAAAGTAGCGGCACAAGAACAGGTTCTAAGTGGCCAAACACCGAAACGTGACTGGATTCGAGAGACTCGAAGGTACAATAAAAATTAAAGAAACCCAAAACAACAACAACAAAAAGAAGAGCCGGTCCCCATGGAGACAGAGACAGAAACTGAGAGAGAGAGAGAAGAAGATCCTTTAGCGGCACATGTGCACATGCATTATGGTTCAATAGGTCAACGATGCGTTGAATGACGACCACAAAGTTGTAGAGAGCGAGAGATGCCATAAACGAAAAGATCATTGCATGAAAAATTACAGTAAGACACGTCAATCCTTCCCAGCCCAGCAAACGGGCTCTTCTTCTTCTCCTCTTTTGACTCTTGTCCAAATATGCGAAACCAAAGAGCCGAAACGAAACCGATTGCGATCGCAACAAATCAGAAGAAAAGTTGTCTTAAATGCGATTCGACGGTTTCTTCTCAGTCCACCAGACCACCAAAGGGGGACAGGAACGGCCCAAGCAGAGGCGCGGAATTGCAGCGCAGCATTTCGCAGTTTGTCAAAAAGATGTTGGCGTTTTGATAATTTTCTGAACACTCAGTCACACACACATACACACACAGTTGAGAAAATTGGTGTGTAGGATTTCCTGTTTCTAAACAGAGTTTTTCCTTTTTTAAGATTTTCTTTCTATTCGTTTTGTTTCTATTTTTATTTTTTATGTTTAGAGGCCGCAACAAATCTGCGGCTGATTTAAATCTTTTGCATTTACTTATTGTTAGTTTGTAGTTAGAGGTTTTAAAAAAAGATTTCCTCATGTGGGCTTGACTTTGACACCGAACATTGGTAGGGGATTTGAAATGAGGTAAACCGACATAAAGTCCACTTAGTTGAGAAACGAAATGCTAAGTTAACAGATCGAGAATGGGGTACAGGGAATCCAATTTACTCTTAAGATATCACATAAAAAACTCAAAAGCATTGTAAACTTATTTAGAGTTTGAGGGTTTCACTTTCTTCTAATGTATATCGTAAATAGAAATTTGTAGTTCTCTAAATATTGCCAAAGTCTGGTATTTTGAAATGTCGTTTTTATTTTAGAGAACATCAGGAGGCTCAATAATAACAATATCGTAAATTGGTAAACTCAAACTGTTAGTATTCATCCTGCACGATCCGAATGAAATTATGCTAGCGTATTGGTTGGTTTGAATAACTTAATTTATTAATTTTTTGCGTATCGTAATTTGGTATGATTTAATATCGTTAACTTAAATGGAACACTAAGTAAACTCTTAAAATGAAGCTGTCGCAGATTTTATTTCCTTTCACATTATATTTCCTTCAAAATAAATTTAAATATTTATTTGTTTAAGCAGAAATGGTCAAGTCCTATACCTATATGTACTTCCACATAATGATACATAATACTAATAAGTTGTTTTAGACATAAACATCGTAATTTTGTAAAATTTTAAATTGCATTTGTATGCCCTTAACTCAGCGTAATATCGTAATCTGAAAGAAAATTGGGTAAACTTTTGAAATAAAGTTGACGCAGATGTCTTTCTATCTTTAACTGAGCACGACCATGTGAATATCGTAATCCGATAAAGTTAAACAAAGTTGGGTAAACTTTTGAAGTGATTCGAAAGTTTTGTCACAGATGTGAATATCGTAATTTGGTTATGTTTCTATATTTTTAAGCATGACCATATCAATATCGTTTTATGGTAAAGTTAGACAAAGAAGAATTCAAAGCGGATTACGAATTTAGCGGCGAAACTGTTGTCTATAGTACACTACAACATCGTATTTAGTATTAGTAACTTTTTACCACCTAATGCTCTATCAAACATGAAAAGATGATGATATTTTTTATACGCTATGATGCAATGCAAAAAAAAGGAGCCAGAAAGAAAAACTGCAATCGCTACAAGGAAAACATCCAACAATTTTTTTCCATAATCAGCAAAATGAGCTACAAATAGCTTTAGTTGTCGTCTGCATATGGGCACCGCACCTTGCTACCAGCAGCAATGACGGCGGCAACTGGCAACGGCAATCCGCACCAGACATGGCCAGACGATGACGACGACGACGACGACGACTACGACAACGAGGACGGACGAATGAACCAGGCTAAAGCTAAAGCTAAAGAGCCGGGCCTAGGCCTAGACCTGGACGAAACAAACATTCCATACCATGTCACAAATGCAGTTATTTATGCGCTTTAGACATTTCTGACTGCCGCTAGAAGTATTTTCCATCTCTTTCACTCAAGCATACAGTCTTTCTCTCTCTCTCTGGCTGTCTCGCTGTCTCTGTCTGTCTATCTGACATTGTCACATGAACATGTCGCGTTAACCTTTCGCGCCAAACCAAAAACAAACAGCAGGAGGCCCAAAGCAAAGAGACTAAGCGACAGAGAGAGAGGGAGAGGGACGAAGAGAGTCTCTTCTTTATGCATGTGCAATCTTAGACAAAACTTATTATTCTTCTCTATGGAAAAACTGTCAATATTTTAATTGCCAAGTTGTGAGCCGGTCCCAAAGTCCGATTTCGAGTCCACTGCGTGTGTCCGCATTCTGCGGGAAAATCATTTTTTTTCATTTTTTCTCTTTCGCTGCTGCTGCTGCTGCTGCTGGTTGCCACTTTTTCCAATAAAGCAAATCGTCTTGGAAACGTGCCAAGCATTTCAAAAGTTAAAAAAAAAAAATTGATCTGAGAGTGGTTTCATGTGGTTCAGTGAGTTTTTCTTATCCTAACCTTTTTGTCTCGCATAAGTGAGCTATAAAAATGTCAAAAAAAAAAAAAACAGATTCAAAATAGCCAAAAACAAAATATGGGCCTGCGACGAGGATCGCATAATGAAAAGAAAAGCTTTGAAATTTCTTTTCTTTAGAAATTGTATAATAATTCGAAAAGAAATACACAAACTGATCCACATATGGTGGAAGACACACGTGCCGCACCACAAAGTGCAGTTAGAGATAAAGCTTTTACCCCTTTACCCTGCACTACAATCTCGGCAATTGAAAACCATAATTTAATTCTATAAATAGGCCAAAAGTATTGGGGGTCTTGAGTCATTGGGCAGAGGGTGGGGCAATTTCAAAAGAAACAAGGTCAAGAGCTAGATCTGGCAGTCAAAAGGGGCAGAACGGTGTGGCATGTACTTTTCTTTGGAAAAGTAAACAAATGAGCATGAAATAAATTAATACTCAAAGTTGGTATTATCGTTGTATATCTATTTGAGCGGAGCCCGAATCGATTTACGGTCTTAGCTTCATCCAAAATGTATACCCTCAGTCTTTAACTCTGTAAATCGTCATGTCTTTTCAATCACCTTGGTTTTTTAAAATCAACTTTATTGCATTTCATCGCTAATTACTTGAGATTTATTCTTATACCATATATTTCTTAAGGTCCCAAAATACCAAATTTTATAGTAATACCTAACAGATTCAAAAACTTATAGAATATGGACAGATAGAATGTTTGAACACATACATATAGATATATAACATATTTTATTATTTATTTATTAGAATCGCTTACTTAGTATTGAGTGGCTAACGTTATTATTTCTCCCATCGATTCAAACAAAAACATCACGAAATAAGAATAAATAATAAGTTTGCCCCATAAAACATTTTTACACATCGATCCTACAGAAGTAAGTTGTTTTGGAGCCTAAGATCATTCAAATAAGTCGTAAGAATTGTTAAAGATGGATGATTCAAGATAATTTATTACGATATTTGTGAGTATATTTTCGAAAAAATAATATTTTCAGTGAGTCTGTATTTCGATGATAGAAGTTTACAAAGTTTTAAGCAAAAATGTTTTTCTACACTTATGTTTAAATGCTATTAACAAACACACGACACAACTATTTTTGAAAATAGAAGCTATAAGATAATTTATTACGTTATTCTGGATTACATCTTCAAAGTAAATTGTATTTATAGTGAAATTAATGCAGGCCGATGATTTAAGTTCGTCTAAGAAATTAGAAGATTTGGTTATTTCTTTTAAATTGTAGTAAAATTTTATTAAAAGAGAACGAAAATAATTTTCATTATCAGATAAAAGTGGCAACTTGGGTGTTCGTAAAGTTTAGGGATACGGTGGGGAGTATAGAAAAAGGTTACGACGCATTAATGGGTTACATTACATACGGATATGCGGATATCCTTAAACATTTTCCCACTATTTTTCATTTTCATTTTTTTTAAATTTAAAAAAAAAATGCTAAAAACCAAATTTTTCGGGTATTCATGTCCAAAACCTCTAAAAAATGGTTTTTCGAATTTGTATCATTATCAATATCGTAAGTAAACAGCCGCAAAATGTTGCTAGCAACAAAAGCCAGCGGCAGTATGACCGTTTCTCATCATACCCAAAAAGTGCTAGCAACATTGAATCGCGCACAGTCGCTCTCTCTCTCTCTCTCTTTCACGTTCTCATTGCTTGATCTCCAACAACATTGGAGGCTCCCAAGTTGGAGCTGGGCCAGAAACCAAATCAGTTGCAACAAGACGACGCGTGCGTTCGGTTTCTCTAGACAGAAACTCGCTTGCGGTCCGCCTCAACGCGAGTGTCGAATATCTATCTCCTCATTATCGTGTGTTTTGGTGTGTGGGAAATTGTTTATGCAAAAAAAAGAAATATAAAAAAACCAAACAAAAAAAAAAGTGGTTTAATTTTTTGTTCTTGCAAATTTCTACGAAAACGATCAAAAAGGGCCGAATATATAACTGAATAAGCACTTTTTTTTGTAACGAGTTGTTACTTCAGAACGCGTGTCGGCACGTACGAAAAGAAAAGCCTTTTCATTTGCCATAGAGATTTGGATTGATTGCTTGATTGATCTATTTTTGCACTTGATTTGCGACGCACGCGCCGTGCCATTCGCGACGTGACTGGCGCTCCACTCCAGTTGGAGTCGATGGCGACGACGACGGCGACGACGAAGATGATGGCGACTCCTTCTGGGCAATTATGTTGATTTGTGCAACGCGTCTTCGTCCCCATCGATTACCCACCCTCCACATCACCCGGCGCCGCTGTTCATCGTTGATTTCCCAATGCTGATAAAGAGAAAAAAAAACACAACAACAAATTTGCAATGCAAAGAGAAGAAAATTGATTTGATGATTGCTCATCTCAACGCCAAATCTTTTTTTTTGATCTTGACACGCCCACAATTTGATTATATATCCAAAGGTGTTTATTATTTTTTGGGCGTTCTTTTCCGAAACAACAAAGAAAATTCTAAATATAATATGAAAAACGTGAAAATCAACGAATACCTAAATGCAAAAATAAATGTGAAAATAACATCAAAGAAAAGTTCAAAAAAGTGCACAAATTTGACAGTTGCAGCAATTTTCGGAATTTCTTGTTAATACATTGGGCAAACTTATGCAAGTTTTCAATGAAATATGTTTTCTGCTTAAATTCTGAGTCTTTTGGAATTCAGTTGAATTAAGGTTAAGCAAAGGGAGACAGATATTTGATCTAAACAAGAATTAAATGGAAAGGAAAAATAAATATAAATTCTCAAAACAAATAATAGAAAGATATAAAACTTAAAACTAATCAAACGCGTACATCATGTTTGTAATAGGGAAACTTTCATTAATTTAAACTATTAAATAAACTAGGATTTTGCGAGTTCTAGTCAATTAGCTAACAAACTTCTATTTAATAAAGTTCCCCAAAAAGTAAAATAATTTCAATGACACATTCATTCATTCTATCAAAAAATGATAATTTAAAAGTAATAAAGTTTTTTCTACTCCCATGAGAATTTATTATAAAGAAGTTGCACAATAAATTATAAATTAGAAATTGATTTGAAATAGATTTAGACTTAATCATAAATGCGATTAGTCCAAAATATGTAGTCAAACTTTGCAAATTGGATTAAATGCAATGAGTTTAATAAATAAACTTAGACACATATTTTTGGCAAAAGAAAAGAAGAAAGGAAAAAATAATTAAATGAAAAACTTTCTTTACTAATTGCAAACTTTATTTCTGAGAGACATCACAGTGAGGTAGATTTAGATTACTATTAGATTTTATTACTTTAGAAACGTATAAAACTTTGGCAAAGCAAATTTTCTTGGAATTCAAATTTTTATTTATTTTAAAGTTGTCTCATACAAATAAAATTTTTTATTAAATCAGAATCGAAATAACACCTAAATTGCCAGTAAAATTTTACGATTACAGCTTGCTCAAAACTTTGATTATAATTCTTGAATTTATAGGCCAAGTTCTCTGCTCTGAATAAACCATGATCAATGCTAGATATCTGGTTGAATTGAGTTTTATTTAACCATTTGTACACTCATCGCTTATATTTCCATCATAAGCTCTTCACAATTTTAAGTGGGTCTGCCGGGAGCAGAAACTTTACGATTGACTCCAAGCCTCAAGGTTACTTCTTCTCATCGTTTTATGTAACACAAACGCCTCTGTCTCGATATATTTCAGCTCTTAAATACAATACATTTACATATGTAATTACCAGCTGCTGTTTTTCTTGCCTTAATTAATAAGCAGCTTTTTGGTTAACCCTCCTCCCCCTTCCCCCTTTCCCCACCCACTCACACTCTCACTCATTCTCATCTAAACTAAATATAGCGTAATAAAAAGCCGCTTAATTAAAAGTACCAAATCACTGACCAAATGATCAGCAGCTAAAAGATTACGCAAAATGCTGCTACCCATAACTCATTAGTGAAAACGAAAAAATGTAGGAAAAAAAAAAGAAAAGCCCTTAAGCTTCGACTTTAAGTGATGATTGGCTTTGGACATCATGATGATTAATGGTCAAGTGAAATAGATTTATGCTTGGCTATCAACTTGTTTTTATTTTCATCCTCTTCTTGTGGCTTTCTGTTGTTCTGGGAATGCTAATAGAGTTGCAAGTTGCAACTGGAGCTGCAGCAGCATCACCCGGAAATCTTTTACAGTAGAGGCCTTTTGTCTAGAAAGAAGATTCTTTTATTTACCTACAGATAAAACATTTCAAAGATACAGCGAAAGAGAGTCAGAGTGCTTGATAAGCGTTTTGGTATGCCACATTTAAACAAAGGTTGAAACATTTCTTCATGTACATAGTTTTCCATTGCCAAATACTCACGCCCAAAATGCTGTTATGATCTATGACTCAGTGTATAAAATAATCAAAAGGCGGTAATCCAATTAAATGGCTCAAGATCAACACAAGACCGGCTGACCCAATTAGGCTCGCTGCTGCTCCTCCTACTCCTCCTCCTCTGCTCCATCGTCTCCTCCGTCTTCTCTGGCAAAGGCGCCTGGGCCATTGTTCGTCTTGGCATTCATTCGATTGGTTTTCGGTTTGTGTTGTGGCGAAAAACAAGTTCTAAACTCCCTAAAATAAAAACGATCTCGCATTGAAGTTTCGATCTAACGGACGCCCTGTGTTGTCTGGCCCGGCATTTCAAATTGTAGATCAAAGATCAAACCCAAAACAACAAAAATCTTAAATTGGCATACCACAGAAAGCCAAAGGAATCAGGAAATGTTATGGCATATCGAAGATAAGATTACCCTGTAAAATCAAACCAACCAAATGTGGCATAACAATTCAAATTCATTTACTTTTCCAATTGAAATACTTTACTTTTATTAGAGCAAATCTATAGAATCGTGATAGTCCTCTTCCCTTAACTATTGAGCACATCTTGCAGTCAGTTGTTTCTGTTGTTCAAGTGATCACTTTAAATTCTCCCTCTCCCAGATCATATCACACTTGAATCGATCAAGAAAACCACCCACAAAAAAGAGCACATAAATCTAAATTGCCGATCAGGAACTCCTCCTCTGACATACATATGGAATGTGTCCAAGAGATCTGCCGAGATCAGTGTTTTCGCAAAAGTCTAAAGAAATGGCAATCAGTTATTTCGAAAGTGACCATCTGGTAAATGCATCTTCTCATGTTTGCATATAGTATAATATCAGTGCCACTTTCTATGCTCTAATAATTGAAAAATGAAGAAAAATTTCTCAACCCTTTCCTTTCCCATGGCCCACTTGACACACACGATTAATCACATGACGCGCACACACGATCCATTGATTCTTATCGAACAGAGGCCCCCATCAAATTGACACAGAGTCAAACTCAAAGCCAAAGCCAAAGTCAAAGTTAAACAATGCAACTTGGCTTGAACTCTTCCGCAGAGACGACGATCATGCTCTGTGCGATCTTGACAATCAAGATCAATATCAAAGGCAGTTACAATGTACAAATATTTTGCCTTCTCTACTCTCTGTCTGCTGGGGCAGAGACTAAAACGTTGCCTATTTGCCTCTAGGATAGAAAATGAAAAGAAAACAAGGCTGAGAGAAAAAAAATGTTAATATACAAATTATGACGTTAGGTCTATACTCTCCGACTGGAATTTTAAAGAAAGATCAAAAATCCCTATTAGACATTATGTTGAAAGCATTCGATTTCACCCCAAGAGAAATCGTAAAAACTTATTTTTATATCCGTGAATTTTTCTTAGTTAGTTTTACAACCGTATCTCTTTTTTTTTCTATTCTTCATGACGACAACCGCAATGCAGTAAAAACTCGATAAATCTTCTTTTTTAGTTGGTTGAAATCCTTTTCTTTTTTGAGGAAATGTGCAATATAGTTACATTTTGAAGTTTTCCAAGTTATTTGTGATATAAGTTGTTTGACATAATACGAATATGAGAAAGAACTATCAAATGGGAAAAAGTTGCCCAACCTTAATGGGCTAATTCGAGATTCGGAACCCAGAATATTGAGTTTTTTAGTGTTTTAGTGTTTTGAGTGTGAACCCAAGAAAACAATAAAATGTTTACTTATACATTTTTTCGGGTCCAGATATTAAGAGGTATTGAGACAATATTCTGCTTAAATTAGATATGCTAGTCTATAGTTCAAAAAGACTTCTTGAGGAGATATTTAAAATATATTTAAGGCCTTTAAACTAGATTTCTAATCTTTTAGTGGAATGAAAAATTTTGTATCTATTATTCTTCAGGAAATAATCGCAATCAATAATCGACCTTCCTATAGAATTCGATTGGTATTTGTAAGGATTGAGCAGATCGATAAATTATAATATTAAATTCTATATTAAGCAATTCTGTATGGTATTTATAAAACGATTAAATCACATCGGTAGATTGTAGAATATATTTAAATGATATATGTATAGAAGAGTTAAATATGCTAGTCTATAGAGAAAATAATAGATCAAAAAGATTTCTTGGGGAATAAAACATGTATTTCAGGTCTATAAACCCAATCTCTAATCTTTTAGCGAATGAAAAACTTTTTAGCAATTATTCTGCAGGAAATTATTGTGATCCACGAACAGATCTTTCTATAAAATTCGCTTGTTTTTGTAAGGATTAAGTCAATCAATAAAATGTAGTAGAAATTTTAATGAAGCAATCAATTAAATATGCGAAATAAAAGGATTAAGTCATATCAGTCGATTGTAGTATTAAATTAAATGACGGAATCAATTATATATGGTATATATAGAAGGATTAAATCGATCAGCAGATTATCGTTGATTATAAAAGATTATACAACATTTAAAAAAAATACTAGTTAATGATGATGTTTATGATGAATATAATACAGAAGAAACCATTTTTAGCTTTTGTTTTATTTCCTTAGAATTTGTCGCCTAACTTTTAGCTAGAAATTCGTAGATGAGTTATAGGAAGAGAAAGGATTGTAACCTTTCGAGTTGCTAGATCGATTATACCCCGTTTTGGTTGAATAGTGTATTTTGAAAAGCTTTTATGCTATACAAATAAGCGAGCAGCATTTATGTGGCAAACCTATGTTAAACAAATTAGCCTCAACCTAGGCCAACCTGAGAGATGTGGATGAATGGCTGGTTGGTTGGTTGGTTGGTTGGTTGGATGCAAAAACATTGCATGGCCGGAAAATGCTATAATTATGCAATTCCTCAAAGGCGCTGACGGTGGTCGATGGACGTACCAACAGGCTGGCCCTCCTGCTATATACAATACTTGTATAATCTGCAAATGATTCGCGTTTTGGGGGCCTCACAAATTATTGACTTGCAGTCATAAGTCGCAACCAGGGGCGGGGGATTGGAGGAATAAATTGGCGTAAATCTTTATTTGTGTGCAGCTACTTAGAGAGAGGCCTCTTTCTTAGGCTGTGAGGTTAACAAGCCGCCAGCGATTAAGTCATTGCTTATGTTGGCTCATTATTTTTCGCTCCTTGGACCAAGTAGTCTGCGTAGCTACTGGGCTTGTCTGACTGCCAATTGCAATTTTTTCTTTTTTTCCCCCACAGTCTAAGCCCAAAATTTAATGTCTCCTCCTGGTGGAAACTCGTTTTGCCTGAATCTTTCGTTAGTGAAATATTTTGCCATACTTTTTATCTTGACAATGCACATCTTGAGCTTGAGCTTGAGACTGAGACTGAGACTGAGACCAGAGACAGAGTCTGAGTGTTTTTCCTTCCGTATTTGTTTTAATTAAAAGTGACAATTCTACGTAATTATCTGGCGGCTATTTTTTAACACTTGAATGATTTTACTCTTCACATCGAGGGAGATGGAGAAAAGGTTTCGCCCAATCTTTACGATATCGAATTTCCTCTACTTTATTTGATTTGGTTGTTTAGCGTATTCAGTTAATGGTTTCAGACAGTTTTGCTTCTGTTTTCATATCGAGTTTGGGTATCGAATTGATGACGAATGAGTGAAAAGATATTATTGGAAATTGGATCTTTAGGCGATATGAAATCTATCAAAATCTAAAGCGTTTTTCATTGTAATTAATAATGGATTGGATTTGCTTTGATAGGAAATTCATATTTGGTTTGAAATTGCTCAATTTGCGAACGAATTTTAATTTGATTTGATTCTTAAGAATTAGCATTAAATTCAGATATATTTAAATTGTTTCTATTTGACAATCAATGTCTATTTTTGACAAATGTTGTGTGTGTGCTTTCGCTTATTTTATTTGCATTTTTAAATTGAAATTCTAAAAAATTATAGTGAAGTGTACAAAAGATTTACAAGCGAGCCAGTAAAATAAGCTCGACACTTTCTTAGTTTTTATTGCTCCATCTCAGAATTGATGTTCTTTAGAAATCAAGGCTACGCTCGGAACTAGATGGTACCTCTACTACCTATATATTATTCGATAGTAGAGTTAAGTACTAAGATATTCTATAAAAAATCCCAAATCAGGGTTAGCACGGATTGCATCATACTTAGACTAAGAATCTAAATTCTTAAATGTCACTGTTAAGCTACTTTAAACTTCTATTTATTTTCTTCTTTTATATTTAAACGTTTAATACAACAAATCAGGGATCGAAAACTTAAAGGCGATGTTAAAAAAGAGGGAAACATATCTTTTAATTTGTGACTAATATTATTTCACTCAAAAAATAATTATTATCGGTCTGTGAATACTGAAAAATACTTCTCTTCAAAAACTTTAAATTTAATGCTGTTGTAAAAATTAGCTGTTGCTTCATCTCGTAATTTTCAGTTAATTTTCCTTTCCTTTTTTTCAATATTTGAAAACAGCTCAAAGATCAAAATTAACACTGCGTCTCATTAGGTTACCGAGCCCTTTCGCAATCTTGGTAGATGCTCAATAATATCTTAACTAAGTATTTGAATAATAGTCGTAAAATATATGTCCCTTACAACCAATTCTTTTTTATTCTTTAAGTGTTTTTTTACAAGCAAAAAAATATTCCTTTGACTAAGAATCTTCATTCTCCAATGACACTATTAAGCTAACAATTAATTCTTAATTTATACTTAAACAACTTCTATTCGTTGGCTTTTAATGCCAAAAATCAGGATCCCTCACAGTTATTATAACTCCAATTTTGTGAGTGATATTTCATATTTGATTTTAAAGAAGATTTATGCCAGCCCAATGCATAACAAAATACACATTCGATAGTAGTAAACACTTTTTTAGTTTTTTACATAAAAGACATGGAAAAGTTTTACCAATTTCTAGTCACTTTGTCTAGACTTCGACTTTTCGGTTTCTTTTCACAAATTTCTAGCCACCTTGTCTCTCCCTCTCTCACTTCTAATTGCTGATAATTCAAAGTGGTTCTTTTTTCGCAAATGTTTTCACTTCATAACGTCAGTGCGCGAAAATCCCTTCCGCATTTTTTCTATGTATATATCTCCATAGAGATACTACATTGTACTTTGTGAGCCATTCACCTGTTTCGAGGTGTGTGTGCTCCCCACTAAAATAACCACACGTCTCTATTAAATGTAACCCACTTTATGTGAACGGTTGGACATTTCGCACATTTGCAGTGTTCATTTCATTTCACACCATAAACACATAGAGGCGTTCAACTAAAAACAGGCAGGGAAACTCATCTTTTGACGCCTTCATCATTCCAACTGACTCCAGGAAGAGGTGAACGCCAAATGGCAAAAGGAAAAGCCAAAAGAAAACTGCCAAGTGTTGGCTTCATAAACTATTTGAATATCTTTCAGTGCGGACAAACCGCAGCGGTGGCGTCGGCGTCGGCGTAGGCAACCACCCGCTGACCCGTTTGATCAGTCTATTTTGCCCCACCGACCGAATGGACGACATGGCCACATGTTGCTTCAAATATATGTATGTATATCTGGAGTATACTATATAAAAATGGTTTCATTTTTTCCCAACCCATTGCCTCAGTTCGATTTTTATTGCATAATTGCAATTGAATTGTTTTGCTTTGCTTTCCGATTTGGTTTTTCTTTGCTGACTTTTGTAAATGTGTTAATTATTTGATTTAGAGCCTCATGGGCTACCAGATTAGCAAACACATTAGACGCTTGTTGTATTCGCCATCAATTTCGTTTATGAAGACATTATTTTGTTATTTTACTATTTTTCTTGGAATCGAAATCAACTTGATTCTGTGATAGTTAAAATGAAGTAGGACAACATATGAGAGAGACCCAGCGTGAGATTTTGGAGAAAGGTTTCAAATGGAAAATCGGAAAAATCGGGTCACCGAATTTGGGTTAATGAGAATGATTTGTGTTCTGTTCTGTTTTGTTGTTGTAGGTAAATGAAATTCTGATTTATAATCAGTAATCAGTTTTAATTGAGTTTAGTTTAATCGACAACATTTTTCTCAGCTAAATGATGCTCATCAGAGAGCTGATCAGTAATCAGTCTTAATCGAATTTCCACCTGTTAACAAATCACTGAAATCAGCAAATAAATTTTCTTTAAATTTGCATTTCTCTAAGAAAAAATAAACATTTGTGGTACTGAAAAATATTTGAAAATAAATATGAAATAACATTTCATCTAGAATTTATATAAAAGACATTTTTCGGGTATTAATCCTTAACCTAAAACCCAAAATCTTTATTTTTTTATCAAAATTAATTAACAAAAGTTCGTTAAATCACAATGTGTTTTGTTTGAAAGATTTTTAAAAAATAGTTTCTAATATTCTGTTGATTCCATTCCATAATTAAACATTTTATTATTATGGTTAATTTTGCTTTTGTATTAAACATCATAGAGCATATTGCTTTTAATTATTTCATAATATGAATTTTTGAATTAAATTTAATATTCGCAGGCGTTTATTATTACACAAATTAAATTATTCATTTAACTCGTCTAATCTTTTTTGAAATATTTTAGACGTACTTTTTACCATCATCGTAAGCAGCCGTTTACCTTGAAGCAATCACAAAAACAGAATTTAGGTTTAAACTTTTTATAGCCATTTTACTACTTTTTCTAACATGCAAACCCTTGACTGAGGTCAAAACTAATTTATAATTTCACAAGTAGAAATAATAAAATATTTGTTTAGGGTAGCTAGATTATGACGGTTTGCTTTAATAGCCCTTTAAGTAGTAACTTGCATAGCATATTTGGGAGCGTTTCTCAGATATATCTCTAACTATGTATTAGGGTGCATAAAAAACATAGATTTACGAATGTTGAGTCGGTTCGGAAAAAAAATACAAAATTCTGGTTTTGGAAATTGGTTGATGAATGAAAACCAAATTTACTAACTAATTTCGGTGTTCCAGTTTTTGTGTTTAGAATGTCAGTGGCTAATTGTAATGTCCTTGAAAATCCTTCAGCAACTGTGAGCCTACAATTTGCATTATAACTTTCACAGCAAATAAAGCTTTTACATAAAAATTCAAAAGCAATGCAAAATACCTTAATAATTTATTAAAAACAAATATGTTGCCACTTTTATTCTTTCTCAAGATATGGAAAGACTTCGAAAAGTACGAAAATTGGTGTCACAAGAAAACGAATAATTTAACATTTTGTAAGAAATATAAAATTTAGTACCTACTAAAAATATATTTTTTAATACGTTGTTGCCCATGTTGAATATAAGCATATTTTAACGAAGAGACCACTAGCTTTTGGATAGTATCCATGTAGAATTCCTCTCAACCTTCTTTTCGATATCCTTTATATATTTCATATACAAGAAAGGGAATTTCAATAAGCCTTTACAAAAGTTGAGCAGAAAATCTGTTTGATATTTTCAAACATTTGATTTCAAAATCAAAGAATTCAAGACTTTCAGATGCCACTTTATATAATTTTTAAGAAGCACATTTTATAGATCTATTTAAAATCGAAAATTCATAAAATAGGCTTCTTAAATAAGGTAAATAAATTCCACCAAGTGTTATTCACAACTGTTTTTCTGATTAGTGGATCTCTTTTGGCATACTTATATGTATATTTGCTTTATACCCGTCAAATCAAGAAGATTTAATAACTTTCATTTCTTTAATTTTCGCTGTCCATTTTTAGGCCTTAAACCCATGTCAAAAACAAACAATTCGCAGACCCCACACCAAATAAATATCACATTCAATTAAGCACAATTTAAGATATAATTATATACGCACTCTTAGTTCGGTTCTGACATTTATGAAATTCCTGAAATGTTACATTAATTTGGCACTAAACTGTGAGAGGCGAACGATCAACGACCAACGAAAGGGAGTAGAAAATACGGTACAAAAAAAAACTCGAAACAAGTTTTCAACTTGAAAATTTAATTGTAATGTGAGAAATTTAAATTAGGTAGCCAAGCGACAGACTTCTCTCCCATCTCCTCCGCCCAGTCTCTCGCAGACTCACTGGACAATGACTAAGAAACCTTCAATGGCAACAACAAAAACAACCACAACTACATGAGCGGACGGATGATGCCCAAAGAAACAACAAACAAAAACAACAAAAAATTTATGAAAAAATGTTGCTTTTTGTTTTGTAGTTGAGTGGTGAAGAGGAAAACGAACGAAAAAAAAAAAACACACTAAAAAGATCAAATAACGAAAAGCCGCTAAATTTCAAAGGAAAACAAAAGCTTGCTCACTTTTTTCTACGTTTTTTTCTAAGTTTTTTTTTTTTGCTTTAATTTTTATATGGGGGCTCAACTAATTTTCCACTTGTGAATAGAGAAAGAGAAAAGATCTGAAAACGATTTTCGCTTGTTTGTCAGTTGCTGATGTTACGATTATTTACGATTTTTTCGATTTTTGCCGTTTTGGGTGAATCGGAAACACAATTTATTACATCACGATTTCTATTTGTTTGCTTTACTATGATTTCTCTGTTTCTTTAATTTTTTTTTTGCTGCTTGTGTATTTCTAACAGATTCCAAAGTTCTTTTGTAGTTTATGAGCATTGTGTTTGTTCTCTTTGACGTTTTTTTTAATACACTAGCCAATCAAAGAAGGTACATTAAGTTTGCAAATCACTCTATTAAAGGATGAATTGAATATTGTTGAACACATGAAATACTCATTCAGTTTTGAAGGCATTTTATGTGAAATTCGAAAAGCGTCTTGTTTTACCACAAACTGTTAGTCGATATATTTCAAACTTATAAAGTTTTCTTCAATCTAGCGAGTTAGTGCAATAATTTTTAAAAAAAACTTGATCTTTGATATATGTACATATGTGAGATAGATTTATCGTGTTCATTGATCATAATTATTGCTTTTGATATAGACTAGAATTTTAAAGTAGACTTGATACTCTGTTTATTTTATTATTGATGTGACGATTTTATTGATGTTTAAAAATTCTGTAAAAATACTAAAGATTAGATTAAATATTTAAGGCCGTTAAAATCTGTCAATTATTTTTTAAAAATGTAAATATGTTTGTCTGGGCGTTGGAAAGCAAAATTATTTATTTATTCGAAAGAAATTGAAACATAATTGCAAATTAAAGAGCCAACTTGGGCATGAGGCAGATTAATTTGCCTTTATGAATAAACATTTTTTTAAATGTTTTTCTAAAATAAAAAACTAATTACATGGCCTATGTAATATAGATTAAATCAGATCAGATCATATATGAAAGATGTCTCGAAGTCTTATCGTTTGATAGAAATTTCTTTTTCATTTCAAATTGCTTAAATTTTGCTTAACTTTCTTGTTAAGAAAAGCGTTTTAAAAAATTCCCTTAATAGTTACAAATTTATCAGTTAGATAGATAAGGAGTGACTATAATTTGGACTTGACAAGAGTATAATAACTTCGGTGTTGTCTATTATTTGGCTTATACATATGCGAATTTTTGTTTGCAGCTGGGCTTCCTGGAAAATATTTATGCTCAGCTGGCTGAATGATAGAACCTTTTTTCAATCCCATTTATTTCTTAAATAAAGTTTTCAACATTATGTTTATGGGCTTTGCCGGGCGAATTTATGTTTCAAAAGAGATAAATGAAACTATATTCGACTGTTTTTTTAGTTTCTTAATTTTAGGTTGAGTCAAAGTAAACAAGCAAGTCATTTGAACAAATTGTAACACATTTGTTGAACAAATTTTTTTTTGTTGCTATTTTTGTTTGTTTTCACTAATTAGCTTGCCTCATATATACATACACACACACATAAATATTTATGTGTGTGAAATAGAATAGAAACTGTAAATTCTTAAATGTTTATTTATCAAGTGTCAAAAGTTGCTTGATTAGTTCAGGCAAATTTAAGAAAATTTACAAAAAACTGCTGCAACTGTCGAAAAGTCGTGAAACGAAAATCTTGTAATCCACTTTAGAGAGAGAGAGAGAGAGAGATGAAAACAAAATGAAAAGATTAAGAAACTAAATACAAAGTGAAATGGCCATAAATGACAAACGAACTGTCAAAATGACAAGAGCAACATCAACAACAAAACGACTAGAAAATACAACGAAATTGCTGCACTTATGCATTTATCTTATATGCATAGCGCAAACGTTGCAGCTGCAACAACAACAGCAACATCTACGACAACTGCAACATGTTTTGCCGCAGGGCAACATGTTGCAGCAACATCAACAAACTAGTGTAAATAGTAGTGTAAATATCAATATAAGCAGCAAATTCAATGAAATTGTACAAGCAACGGCAGCAGCATCAGCAACAGCTACAGCCACATACACAACAACAGCTGTGACAGCAGCAACTATTACACCCAGACGACATAAATGGCGTCGCAAGTTGGCCTATCAACAGAATCGAAATTCTTCTATGAGTAGAAGACGCAAATTAATACGTCCCTATCAAAGAAATCTAACGCATGCCACAAGAACAACAACCACAACTGTGGCAAGTGTTGCCACCACAGCAACAACAACAACAACAACAACAACATTGATACCAAAGATACATCAACAACATCAGCCACGCTTTAGCTATGGCTATCAGCAGCAGCAACAACAACAACAACAGACTGTTGCAGGCGCACACCAACACCAACAGCAGCAGCAACAACATGAGCATATTGTGGATGTAACCCCAAGACCACAGCAACAACCTGGATTTGCCATAGTTCCAGCCTATTACCATCAGCAGCAGCAACACCAAATTCTCAGCAATGTCTCTCAGCAACAGCAGCAGCAGCAGCAACATGTTTACGTTCACCCCGGCAACAGTAACATTTTGCTATATAGCAATTTGGGTTCAATACCACCTTGTCCCCCAGGCCTATTGCCCAATGCAGCGGGGGGAGTGCGTATCTATCCCCAGCAGCAACATTTCATACCCCTGCGACCGACGACAACCCAACGCTCAAGGCATCGTGGTAAGCAAACCAACCAACAAAAAAAAAAGTAGTAATAACTAAAACAAAACTAGCAATATTCTCATTTAATTGTCGTCGGGCCAGTTGTGGAGCATCATCTGGTGAAGGAAAGGTGTTAATTACGCTAATAAAAATTGCATTCACAGAAGGCCATGGCAAAGTGAGACAGAGACAGAGACAGAGAGAGAGAGAGCGAAAGAGATAAGTAGAGACTTGGCGCCTTCAATGCCGCCATGTCCACTAATTACCCCCAGCGGCTAAAGTCTGTGATAGAAAGCAAGGCTAATTGGCTGAGTGAGAGGCTTCAGATGATTGGAGGAGTAATTGTAATTAAAAGTGTTGTACATTTTGCACTTGCTATGTTTTTCACATTCACCAACACTGAAAATGGACATTGTTTTCCTTTTAATAGATTTTTTAAAGCTTGTTCGGAATCTTTCCCCTTCTAAATTTGAATGGCTTAAGAAAAGTTGGTTGAGGTATTTGAGGATCGCGGCTTTATTAATATTATAAACATATTTTGATAATTTATGTACATCAGGATTTACGTACAAATACGATAGGGTGCTCACTTCTAAACTCTCCTTAAAGAATTGCCTTCAATGAAAGTGATTTTTATTTACTTTTTAATGATTTGTGCCTTTGCTATCGGTTGTCTCCTCTTAATCTTAATACAATAAGCAAAATTTTCATTTCAAAATATTTTGTAGTTTAAATGTTTTAGAATTCTTGTGAAAATTGCATTGCATTTTGAGGGAAATATTTTAAAGTTATATTTTAAAGTTGAAATGAATATGTGAATCATTTATTATAAAATTAGCATTAACCAATAAAAATTTGTATTAATTTTTATTCAGTCATAATGCAAAAATCAAGGAAAAATAAATAATAAGTCTATGGTTTGATTATTCTGAAAAAGTCTTTTAAAAAGGTTTGAGGAATAAAAGAAATTGTCTTGAGTCTATATTTGACCAAATTGTTTAAAGGATTAAAGTTAGTGATTAAAAATGCGTAATTTTATATGAATTGAAACTTCTTCCTTAATTATACTGGAATAAAAATTTATTGATTGTAATGCTATATAAAATCTTATGCGAATAAGATTCAAATTATCAAAAAGAGTAAAAAAAGAGTAGGTCTAGTTTTATAGCAACATTTTTGATTATTATTTTATTATTTGTGTTATTGTAAAATAAACTTTTTATTATTTATATTCTTCAAATCTTGCAACTCCATAGAAAATCTAGGTTCTCTAGCATGTTCCTTAAAAACTTCAAACGTTCGACTATTTCGTAATGTTTTTTCTCTCTCAACTTATGGTTAACCAGTTGAACATTCCTAAGACCCACATCGTGTTAGAGAATGTCATCATCGCATGCCTCTTGTTGGGCGCTACTTTACACACCAATAACCAAATCAAAAAAATCAAAAAATCAGAAAAAAATACAAAACAAAATGTTGGCCTAAAGGCGCCCAACTGGCTGACTTCTCTAACCATATAATGCCAGATTCGTGCTCGTTTGCGGCCATGTCTAAGTTGTCTCCCCCTAAAATGCTAATTGACCGACCAAGAGCCCCCCAACCAGGCGCCAAGTGTCCAAGTCAGGCAAACCAAAACAATCTATCAATATGCAGTAGCCAGCAAAACCAAAGACAAACTATATATACATACATATATATATATATGTATGTATATGTATATCTACGATATATAATGTATGTGTAATTTGATTTGCTTGCAAATTTGTTGAGTGATTTTTTTGATTACATAAACAGAGCGACGAGAAAATCAATAAATTTTTGCAGCAGCCCAGTCAAAAATTTCAGTATCTCTCTGTAAGTATTTTTAAGCCAATTGATTTTTTCGCGCCAGCTGCAATTTGAAAATTTATTTCGGGGCCAGTTTATGGATTTTCTCTTTTTATTTTCGTTGCTTGTCAATTGATTTGCAATCAAAATGGTTTTTCTTATTTTTCAAAACATTTTTAAATTGAGCACTTGAAATACTGACGTCTCGATAAGGCAAATAACTAAAATGTTGAGAACAGGTTGTGACAATCTGTTGATGATTTTTTCAATTCAAGTCCATAGTCAAAAATGTTGAAGGTGTTTAACTATTTGTAGGTGCACACAACTAGAGATAGAGTATGAGTTTGCCATAAGTTTCGATTGAATATCTAAATTATATATATAGCTATATAGTCAGCAGTACAGACGATAAATAAAGCAACAAACCTTCTTTCCAAGAACTTTCTATCATTGGAAAATGGGCGTAAACCCAATATGTATGTTGAGACACTCCAAACCTAAAATTTCCAATAGTAGGTAACATAAAATTTAAAAGTTTTCCGTAGACTAGATAAAAATCTGTCGACTATATAAGATAGTTTGCTGGGAAATTTAGTATTCTAATGTAAAATGTATTTATATTTTATGCAATCGTAACATAATGAATCATGTCAATGAACAACTAAATTAAAGATTTAATTTATTTCAAATTTATCATAAAGAAAGTAATTCGAAAAACTAAATATTTTTGTTAAGTTAATAATTAAAAGAGAAAAAGCTAGAAATAGCTAGAAAGCTAAAGAATATGACTCCAACCTTCCTGTCTCTTCTACACCGCTACGAATCTAAAAATTAATTCCTTTTTTCAAAATAAAAAAAATTTGTTCTGCAGAAAATTTTCTTCTCTTTCTTTTGGGTTATGCTTAATTTATAATTTATAGAACCTGCATTTATTCAAACCGTTTGAAACTCAAAAATATAAGATTTTAGTTTCAATGTTATCTAAAACGCAAACGAAAATAATAATAATAACTACTTCTTAAATTTACATCTTCTACTCTTCCACAAAGATAACTTTGGTTAACAGAATCAGAATGCCATAAGTCTACATTATTTCACACCTATTATGGGAGAAGTGATAGAGACCTTAATTCAACTTTCTGCCAGGCCCAAACTCCAAAAAAACCAGCCAAAATCTTTATACCCAATTTGAGCTCAATTCCATGAAAATGTTCAAAATGATCTTATAACGAATAATGTAAAGATTAGTGTCAAAAGTTCGGGGTAACTGCTGCAACTCTTTGTCTACAAATTTGACACTTGCATTTGTCGTTTTGTACAAAATTTATGGCCAAGCTTTGTTTTTTCCTGCTGTTGTATATAGATATATATATTTGTATAGTGTATGTATATTTCCTTTTGATCGAGTTTTATGTGCAATTAGCGAGCGCATTGTTTGTTTTTTTGGTGGCACGTTTCATTGTAATTAAAAAATCGCCGAAACCCAAAACCGAACTGAAACTTAAACAGGGCGAGAGAGGGGGGCAATGATAAGGCTGGGTGGAGGGAAGACAATGATTTGGAACACCATGTAGGTGTCTGTTGTGGTTACATGTCTGTCTATCTGGTTGCCTGCCTGGCGTCTTGCATTTGAGGGAGATCTGAGACATTGGAAATGTCAATATTTGTTGCTGCCAAGCCAGCCAGACGCTTCGTCTTGGCTTTGTTTGTCCGTTGGTTGGTTTGTTTGTTTGTTTTGTCGCTCACATGTGGCATGCCCTAAAGTTAATGACTTTAACTATCTGCATTTGTTGCGGTTACCAACCGCCAGAGGGAGTCTCGCGTCTTAATGTTATTCTATTTTGAGGTTAGCAAAATGTGGCACAATGTTCATTTACTCCATTAATTTTAACATTAACTAACAAGGCAGCTCATTGTTTAGTTCCTTGGGGTTTTTGGGGTTCAAACTTGTTATACAGATATGCTTCATTCATGTAAGCTATTCAACTAAACTTTCGCTCGTCTGAACTGAAGCTTGTATTCAAAAATTGAGACTAAAAAATATCATGAATAAATGTTGAGGTTTTTCCCCCCTTTTTGGATCTTGGATAACGACTTTTTAAAAAACTTACTCTAGATTCGAAATAAGAGACGAAAAGACCTCTAAAATATCAAACTTCAAGAGAAAGTCGAAAGAGTTTTTGAAATTATTCGCAATATTAGGTGGATTTAGGTAAAAAATGCTAAAAAATATATCAAATTTCTTAAAAGTACAAAGAAGTTTTTAAATTATTCTCCCTTTTAGGTCTTAGAGTTTGAATTTTGCTATGAGTTCGAATCACATTTCTCTAATTTCAAGAAGCAATATTAAGATATCCATTTAAAATTTTGTAAAAAATATTTTGGAAGGATTATTTTTGATAATGACATATTAAGAAACTTATTCTAGATTCAATATAGGAGTCAAAAATACTTCCAAAATATGAAATTTCTTGAAAGTTCAAAGAATTTTTGAAGTTTTTCGCCATTTTACATCTTACATTTAGGATTTTACTAAGAATCCAAATCACATTTCTCTTATTTCAAGAAGATAATACTAAAATACCCATTCAAAATTTGGAGAATATATAGTTTTTGATACATTAACCAAAGACTTTAAATGAGAGAACTTAAATTTTGGATACAGTTTCAATGGAATTGCCCCCTTTAAATCAATGACAACAACAAGCACTACAACCCCAAGAATCTGCGTATCTCTATCTTTTCCGACTCATCTTTTCTTAATGGGCAGAGAGAGCTATAACTTTGGCAAATTTATAAACAATATGTTAGGGATTCCTGCCATCATAAGTCCAAGATAAACAAAGATCTTTGCCAGATGCATTTCACTTCATATCGTGAGGTAAAGTGCAGAATCTGTTGTCTCAATATTTTGCAAAGAAAGAGAATTATTCGCCCCCGCTCCCTTCCTCTCAAACAACTGAAGCACATACTGCAACTAGATGCCAACTTCTTTGCCGCTTCATCACAAGTTAAATTTGCAAAAGAGCAAAACAAAACAAAAAAAAAGATGGAAAAATTTGTGCCGTTTCATTTAAACACTGCCGCTTCGACGATGTTTACGCATCGGCACAAATAACACAGACGGGAAGTCGGGGAAAGGGAAAGACAACAGAAAATCATTTGAAGTGCATAGATCAAAGTGACCGAGGCGCCAAGCCAAGGCAGAGAGTTGGTTAGTCTCCTTGTATTTGTATTTGTTGTTTTTTTGTGTGTGCCTGTGGGGCCAGGCGTCGTCTCTGACCTCAGACAACCCGGCACACGTTGCGGAGGATCGCATTCGATGGTCGATTTGTTAGCCCGATTTGGGCCAAAAAGGAAAACCCAAAAAAGAGTTACCAAACAAATATGAAAACGTGACTGCTAGGAAATACAATTTAAAAATACCCTGTATGACCATTCAGTTAAATAGTATATTATATTAAAGCATTTTTAAATTATATATATTAAGATATTTCTATAAAAATTATTTGAGATTAAAGGCTTTTAAAATGAACCAAAGAAAATGAAAACTCTCCAATATTTCATTGTGTAGAAGTTTTAGTGTTAGGTAATCTGCAAAATTAGGAAAAGACGGTCACACTGTTAATGTCAGGCTAGAAAATAAATATCAGTTGAAAGTGAACGCAACTTAATTTCCGATTCGTTTGTGTCTAGCAAATTGATCTGAAGAATGGTGAATTCAGTTTAAATATCACTGAAATTCAGTTTATTTTTGTTCTCTTCAAATAGGAAGATATTTCGGTTTAACTAATTCTATTAGAATCTTTATCCAAATAAAACGGAAGATTTAATTAATAAAAGTTAAAAAATAATAAAAGATTAAATTGAAACACTTTAATTTTTATTATCATCTTTTTTGTAGTATTGTTTATCTGAGATTGGACTTTAAATAATAAACGTGAAACATAAAAGTGAAACCCGAATAGAACGCTGGCCGCTAGGGGGCTCCACGATGTTATTAAATGAGTGAAGGCAAATAATAGCCAACATAGTAGCATAAGTTAATATGGAATAGAATAAATTTTTTAGTACAGGGTATATCTCAATCGGTGGCCTCTTCTTACCAGTTAAATTTCCATCAAACGTTGTCTTTTTGCCACTTTGAACTTTGACTTGTCCACGGCTAAAAGGTCTTAATTAAAAGTGAAATTTCTCTATGCCGTTTACTTTTCCCTATATCTGTCTTGATGTCGCTTTAATTCCTCTTTCTGTCTCTCGTTCGATGATTAACCTCAATGGAAACCACAAACGACGGTTTCACATTTCCGGTCTCTAATTGGAAATTGATTTATATATACATCTATGTATTTAGTTTCCCATTTTCATTTCCATTATCTCATTCCCTTTCAGCTTGTTGACTAATTTGACTCTTAAATGAGAAAATTATTCGTACAACATTTTGAGATCTTGTTTAATATTTATTTTTGCTTGGCAACACCTTAAAAAATGTTTCTCTTCTGTTTTCTGTATCTTAAAGATATGTCTGATAGTGTTTTTTTTTTACGGTCATTGCAAAATGAATGCTTAATTTCAGCGTCAAAAATATAATTTGCTTACATTTTTTGTTTCTTCACGCCAAGAAACTTGTTTGTCATAATCAGATTTAATGAAAATTGAATAATAAATATTATCGTGCGCAATCAACAACAACAACAACAACAAAAGCAGCAAGAAAATGAAAAAATTGTTGAAAATTGCAGCAAGAATTTCAGAAGCTGAAAAATTGCCCAAAATGAGGAATTAATGTTGAAGTTGCAGATAAATGATGAAAGATAAAAATAAGTTATAGAGGTTTGGCGGCGCACACTTAGAGAATTCAAAAATAATGATATTTTGAAAATACTGAAACTGAAATTTCGTAAAGTTTATAAATTTTTAATCAGCTTAAAATATGTACATATCGATCTAGCTAAATCCAAGTGTTTGTTCGTTTATGTTGAGGGTTTAATTGATTAAAATGCGTTTTATAAGCTGATTATTTTTATGGGTCAATCTAGCAAAGCAAACAACTGATCGAATGAAGAATCAAACTCACAGACCTATTCTTGCTTCCGGTTACGAGCCAAGTGACTTGGATTCAATTCGTTTTTCATTTAGTCAATGAAATGAAAAGTAATGACCATTTTTTTCATGTTACACTTCTAAGATACACCTTCTAAATATTTTTCAATTAATCTTTAATTTGTTGGGAACAATAATTAATTTACAAGAATTATTCTTAGCAGGTAACCAGAAAATGTAGTTTGGAAAATATATGGCAACAGTCGAAATTCTCGTTTGCGAACAAAATGCTCAAAGAATATTCTAGGGCTGCTAAGTAAGCGACAAATAAATGTCAAACTTACATATGAAGTTAAAATTAATTTGATTCGTTAATAAGTGTCAAAATACATTAAGAACCATTAACAAATTTAAACTGTGACATTGCACTGAAAATACAAAGCGATTGCTATTTGGTTGTAAGCCTCTGCAACTCTATAAGCTGATACAGTGGTAAAAACGAATTCGTTTCGAATTGAACTTGAAAAAGCCAACCGATTGACATTTCACTCGGAACTGAGAACAGCAAATTCGAAAACTACGCGGGATTGATGTCGATTTACATTTGAAAACGATTCGAAAACGATAACAGGTTTGAATGCTAAAACTAAACAATGGTGGTGACTTCAAATATTTTTCCAATCATTGTTTTTCGATACCATATCATTGACAAATTCGCTCTATTCTTATATTCGGGAGGGTCAGTTTAAATCTATATCTTTGCTTAAATTTTCCAGGGTAAAATTTAAGGTAACTCAAACTGCATTAATTCTTAAGGAATGATTTAAGAAATGAAGCATAATAAATAAAAAGCATCTAAAGAAGTTTGTCATCATTTTAGTAGTTTTTCCGATTAACTTCAAGGGTATACCAATTTCGATCCATTTTAATGTTATCTCATATTTATTTAGATTTCTTTTTCTATTGCACTATGAACAGAACTATTAACATCGTTTGGCCTTTCTGTCAACTAAATCACCTTCTGAACCACCTTTGCTTAATTAAGCAATTCCAATTAAAATCAAAGAATTTGTTTTCGGTTTTCTTCTTTTCCTCTGGCCACGCCCACCCAGAAGGTAACACCCACAAATGCTGTGTGGCACTACTTTCGCCTATCGCATACATTTACGCGAAAAAGAAACCAACTAAACGCAGTCTAAAAAGTTTAGCCTGCACTCAAATTGCATTTCCTGTCACTTTGGTCGAGATCAGCTTTGGCTCTCTAGCTCTAGCTTACTTATTGGGTGTGTTCCATTGCCTGCCTAACTGTCTGGACTGGCTGAGTGCCCCCAGCCTCTCTCCCCTCTTGCCACCCAGAGAAAAATAACACCAAATACTACACACACATGAGACATGCAAAGTTTCATGTCAGAGTCAAGTCAGCCTCAGCCTCTGCGATTGCCCATGTGGGTGGGTGTGTCTCATGGGTGTATAGATAGTGTGTGCGAGTCTCTCTCTCTCCATGTGTGTGTGTGTGTGTGTGTGTATAGTATAGGCCAACATCAACACCAACACCAGATTCATAAAGCTAAAGCCAGTTACTGTTACATGACATATGATGTCAAAATATGAACAGCAATCGGATGATGTAAATGATAAATGAGTGGATTTTATGATACCCTTGAAAATTACCAAACCAAAGAAAAAGTAGCCAAACTAGAAATATATGAAAATTATACACAATACCATCAAAAATTGAATGATTTGTATCTATCAATTAATAATTTGATCAGAATATGTAAACTCATTAGTCAATTAAAGTATATAATTGGTAAAACCAAAGTCAAGGAACGCTTAACAAAATTAATCACAATTGTTGAACTTGGATGCAATTAAAAACTTTATAAACTTTCATTTCATTTTCGAAAATAATTAAACCATTTTTGCTTCACATAAAACTTTACAGAACTCTTCTTTTTAATAAATTCTGTCATTAAAGTTAATAAGTAAAAGTATGGATCGAATTGATATATAGTCTATAGATATATGTACATACATATATAATATGTCTTACACCAGATATATACAATCACAAACATAAATTAATTTATAGATCGCTTATAAAGAGAAAGTCAGTCTTGAATAAAAATTTGGCTTTTGAAATCTAAATACGTATGAACTTGCTGGATCTTTTAATTTAAATATGCTTTAAAGCTTGAATATAAATATATATAATATATTTTTATAGATATATATTAACTCCACAGTTTCTCCACATTTTTCTCCATTTGTCATGGTTGCTCACTTCATCTTGCTTTACAACACTTTTCTAATCACAGTCAAAGTCACTTTGCAACACTTACATACGTTACATGAGGTTGCGGCGGCCTTCTAAACATTTTTAACCTTAAACAATTAGTTACTCCCACATTTGAACCGAATTGAATTCAAAATAGAATCACTTAAACATTTATTGTTCATTCAATTTGTTTTGCAATTTTATTCAATGCAAAAACAAAATTTTAAGCCCAATTTGCAGCAAAAACGACTATAATTAAATTGATAGTGTGACCAGAGACTAAAACCATTTAGCTCTGAGTAAGCCTAGCAAATCCACTAGATATGCTAATGATTTAAGCAAATCAATCAACCAGAGATAAGCAAATGAAATCTTATCAAAAATCAAATAGGAAAAACTTAGATCATTTTGAGAGTTGCTTCTAATTAGAGCCAATAAACTGGCAGAACCTATAAACTAAAGCAGCAAGAAACATACATATTATATTTTAATATTATTATTTCGTATGTTTAAGACCATAAAAAGCTGACAAAATCCTATAAGATGAAAGTCTATTGTTTATGAATTATTTATTTTAATTGCTTTTTTTTAACAACATTCTCGATGAATTTATCGACAAATTTATGTCCTAGAATTTTGATTTACTTCAAAATCGAAGCTAGTTAAGATGTGGGCATTTTTAGAATGATTTGAAATATAGGTTTTACGATCTTTTAGAAAGTTCATTTTCGAATATTCATTTGAGGAGTATAAAAGGTCTCCTTTTATTACAACTGTAAAAGAAAACCTTTAGTTAACCAACCTGACTAAAACGAGCGGTTTCCACCTCCAGCAAAAATACTTAAAAGAAAACTATCTATTTCGTACAGTCACGTTTGATGTGTTTCTGCCTAATTGCAGTTGATATTTAATTACAAACTTGCTGTCCGTTTGGTTTTTAATTAACTTTAAGGCAGTACCTGAATATATATTTCCATTTTATCTTTATTAGCGAAATGTATTTCGACTCCCCCAACAAGAAGGCAAAACGAAAAGTGTTGTTGGTTTTTTTCTTAGTTTTCGTTATCGATTAAATGGTTTTTCATTTGATTTTTTTTTTCTAGTTGGTGGGAAAACAACGAAATTGAAAATGCCTTAGGCAATGGCGTGCATAATTCGTGGTCTCTCTATCTGGTTTGGATTTGGTTTCAGTTTTGGGGGTGGGGATAGTCTGGTGGGGAGGTGAATTCAACAAATAGTTTCGTTAATTGAAATAAAATTCGATTTGACGTTTTTATGGCATGTGGAGATAGTTTCGCTAAATACGTAAGAAGTTGATCTTGTAGTTTTTTTTTTTTTTTTGGTAAGTGTGAAAGTTGTTTGATATTTTCGGCTAGAAAAAGATGCAACCAGTTTAAAATAGAGTGCAACGTGCAGTTTATTTACGGCGTGTGAATGGGCCATAAAATACATATCAGACATTTACCACTGATTGAATGACAGAGACAGAGAGAGAGAGAGAGAGACACGTTCAATATATAACATAATGTTTCAATATTCATTGCTTTCGACTTCGATTTTATTACTACTGAAATCGAAACTAACTGAATAAAATATAAAATATAAAAAGTTATGCAAGAGTTAAACAAAAAACTTTTTTTTTGTGTGTTTTTCTGATCACCTTGAAATATGATAAAATCATATAATATTCTACCCAGATTCTATTACTCTGTCACTTCATCAGTCTAATCATATGCAAACTATCTAAACGATTCACGTAGGCCACATTAAAAGCCATTCAAACATACAAACCAAAAAATCTTCAAACATTACCGCCAAGCCACTTGACTTGGCTCAAACACTTCGGGATCTCTCGTGGCTTTGTGCAAATAATTTGCCATTATTTCATCTTCTCAAAATGATGTGCCAAAATGTCAGTTTTGTAATTCAAAACTCACCCAAAAACTAATGTGCATAAATTTGCACGCACAAAACTGTCAACAGTGCAAAGCAAACGCAAAAATAAATAATCATAAAAAACAAACGCCAACACTTCCAAAAAAAAAAATAAAATATGGAAAAAAAGAGAAATATTATTACAAGAGCAGTAGGAGAAACCGAAAATTTGTTTCTATGAAAATTCATTTTATTTAAGAGGTGCGCCAGAAATTTGGCACGGATATTTTTCTCGGGCATGTGAATGTGACATTTACAAAAATTACAAATTTTCAATCCGATCTGAACATTCGTTTATTCGCTTTGCCCGTCGTAATTTATGTTTCCTGCTGCAGCAAAAAAAAAAGAAGAAAAATTTCAAATTTTTAAAAATATTTTTACCTGACTTGGCGCTCATTATTCAATGACAAGCGGAAAAATTAATAAATATTGTAAATTTTTGCCACATTTAAAATGCAAATTAATGTGCCATTCATTAGACACTGGTGCAATTCATCATTTTCCTACGGTTTCAGCAGTTTGACAAGCTCATGGACCAAAGGTCAGACATAACGCATAATACCCTGTATTGACACATTGGCATGGAAGGGTATATTGAGGTTGGAGTAGTGTAGGAAATGAGCAGGTTCGTGAGATTAGAAGACATATTCCGCCTTCACAGTGAGGTAGTAAAAGATAATTACGTTAGGGCCGCTAGAAAGTCCGAATTGCTGTTACTTTCAGAACCTTTCAGTGGCAGTATGTAGCAGAGTTTATTGCTTTTGTGGTTCTTAATTAGAAACATAATTAAGCTAGAGATCAGAGAGACCAGAGTGACAAGTGGTGAAAGGGTTTTGGTTCAGTTTACTTTTGCAATGTGACTTTCGAATGTATCGATTTCTTTCCAGCTTTAATATAGCCTTTATCATGTGGTTAGCCATTTACGGCTATATTAGGGATGGAAAAAACTCCATATATTCAAAAGTTCTATTGCAAAAGTACTAATTTTGATGATAAATAGTAAAACATCGATGTTTGCAATGTTTCAGTTTAAACATGATGTTCCCAGCTTTAGGTATATTTTATTGAAATCATTCGAAAAAAAGTGAATTGCTCCTGAAATTGATTAAGGCTTCCTTTTACTACTAAGAAGCTTAGAAATCATCTTACATCTTAAAAAAATCATATTGTAATTAAATTTGCAAAGATTATTTTATTATATTATTATGATGAAGATTAACAAAATAATGTTATGTGAAAATTTTCCAAGTGAGCCAACTAAAAAAGTGATGGCTGTGGTTTCCTATTCAACATTTCCCCTTGAATATTGTAACGGATACCAACTCGCACATTTTTACCAGCACATGAGCGCACCTATCGAGCAACCTTGCCCAATAAAAAACGTCTTTGTTTAACTCGGTGAGTTTCGTTCCGATTTTTATGAAATTCGGTGAACCTGTTGATAATGATTATATAATTTGATGAAGTAAATAAGAACTATTTCTTGTGTTCAGTTCAGTAAACATTTAATTCACCAAATTTGGTGACCTCTTTGACTACTCTTTCACCCTATGGATGCTGGATACAAAAACCAAAAGCCAATATGAAATTATTTCACCGAATCGACAACTCAAGCTAGTAATGCCATAGTTTATGATAGGAAATAAACAGATATTCATATTGAGATTGAAAATATGTACACATATAGACATACATTTATTTTTATGGCCAATTGCCACTTGTATTTCAACTCGAGCAACTCGTGACTCCTGCCAAATGGCCAGACGATTGCCAGTCCAGTCCAAAAATAAACCGCATAAAAATGAGAAAGACTCACAGACATTAGTTAGATGGGGCGACATCTTAACGGTTTAAGTGTCACCTCAATATGATCGCATAAACTATAGTATTTGAGATTTGGCGAGCAGAAAATTATTGAGACATCGGGGGATTAAGATGCCGATTAATTTATGGGGCATGGTGTAGTTTTTCGATAAAAACTAATCGTTTCGTCATAGTAAACAAATCTTTCTTAATCTAACACTTTTGCGACTAACTTGCGAGCCACTTCAATCACGATTTTCGAATCTCAAATTAAGACAACTTCCCAGCGATAAATGCCTACAATCTTTGGAGCTTAATGTTGGCACTTCCATTCATAGAGCCCGGCACTTATCAAGGCGCCGGCGCCGACGCCGGTGCTGATCCAACACCCAAACCATTCATTATTCGCAAACAAAATGCCCATAATTAATTTTTCTATTATTTTCCAAGAAGTCAAACACAATTTGCCAGAGAGTCCAAGTCTAGGCGATCGAGACTACTATTATGACATGCCAAAGCCGAGTTCGATCAAAGAAAGCATAAATAAAATGGAGGGAGGCAAAAAATAAAAATGTCCCGCCAAATGGAGGAACTGGAGGAACTGGTTCCTCATCCAACGAAATGAAATTTATGCAAACGGGTTAATTAACTACGAAACAAAAACAAAAACAAAAAAAAATAATTTGGAACAACTACGTGAGTTTGGGTGGTCTTTCCTACCTTACCTACCACTTACCGCCCGCTAACTGGCGTTCTCTCTTTCGCACCATCTGGGCGGTGAAATGTGGGTCAATCCAGTGGGCGGTTAGCTAACGAGACAATAACCTGCAGTTAACTGCAGCTAACTAAAGCAGTTGGTCGCTCCGGCCAGTTAATTTTGTATTCATCATTTTAAGATTTCAAATGCCAACTTACATATATAAGTCTGTCAGTCAGTCAATCACTCGCACAATCATTCACTCATTCATTCGTTCATTCATTCATTCATTTATGCAGTCCACAGTCAGCGTGTTGCCACAAGATTGTTATCGCAGTTGCCTACTGAGGCTTAATTGCTGCTTGATCACTTGTGGAAAAAATCAATCGACATTCGATACATAAAAATACACTAACTTTAATTGACTTTCCTTTGGGAGAATAGAAATTGAAGTGCTAATTAGAGGACACTAGTTTGGCAAAGTTTTGAAATCAAACGGAACCTATTAACTTCTCAAACAAAATATCAATCATATGAAAACTGTATTGAGATTCAAAAAAAAAAAAGAATTAGCCACAAAAAAAAAAACATTTAATTCTATTTTGTTTTTATTAAATCTTTGATTTATGTTGATCGAAACTGAATAAATTGGATCATCAGCTTTAAAAAGATAATCGATCGACTATTTTCCTACTGAAATGTAGAATAATAGTGATAATTATTTAAATGGAACTATATAAACGATATTAAAAAACCCGAAACTCGTTTCGCAAATGTATAAATCCATGCATGAGGCTCTCTAGAAATCTCTACCAACGATTCCAAATCTATTTCACAGCCCTCAATCATAATTTTTGAATGTTTTGAATGTCAAGTAGTGTATTCAAAATGGTCACTTTGTGGATATTTCATTTACTCTACCGTTTTTTTTCTTGATCTGAGATTTATGATAATTGATTGTCTGCGTTGGTGCAGCAGTTGACCATAAGTTTGATTTTTCCACAGAATTTTTTTCTTTGGGTTTTTTTTTGTCGTTTTGCAATCTAAGCTTGAATCGAATTCTACGCACTCGATTGAACTAAACATAAATCATTTAATCAATATTTTGTCATGTTGCGAACAACAAAAGTTGTCAGTATATAAAACACATGCTCTAAATTTAGGCTGAAAGGAAATATATACAATATATTCACATACCTACGAGGGTGGCACCAACAATACCAAGATTTATTTCACTCCATACACATTGCTTGTAGGATTTACTCTATTATTTTGGTTTCCGTTTAAACTGGTCAAGGATGGGTTTTTTTTTACGATTTTGCTGCAATACATATACCAAATTAGAGCTTAAACCTAAATCAACATACAAAACGTGAAACGCTAAAATGTATATACTTTTTTTTCACCCCGATAATCACAATAAAAATCGATTAAAAATTAGAGAAAACTTTTTTAAAACCAATTAAATTTTATTTAATTTTTATTCCCTTGCAAAATCACATTTATATAGTATGTATATATTTATTTTAATTTCAACTTAATTTATTTTGAGAAACCATCATTTGTCTTTACTTGAAATATGATGATAAAATATTATCCTGTGGCAAAAGTTAAGGAAATATGAAAAGTCTTCTTCGTTTTGTAATAAGTTCAAATAATTTGGAAAATTTTCAACCTTTTTTTAACGTCGTTTTCGTCAGCTTTGGATTTGTTGAAGCATGTTCGGATCATTTAATCGTTTTCTCACCAGTTTTCGCAGTTTTAAACGATTTTTCTACAAGCGAACTTACAAATGTCCTAAGAGTGGGTGGATATTTGCGGAGTACTTTTGTGCCTGCCCTCGTGTATTTTTTGCTATACCGAATTTATTTGTCCATTGCAATTAAACTGTCAAAGTTGTAACTTTTTCATTTGTAGAATTATTATTGTTTAATTGATAATTTATGTGAGTTGCAGTTTGATTTGTGACAGTGTTGAAAAGAGCAAGACAAGGCATTTCCAGTGCTGCATACTCGCATATGATTAGTAGCCAAATGGTCACTCCAATGTAAAGAGATGATGCCCTTTGGGAAAGCAAACAACTTGATTTGCTAATTGCTACTTGCAGCCCACAGAGCAGAGCAACTCCAATCTATCAATCTCAAGTCCAAAAACGCCCATACGAGAATCGGAGAATTGGAGAAGAAAAAACAAACCTTACAATTTTACGCACATATCAAGTTAAAAGAACCGTTCAACGAACGGAAGTGCACTTAAAACTGCCCACAGATCTCGCTGACCAAATAAAAAACAAAACGTGATCATTAATAAAAACTCCAAACAAAATGCAAAAATGGAAACCCACACATTTCCAGCGACTCTCAAACTGTGTGGCATGACAAACGCAGTTGTTTTCGTGTGATCAATGTGATTCTCGATTATAAACTCTAAATGACATCATTTGAAGTTCAGTTGATTGAACTTCTTTACGTATTGGCAATGCCTTTCTCTTAGTCTCGCCATGTCGATGTCTTTTCACTATGGCTTTTCCCCCCATTCATGAAAATGCAAATCTTCAACTCAGGCACTTGACAGCCAAAGCCAGTCTTCAAGATGCAGCCAAGTGTCTTGAGGCAAAGTTTTCATCTCCTTCACAGATGATGATGATGATGATGATGATCACGATGATGATGATGATGACGACGACAACGACGCTGTGGAACTACTATCACCAAATCGCCTTCGTCTTCGTCTTGTGTCGCGTGCTAGAGGCGGATAGGCTTGTTCATATTTTTATACACTTCAATTCCAGTTACTCTATAAATTTGGAAAGTTATATTGGAAAATTTAATCGATTTTGGAAACTCTTCAGACATGCACACATTTATCTTTCAATCGATTTTGTACTCACCAAGAGACTAAATAAAAGTCAGATAAAATATAATTCACATATTTAAAAAAAAAAATTGTCAGAAAAAAAAATTATTTACTTTGCTAGCTTATTTCATATTCAGACAGAAATTGTTTGTAAAAAACCAGTCAATATTTTTTTTGGTTCATGAGTATAAAAAGGATATACATCTTCTTTAGCTAAGTTTGGAATCTTTTGCAGTAGTAGATTCTTCAGCAAAGTCTCTTGATAATAGAACTTGGTTCAGGCAACCTGCTGATATTTTTGTGGGACCAATTATTATTCAAATCTCTTTTGTAAGATTTATCTCGAGCTTAAACCTGCTAAAACCGAAGATCGCCTTTCGAAACTTTTTTGAGAGTTTATTTCGACCTTTTATGGTTGCTTAAAACATTCCATTGAGCAGGTTCGATGTTTCGATGCAAAACTATAAGACAAAAACGATCCTGAACCGTTTTGGAAAAGAGTTTAACTTGGTTTTATTTATAAATATTTAATTCTAACCTTATTGTTTTAATATTGACTAAAAATGCAAAGTTTTTCTTTTTTGTTATTTCCATTATATTTCGATCTTCCTCGGAGAACGTCTTCAGGCGAATTTTTACTCGTTTTGAATAAAACTATTAAAATATTCATTCTATTTCAAATAAATTATTTTTGAGCAGGGTTCAATTAGGAAATTTCACTCAAATTATTAATCAATTTAATTAAAAGGCATTTTAAGTCTAAATATCAAATTGAATAAAGTTCTTTAACATTAAATTAATTTTCCAGTTTTTTTGGATGATTAAGCCTCAAAACCGATATAAAAAAAAGTTTTCTGATACTTAAGGGATTTCCGAAAAGAAAACCAAAAATTATTCCTTTTCGTAAAGTTAGATTCACAATCAGACTTTTACTAAATCAAACGACTAATTCTAAAATAATTTACATTATAAATTTTTAATTGATTTATTATATTCTCGTTCCATCGGAAGAGATCTTGAATTTAATTATTAAAATAGCGGAAATTAATTAGCGGTCTCAATTTCTACTACTGAAATTTATTTTTTCTAACAATTTGTAAACAATTTGGTTGAATTTTAAATGTAGAATACAATGTACTACTTTTTACAAAAACTTAAAAATTGTATTTTATAAAAAATTATAACAACATTAGAATATTATTTGCCAAAACAAGAGGGAGAGGAGCTGAGCAATGTGGGTCGAGTAGATCCTGACCCGTTTTTTTTTATGGGAAATGGAATTAATGGAAACATAGGTTTTGATTTGGATTTTCTGCATAGTGTGGATCTGCTTAAATATCATTTTAAAATGGTATAAAAGACCCTTTACACATGAATTCTGTTTTCAATTAGCATTTCTGATTTGCTATTTCGTTTAAAATATAATCGGCTTATAAAATTTTTAAAGAGCAACTCGGTTTCTTCATGTCTTATACTAATTTTTTAGACTTATATTTTACGATTGAGTTTGTTGGAGATCGCGCAATCAATTTGAAAATTTTTGCGTTGGTTTTACCGGATTTATGAATGAATTTATTTTGGTATACAAATGTGCCTTCACCTCCGCCTGCTCGTCAAGAAGCATATGTGTGTATGAGGCAGACTTGTCTGGCTTGTTCCCTCCCTCCTCCTCCTGGTAGTCGTCTCCCACAGTTTGTGTGCTGATCATGGTCCGTCGTGTCGTCGCATCGTCGCATTTGTCGTTTGTCGCCCGAATAGGAAACTCTATGCAAATGTGGGCGAGTTGGGGCTGCCTACGCCAAGCTAACAACCAACCCACACCATCTGGCTGGCTGGAGTAGAGCCATTTACCTAGAGGTGGCCAGCTACCCGCTGCTCATGTGTGTTTGTGGCCCAGTAACCGTAGAAAAGAAAGCTAACATTTGATTAATTTGTCCTTGAACGAGGGATGGAGGGATGGAGGGAGGGAGATAGGGGGGATCCCTTTCGTTTTACCATCAATAACACGAAAATTATATTTCTGCTTACAGATTGCCATTGCAGTGCCGTTGGCTCGTTGTCATCGGCGTGTGACAAGCGGAGCGGACAGTGCGCCTGCTTCGAGAACGTGACCGGAAGACGTTGTGACAAATGCAAATCGGGTCACTGGAATCTCACCCAGGGCATTGGATGCCTGGACTGTCAGTGCGATGCACACGGGTCGCGGGGCCATGAATGCAATCCCTGGACAGGTCAATGCGACTGCAAGATTGGAGTGGGCGGCCAGCATTGCAATGAATGCACCGAAGGCTTCTATGGCTTCAGCCCGGAGGGTTGTCATCGCTGTGTGGCCTGCACGGCGGAGGGACAAGTCTGTGATCCGCACAATGGACGCTGCATTTGCCCGAAGTTCACTCGCGGATTGGGCTGTGGCCAGTGTGTGCCCGGCACTTGGGGCTGGCAATCGCGTTTGGGGTGTCGCGAGTGCGAATGCGATCACATCGGTTCGATAGGGCAATTCTGTGCCGCAACGGACGGGCAGTGCGAGTGCCGTGAGGGCTATGCGGGCAGAAGCTGTGACTCCTGTGCCGTGGGCTATTTCGGGTATCCGGAGTGCCGACGTTGTGGCTGCGATCCGGATGGTTCTTTTGTGCGTTCCGATGGCCTGATTGCCTGCGATGCGAACGGTCAGTGTCCGTGCAAGAGCCTGGTTGTGGGCCTCAAGTGCGACACTTGCATGCAGAGCACCTTCGGCTTGTCGTCCCTCAATCCGGAGGGTTGTACCCGCTGTTTCTGCTTCGGGCGCTCGGGCGAGTGTGAGCAAAGTGATCTCTCTTGGGGTCACATACGCATGGCGGAGGCAAGGAATCTGAGTGTCCAACAACTGCATGCCCAGCACGCGGCGGGCGGGGACTACGAGTACATTGTTGTGGTCCAGATGGAGGGAAGCATCTACCATCGCCAGGATGCGGAGATACAGCGCATGAACGACTTGAACCTGGTGCCGCGGTCCACTGGCAATGTATCGATTGGAGCCTATGGGCAATTCTATCAGCCCTTGTACTTTCAATTGCCTCCCCAATTCTACGGGGATCGCACGAGTAGCTACGGCGGTTATCTCTACTTCACACTGCTCACAGAGGGCGCTCACACACCGCTGGAGCGGAAGATTCTGGCCCAGTATCCTTTGGTTCAGTTGCATGCCCACTCCAAGTTGGTCCTGGATTTCTATGAGTACGAGGCATTTGAGTATTCGCTTAACGTGACGCATCGAGTGCCCCTCCATGAGTCCTATTGGAAATACCATCACAATAATCAGGCAGTAGACAGGAGCACCCTGATGGCCGCCCTTCAGAATGTGCGTCACATTTTCGTGCGAGCCTTCGCCTTTGCCGAATTCGATCAAGTTGTGTAAGTTTCCCCACATCAAGTGAAGTCAATGTGATTCAAATTTCTCTTGCAGGCTTCAGAACGTCCACATGGATGCGGCCATCTTTGTCCAGGGCTCCACTAATCTGATAGCCAAGGGAGTGGAGCGCTGCAAGTGCCCCAAGCGCTTTGACGGTCTCTCCTGTCAGGATCCTGGACGTTCCTTCTATCGCTGGCGCAATGCCAGCGATGTGGACAGCGTTTTCATTGAGGATCTGATTGGACGAGCAGCTCCCTGCCACTGCAATGGTCGGAGCACTGATTGCGATCGTGAAACTGGCGTTTGTTTGGTAAGTACAACTTTCGCAGAGAGGAGCCTTAACTTACTTCGATTGCTTGCAGCACTGCCGCGAGAACAGCGGAGGAAGTCATTGTCAGCATTGCGCTGATGGTTTCTATGGTGATCCGAACTCTCCGCATGGCTGTCAGCCGTGTCCTTGTCCGGAAACCAATAGGAACTTCGCCCGCGGCTGCAATGTGTGGGAGGGCGAAGTGAGTTGTGTGTGCAAACCGGGCTACACAGGAAGACTATGCGAACGCTGTCAAGTGGGTTACTTTGGCAATCCCATGATGTATCCCAATAGCTCGTGTCAGGCGTGTCAGTGTCACGCCGATGGCATTCGCGCCGAGGGCTGCGACTCAGAGAGCGGACAATGCTTCTGCCGGGAAGGAGTCACGGGTTTGAAGTGCAACAAGTGTCTGGCCGAGCGACATCATCTAGTGGAGACAGGATGTAGGGGTGAGTAGGGACTGGATTAGGTTAGCATGCCTTACTTAACGCTCCTCTTGCAGTGTGTGACAACTGCACTCTCCTGCTGATGGACTACGTGGAGCTAATTGGGCACAAACTGCGACGTGGTCTGCACAACATGGATCTAACTGGGATACCAGCTCCCTACATGAAGCTCGCCGAATATGAGGTAGCCTATGACACGTGGCAAGGACGTCATCAGGACTTGAGCCAGGCCAAGCAGTTGATCTTGGGCTACGACATGGCCGGAGTGTTGAAACTCGATGCCCATGCGGAGAATGCCAAATTTCAGTCTCGCAAAGCTCTAGCCACCATAGGCAAGCGACAACATGCCCTCAACACAATGCTGGCCGATTCCGTGACGCAACAACAGGGCGTGGGCCATTTGCGTACCGCGATCCTTCAGACCCTACACGATCTCAAGAGCTATGGCCAGGGGGAGCAGCATATGAGCTTGCCCACGGCCTTGAAGCAGGCTCGCTTCTATCTGGAGGCCATTCAATTGCATGACCATCAAGTTCAGAACATTCGTAGCACCAACAACTGCGCCTGGAGCCATTTCTATGCCACTGGCAATGCCTCGGATGCTGCCTTCGATGAGCAAGGGCGCCTGGAGATGCTGTGGCGGGATCTCAATCAGACGAATCACCGAGTCTCGGACATGAGAATCCAAATCGATCGCACCCAGGAAGTGGAGAGCGAGGCGGAGGATATTCTCGAGCACATACGAAACTTGAGTGTTCATGTGAGAGAGTCGCATGAGGAGCTCAGTGATTTGGGTCAGCGCATGGATCAGCACTTGAATCAGACTTTTGCCGAGCAGGGTGAATCTTCGGTGAGGATTATTTACCAGCGACACGAGCAACTGAATCAAGATCTCAATCAGCTGGATGGCTCAACGGCTCTGCTGAACTCCTCGCTCACTCTTCAGGCCGAACAGCAGCGCGAAGTGCGCCGCCATTGGCTGCCCAAGGCGGAGAAGCATGCAGATCATTTGCTCGAGCGCTCCAACGAGTATGCTCGACAATTTCAGCCCACCAAGAATGGAGCACGCATTGCCATGCTGGCTAGCTCTGCCCATTCGAACATCTCCATGGCCATCTCGGATGCCCGACAGGCGTCTCTGCTGGCCAAAGAGCGTGTCTACGAGGCTCAGCGGACACTTTATCCCACCGACGGCAGTTCGATGATTGATCGAGCCCGACATTCGCTGCATCGCTCCCAGCAACTGCAACAGGAGGCTATCAAGCAAATGCACAAGTCCAATGTCCTCAAGCAGAAGGTCCAAGAGCAGGAGCAACAAGTGGAGGGCATCAAGAGCACCATCATCGAGACCGGACAACTGAACAATAACATTTCCGGTCAGCTTCAAACTCTCACAAATGCGGCGACTGCTCATCGCCATGCCAAAGACAGCCTGGATGCGGCTCAGAGAACCAGCGAACAGATGCGTTCGGAGCTGCGCAAGGTCAAGGAACTGCAGCACTCCATTCAGCATATGAGGAAGTCGTTCGCCATGCTGGAACCCGATTGGGAAATCAAGCTGGGCATGGCCGAGGAGAACATATCGCTGACAAAGACCAATCTCCGACTGGCCAATGTTTCGCTCAGCTACATTGAGCAACAGGCAGCCAAGGAGCAAGAGGTCTTTGAGGTCTGGAACAACTCGATGGCCAATCAACTGCAGCAGTTGAGGGACTTGATTGCCAAGGCGAGGCATGCGGCAGAGGCGGTAAGTGCCACCTAAACACCCGTTTGCTTAGAGTGTTCTTCTATTTCTTCTCCTCCACAGATTGACGTCTCTCTGGAGTCTGTGGGACCCAAGTGCAGTCGTTTATACCTTCCCGCCTCGTATGGTCTAACTACGTCGAATAATTTACATCTCAGCTTCGCTCTCTCCAATCACATTGAGAGTTCTCCACTGATCCATGTGGCAGGCACCGAAGGTCGTCACATTACCCTGGAGCTCTATAAGCGACGAGTGCGTCTAGTGTGGAATTTGGGTGGCACAACGGAGACGATTACCCATCCCCTGGTGGTGCAGACAAGGGATCCCAAGTTCGATGACGCCTGGTATCATGTGGAGGCGAACAGGACTCTCAATCTCGGATCGCTGCTAGTGCGAAGAATGAACAATTTCGGTGTCCTAACACCAGAGAATCCAGTGATTACCACCGGCTCAACGGATGCCGAGCACACACGTTTCTATCAGTCGAGGAACGAACGCATCTCCCTGGGGGGCTTTGGCTCCTCGAAGGACCTTCAGAAGATGACCAAGGGTCTGAATGTGGTTGTCCATCAGGTGACGGTGGACAACAAACCGCTGGGCTTGTGGAATTTCGTGGCCAGCGAAGGACGTTGTGGTGGTGCCATGATTGGGGCCAGAGAGTCGTCCGCCTCATCTGAGGCACGTCACTTCAATGGCTTGGGCTATGCCCAATTGCAGAAGATGCGTCCACGTCCGTACCGCAAGAATGTGTTCTCCTTGCAGATGACTTTCCGTACACTCGATGAGAATGCTCTACTCTTCCTAGCGGTTGATGACAAGAATGTGAGAATTGATTTCCAGAATCTGATCCGGAAGAAGTATAACTCAAGGGTTTCTCTTTCTTCCTTCCTAGAACCGCTCGGTGTCGGTGACCTTAAGTCGAGGACGCATCATGTTCCGCATTGACTATGGCGACGAGTCCAAGTTGGAGATAAACACCACCAAAAAGTATAATGTCGGCCAATGGATCAAGATCGAAGCGGCCAGAGAGTTCTCCGCAAAGCGAAGCACGGAGAATGGCATTCTACGTGTGAATAATGATCGCCCCATCTCGGGAGCTCCCACTTTGCCCATTAATGGTCATATGTTGCCAGATCTATCGAAGGCTGTCTACTACTTGGGTGGCGTGCCACCAGGTAAGAGTGATCCTCTCTCTCTCTTCAGTGCTCGTCCCACCTAACCAATCACAATTTACAGGCTTTACTTCGGGCACAACCAAAGCTCCGGGAGCGGATAATCCCTTCCTGGGATGCATGAAGGATGTCCAGGTTAATGGTGAGACCTACGATCCATTGGAGAGTTCCATTTACTTTGGTGTGGAGTCCTCCTGCAAGGAAATGATCACAAAGTAAGTAAAGGAAAGAATTACCTCTTAAATAGTCTTTTACATCTCGTATCTTCCCTTCAGGGCTGGCTTTTCGGGCAATGGATACCTGGAGCTGCCCTCACAATCGCTTAGGAAGCGAGCCAACACTGGCTTGGTTTTCCGTACCCTGCAACCCGATTGCCTTTTACTCTTATCGGCCTATCCGCCGGAAGTCCTCGCCGACTACGATTCAAAGGACATCAAAGGCAACTACTCCATGAGCCTGATCGATGGACAACTGCAAATTTGGATCAATTCCGGACGCAGTTTCATCAAAATGTACTCGAACGGCAGTCAATTGAATGATGGGGAATTGCACGTGATTAACCTAATCAAAACGGGGCGTAAATTGGAACTGATGATAGACGATGAACTGCAGGATTCGAAGAGTTTGAGTGCTACACCAACGTTGATTAGTATGCCCCGAGAAGCGGGTGGCCTTTACATAGGAGGAGCTCCTCCATTCGAGATTTTCAACCCACTGGCTCCCACATTCGTGAAACTGGAAGGAGCCATCCGCGATGTTGTCTTCAATAATCGCACAGTCAACTTCAATGATGCCATCACATTCGCCAATGTTCAGATAGGACGCAACGGACCAGTGATGGGAAATCTTAAGAGCGGCCTCTATGATGTCCTGCTCAAGACGGAGCCAATGATTGGCAAGAGCTTTACAGCCTCACCAGAGGGTTGTAAGCGGGTAAGTCATTGAAAAAATTCTATTCTCTTCTATATTTTGGTGGATTTTGGAGTGGTGTGGAAGAAGAGGAAGAAAAATATCAAATTAGGGTAATCGATTTGCATACAATTAGGGAAAATTAAAGATCTAGAGGCATTAGAAATCGATGAGAGTTAAAAGGCGTCTATATATGTATATCGTATCGTAGAGCGATAGACTTCAGCGAAACTTATCGAGCAACGATAGATATTTCGATTTCAATGATGTAAAACTTAAATTTATTGACAACTCAAATCAATCGATTTAGAATTTAACGTAATCACTTCAGAGCACTTAATTTCTAAATCAAGATATCGTTATGAAACACTTTAGCAAAACCTATCGAAAAATATGTCGATTTCAATGATGTTGTAGCCAAAATTTATGTTACATTAAATGCAAAATTCAAGTTAAGTTATTTAGAAATACATTGTTAATGTAAACTAAGCTTGCCTTGATATATTTGCACTTTGCAACACTTAATTTTGAAATTTAAATAAGGTTATGATAATTTTTAACAAAACTTATCGATAAATATTTAGATTTCAATGAGTTAACTTCAAGTTAAGTGATTTAGAATCACAGAAAACTAAGCTTGACTTGGCGTATGTCCGCTTCTGATCATAAAATTACAAAATTTATAAATCTCTATGATAGACTTTAGCGAAACTTATCGATAAATGATCGCTAAAATATATGTTCTATTAAATTGAAAACAAGATTTAAAGGATTTGGAATCAAATTGTTAATGTCAATTACCTAAGCTTGACTTGGTATACATTTACTTTCTCGCAGGAAATTTCCAAATTAAGATATCGATAATATTAGTATCGACTGTTCTGTGAAGAAATATCGAATAAAAATATAGTTGCATTGAATATGTAATATCACTTGAAGAAGTAGGTAAAAATTACTTTGATATTGTCCATATTTATTCAGCAATATGTTGTATATGTGCAATAGATTGGCTATGTTTCGATAAAGTGCTTAGGAAATATCGCACAAATCGATATACATATTTTTATTCGCTTATCGAAATCAATCTTCAATTTTTAAGAAGGTCTTTCAAATGATTCAGAACTTATATCCTGATGATACTTTATCTTTAATTTTCCCTGATGGTATGCAAATTGCTTGCATGTAAATAGATAATGTGTCCTGCTTAATTTTTGAGAAAAAATACCAAAAAAATTGAAAATATTTTTCTTTGTTCTTATAGGATTTTAGTTGCTAAGCAATTCACAAAAAAAAAAAGAAAAGCTTCAAGCGCTGCGCTGAATATGAAAGCTCTTTTGTATACTAATTTCGCCTAACCTAAGCTACTCTCTATGTGGTCTCTACATGTGGATTAATCAATCAGTCAATCAATCAATCAATCAATGAAACAATCATCAAACAAACCCAAAACAAAAACAAAATGCATAACCTCAAATTTAACCAAGAATAAAACTTCATCCTGATGATGGGGGGATCGCTTTAAGATGCCATAAAAAAAAACTAGTCCTTAAGTTGGTTACTGAATACACTTACACACATATAATCACACATTTTCTACACATTTTATATTATTACATATTACGTATCCTGTAAATATATATATAATCATTAATCACTTTTTTATACCTAGTCATATAAGATCAAAAGTGATCAAAGAGTCATTATAATTGCTTTTTGTTCGATTCAACAAACTCATCTTCATCAACGCTTTGTGTACGTTTTTGCTTTCATCAAATGTATCATACATAATATAATAATTAACTCAATTATTTTCACACACTTTCAATTGTTGTTCATCAATAATAATAATAATAAAAACATCAATATTTCCAATAACCAAAAATGCAAATGAATTTATTTTACTCGCAAAACAAAAAAAAATAAAAGCTCAGAACTAACACAAAGTCGTCGTGGGTGAGTTAAGTACCTACTTTTGAGTGCGTTAAGTTCGAATTTTTGAAATTGATTCACCCTCAATTCTCTTGCAGATTGGCAGCTATTCCTATGAACCGAATGCCTTCAAGTTTGGCGATGATCTCTATAGCTATTCGCAGCTGAAGCTCTCGGAACGCCATTTCTGGCAGAGGAATTTCCATTTCACCTTCGACTTCCGTTCCTTCTATCCGAATGGCATGCTCTATCTATCACCGGGCAGCAAGGAGAAACCCAAACACTATGTGGCACTACTCCTAAAGGATGGCCAACTGGTGCTCATAGTGCGTGGACGTAGGCGAGAGGAATTGCAATTGACGGCCAAGCTAAACGACGGCGAATGGCATCGAGTGACCATAAATTGTCACGATCGCAAGGTCACCATGTCGGTGGAGATTGGACGAACGGATCAGAAGACATCGGCCCAGATGAAGGTGCCCAAGAAGATCGGAACCGCTCAGCTAATGCTAGTCGGTGGCTTGCCACAGTCTCCCATAAAAGTGCCAGCTGAGCTAATCGCACGACTGGAGGCCTTCAAGGGATGCATACGACGTGTGAGCATAAATAATATAACCCAGGACTTGGCACGTCCTGGCAAACATTCAAATGTGGGACAATGTTTTCCCACTGTAGAGCGAGGCAGTTATTTCCCAGGCGATGCATATGCCATTTTTAGTAAGCATTTCCAGAGGGAGAATCACATTCGAAACTCATGAGGTTCTTCATTTTTCTGTAGAGAAAAACTTTCATGTGGGCAAATACTTGGATTTGGAAATGGAGTTTCGCACATCGGAACTAGCTGGCATTCTGTTAAGTGTCTCGGAACCCAATGGTTTTCCAGCTCTCTCGCTAGAGCTAAATAATGGAAATGTAAGTGCGAAATTTCCACGCCCATTTCACACTCTTCTTCATATGTTTTTCCTCTTAGATCGTCTTCTCGTACGACATGGGCGATGGAGTTCCTTTGCGTGTGGAGTCTAGTTCGACGGAAAAATATGCGCTGTGCAACAATAAATGGCATAATGTAACAGCTCTCTATGATGGCGAACAGTTAGTGCTGCGAATTGATCAATTGCCAGCCACGATCAGCGCGGGTAATTTGCGAAATGCAGCCAAAGTGCAGACACGATCGCCGCTCTTCATTGGGGGACTGTCGGGTAGGTTTCAATCTCTTCTCAAATCAAACTTTATCTCCAACATCGTCTCTTTCCCTTTCGTAGACATAGCGCCCAGTGGTTCTTTGCTAACGCGTGAGAATTTCAAGGGTTGCATTCGCAACGTCTCCATACGCAACGAGAGACGCGATTGGATCGACATGGATGATCTGCACAATGTTTTGCTTAGCGAGTGTCTCGTCTCCAGCGAGGACAACTGAGCTTTTTCACTCAATGTTCCGTATGCGCCACACCAAAACTTTTTCCAAAATGTATTGTGATCGAATTTTATTTTACCAATTTCTACAACTAGTAGTTAATCTAGAATATATATATATACACTGCCATATAAGTTGATTTAAGAGTATTTTTTCTGCAAATTTTCAATTGCCAGTGACTGCATTTCGAATCGAATTTGGTTTAATTTCTAATTTATTTGATTATTATTTATCCAGCAGTTTTATTTATTATTGTAATTTTTTCTTTTTCGTTTTTTTGAAGAGGCTTTAAGTTTGTAATTAATTTTCTTACACTATTTGATTTAAACGAATCTCCTCCTATTCCTATTTGTACAGAGATTTAATTAGATTTAAGTAGTATTTAAATTTTCATTTGTATATACTGACAAGAAACATTTAAAAAAAAATAACGGCCATTTACTTTGTAATATTCATATTATCATTAAGAATTAGCGTTTTAATAAATATGGATTTACTTAAAATTGAAAATTTCTAAAACGAAAACTTTATCTCAATTCAAGGAGATTTGAGCAATTCATTTAGTTTATAGATAATCTTTTGAGGGGATATTCTAGTCTAGAAAAATGGAAAATGTTGTTTTCTTCCCCTCCAATCCATCAAATTATTTAATTCTTTTGGGAAGTTTCCTGGTTTGTTCTTTGCATTTGTTCGCTATTGCTAAAATGAGGAGTCATACCTAATTGTAAAGCCAAAAAAAAGAGTTTTTCCATTAGCGAGTGGATATATTCCCTAGGTATTTCAATTAGGGCTAACTCCTTAAGGGAATTACTGTAATGCCAAGGCTCACTGCTGTAATGCAGCTACGTTAATCTGTCCTATTAATGACTTTTTGATCTAAATATCCAAGTTTCTATACTGAAACTGCCCCCAAATTAAATATAACAGAAAATTCGAATAAAAATGAATAAAATGGGAAAAGGTTTAAAAAAATATATGCAGGATATTAAATCTGTAACATTTTAAGAATGTTGAGTAAACATTTCAATTATGTTGGAGGTCGACTAATAAAGATAAAGCGTTTTAAGCAACCGATCGGCAGATGTTTGAGCAAACAAAAAAATTTTAATTGATTTTCTGGCAAACGTAATATGTAAGTCGGTAAATATTCCAGCTTAAAATTTGCTAAACCAATCCTTTCAAAGTATTTTACACTAACTCTACACATAAATTGGAAGGTAATCAGGAAGAAATTTTTTAATAGCTGAAATTTTATTGAAATTTTATAGGAAAACCGAATTTTTTACTTCAAACCGATTCCTGATTGCCACGGAATACATTTTAGCTTTTAAAAGCATTTGGATTTTTTTCCTCTTTGATGTCGACAGAATGTTTTCCGTCAACCCATTGTGAATCGAGGCACCTCCGGAGATTCGCTGTCAAACATATGTTAAATATTTTAGAGTGAAAATTTAATTAAGTGTACTTGATATATTAAATAGAATATATCATTCAAGAATATTCACAATTTTTTTTTTAGATGAGCCTTTTTTGACCTATAAAATATTGCGCCCCTTTTAAGGTATTTTTCGGCTAACTCTGATTCTTAATTTAATATTCACTTGTTGGCAATGTTTGGTCTCAATTTAGTGTTTTTTTTAAACCTTTTTGTTTGGACACTTCGAGAGCAATCAAACAAGCAAACATGTAATCATCAGATAGCCAACCATCAAAACTTTGCATGGAACACTCTTCAAAAGGACCTGAATTTTCCAATTTCTGAAATACGTACATCGAGAAGACTTTAATGTCACTTAAGTAACTTTTGTTTTTCATTTGTACATATATATATTTAAGTCCTTACATATCTGAAAACATATTATGAGTTTTACTCAAAAGACAGACCGTAGTTCGCGGCGTTTCCGACGTTCGCATCGGGATTCCATGAGCACTCCGTATCGCCTGTATTGCATCAATTTCTATGACAGCGGGCTTAGTGCAGTGTGCAATGAGTTCATTCATCGGATTAAGCTCGGCATGCGGCGATCCATGTTTGTGATCGACTTGGAGAGCGAGGTACAGTCTGCAGTGTTGCACAACGAGAGAAGTATGCGCCTGTCGAAGATGAAGAAATCAGGTGAGAGTCTCCTTAACCACATCTTGTGAAGGGCATGAAGATCACTATCAGAGATTTCCAATGTTAGGGAATGAACTGAAGGCCACGGATCCACTTACCATAACGATGCAGCGAGTACAGGAATGCCTGGCCGAATATGATCAGGTGACCGAGAAAATCGAGGCCGAGAACAATTTCAATCTCTTTCAATACTGGCAGAAGAATATGCCAGCCGAACTGAGAACTCGCCTGGGCGAAGAGCCAAAGAGAAAGTCCAAAGTCGGCGGCAATGAAACGAAACGTGGAGCGGCCAGTGTCAAGGGAGTTCGAGTGTCCAAGACGGCCAGGGCACAGGGGGTCAAGGAGAGCACAGATAAGATGCCAATGGTTAAGATTGAATGTATGGGCATGACGGCTAAAGAGCATCATCGGGTGGGCAAGGGAGAGCCCCTGGCAAGGAAATTGGTAAACAATCATCTACATTATCGATTAGTTCCTCAACCTTTTGATTCATTTCGCTTGTAGTACATTAAGGATCATCCGTCATCGGCCAAGATAATCATTATGGTTATTGGCCGTCTCGAGAATGACTTTTACAATGACCTGCTCAAACACAATCTGCCCTTGCGGGGGATTGTCCACTTCCTGCCAGAGGACAGTGCCTATGACCTGCTAGTGCCACGCCCCCGACGTGAGAAGGCTCTGAAGGAGACCATTGAGAAAATCCAGCGCGACATTCACTCTCTCCGCAAGAGGACAGCGACGAAACCTGTGGGCATATTCCAGCAGCAACTACCCCAAATGTCCATGTGCCTGGCCACCAAATACTCCGATGAGATCTTCGATCAACTCAGTTGGTTCGTCTACGATGTGGAAGCATTGCATCAGCAGTACATGGACTACTATGTGTCGCCCTACAAAGAGATCGATGTGAAAATGGATCCCTCCGAGAGTGTGAGAGACACCTTTCTCATGGTCGAATCGTTGAGCATCCAGGGTCACTATCTGAAGGCTCAAATGCCAGCCTCATGTCCCGACGATGGGACAGTCTATCTGTACATGGAGTCCCTGATGAGCACGTTCGGTAATCCGCGGGAGCTGCTATCCGAAGTGGAGGTCTTACTCCTGGCCAATCCCTCGCCGGCCATACAAGTGAAAATTCTGGACAAGATCAAAGTCTATGCGAATGCCTTCAAGAGCATCGTCAAGTTGGTGAAGAACGAGCGCTTGTTTGTGGAGCAAACGAATACTCTGCTCACCAGTCTGGTCTCCTACATGAATCTGTCGTTCATGAAGAACATCTACCACGTCTGTCTGGAGTACAATCTCATGCGGCGATACTTCAACACGGGCTACATTATCGACGCCCTGCCCTATAAGCCATACAATGGGGAAGTGGATCCCGGGAGCCTACCCAAATATGCCAAGCTCTATCTCACCGACGATGCGGTCAACCAGCGGATAATCGAACTGGTCAATGAGTACGATGACTTCATGGTCAAGGAGATCTATCCGTCGGTTAAGCTCTACACATTTCGTAGGGCCCTGAACGAGGTGTTTGAGAATCAGAAGCAACATTCTATACCAACACGTCTCTGCTTCCGGGACTTTACGCTCTACGAAATGAAGCAGTTCCTGCGGGAACTCGTCACCCCGAAAATGTTCGAGGAGTCCCTGGAGGAGAGATCCGACACGTTTGAGCACATGAGTGTGGCAGATATCACGGGAAACCTGGATCGCGAGCCCATGCAGTATCGTCTGAAGGATGGCCAAGAGATAAGCATAGATCCCAATGTCTTTATACGACCGCAATCGCTGAAGGCCCAAAAGATGGCCCAACTGCAAAGGGAGCACAACGAGCAGAAGGAACAAGGTAAATCGAATCGCAAGAACCAGAGTCCTGAGAACGAAGTGAGACTTCAGTACAATCTATCGAAGGTGGGAAGTCTACTTGACGAACATTCTGCGAGTCGCAGCCTGCAAGGCAAGGAAGAGCCACCACGTCGCAAGTATATAGGTCTGGGACCCGATCATCCCATGCTCAAGGGTTACAGCCTAGACGACACGCGGCAGACCATCAAGGCAAAGACCTCGAAGTACTTCTTTCAGGAAGGTCGCCTAACCCTGTACGAAGAGAAATGGAATTTTCGTCAGATGAACAAGTGTCTGGCGTTCCAGGTGAACAAACAGACGGTCCACTTCAATGATTCGCCGCTCGCAGTGGGCACCACTTCGGACAGTATTCGGCTGGAGACCAAGCACGGGATCAGTTTGCGGGTCTTGGCCAATGGAGGGGAATGCTCCAAAGCAGTTCTCAACTATCCCAATGGTCTGAGTGTTCATTGTCATGAGACCTATGCCGAGCATGTGTGGTCCATCCAGGAGAGCGAATTGGATGAATCCCGTCGCATTTGCACTCCCTACGGTTGCATTATAGTTTTCTACAATAACACCGATCTCACCCTGATCATGCGCTATAATGGAGAGGTCTACTACCTCTACAACTATCTCGATGGCGAAAACAATGAGGAGGAGGAAAACAATTCCGAGTTCCTTAATGCCTGCTCCACCTACAGTACCTACAGTAGCTACAAACCCGTTTCCACAGAGACCAAGACGAGGAAACGTCGCGTGGCGCGCAATCAAACCCAGCGTGCTTCGGGAGGGACGGACAACATGACGGGAATCGAGGCACGGTCCACTCAGAGCATCACCTCGAAGACAGAGGCGGCGGCGGCGGTGCGTCGCGAACGCCAGTCGAAACAACGACAGGCCCAAGCCCTTCTCTACAGCATTGATTGTGAACTGAGGTTCCTAAACCACATAATGGTTCTCTACAGTTTGAGCTACAGACACTTGAAGGTCGTCACATCGGTGGGCAGTGTGGTGCATCTTCAGGACAACGGCAAAATTTGGTGTGGCAAACCCTTTCAGAACGCCGAATGGCATGACTATTGTGCGAATGAATCGTATGCCATGCGGGACGATGGTCTTAAGATGATCTGGACGGCGAATCAGTTGAGATGCTATCACAGTGATGGCTCTTTCATCTGCACTGAACTCGAGGAAGGCTGGGATCAGGGAGTATTCGAAGATGAATTGGATCATGAGATCAGTTCGAGTTCGAGCCATTCCGATGGGAGGCAGTCGTCTGCCCAATCGGATTCCTTTCCCAACACCATGTACATTAATGTGCCCTATAAAAAGCGTAGTGACTCTACCCTGAAAGAGGAGCAATCCCATCAAAACACTGTGGATAAAAGGGAAGTCACCGATTCGGCTAGTTTGCAGAAAGTGAGTCCCTATGTGAGCGAAAGCGGTGAATCGGAAGTGGAGTTAATGTATACCGATCCAGGCTATATAACCTATATGCCCAATAATTATCAGATGCAGCATCGCATCTATGCTGGAATCCATTTCAAATTCTCTCAAATCAATGGAATCAGCTTGAACATTGAGACAACTGTTTGGGCCCCCGATAATCTTAGATTGCGAATCTATAAAGAACCGTTGACAGAGCCCACAAATGATGAGGTACAACACGGGCAGGAGCCAGAGCGATTCTCCTCCGAGGCCGATGCCGACGAGTGGGCAAAACCCAAGAATAGCAAAATGAAATTGGAGACCGAGAAGAAGCAGCCGCCTGAGATGACAACATTCCACATCGATGGCAATAACCTGCAAATAATAATCAATAGGGAAAGTGTCCTGATCAATACGGAATTGCGGAAATTTGGCTGTGATGCAAACACGTTTATAGTGAGGTTAGTAGAAGCGACACTCACAACAGACTTTAAAATGAATTCATTCGAATTGAGTTGAATGGAATGAGTTTCATGAATGAGTAAATGAAAGTATGCCACACACACACACACATATTTATGCATGTGCTTTACTGCTTATGTGTGTGTGTATTCAGGTAAATATTGTATTAACAAAATAAGGCGTTAAGTTTCTCCGATTTCCTTGAAATCTATTTATGTACATAATCAGTTTGGATAAGATTCGTCAAGAAAAAAAGTTTATTCGCATTTTACGGTTTTTTTTTTGCCACCTATGTGATATAGTGTCCGATCTTTTTGAAAATCGCAGATAATAAGTCTGGGGTATGGGAAAGCTTATATACCAACTTCGAATGCCATGGCTCCAAATCTCTGGGACTAGTTAGCATACGTTCAGACAGACAGCCAGACGGATATGGGTATCGACTCGTCTTCTTATTCTGATCAAGAATATATTCCTTCTGACCAATTTTATAATAACCTCTCCAAGGGTATAAAAAACCAAAAAATGATTTAAAATATTTATTTAAATTTATTAATTTTTTAAAGCAAATCTCTTTACTGAAATTCACACATTTCATATTTTAGGTATTTTAAAGATTTCTATTGAGAGAGACTACTTTTCTACCGACTAAATCCCCAAATTTTGGTATTAGCATTAAATATAATTATTACTAGTCGTATACGTAATACCAATAACTCATACGACCCGTGTTCATGTCATCTAATATTATCTCAGCAAAGATATCTAAAATGGTCCACCGGGTTAACGAAATCACAAAAACCAACTTATTTAACTTGGAATTTTAAAACAATCTATTTCGCTTCAAAAATATCCAAAAATCTAAATTGAAGAAGCTTCAAATATATCCATTTTCGAAAATCGGACAAATATTTTCTAAGCGACACATCTCGAACTTTTTGTTTATGAACTTCATTTTGGTAGTGAGATTTTAGATTTTGCACCTTTTAGTGTAAAACTTAAATTTTTTTAAATCATGAAAGGGGGAAAACAACAAAATCGATTTTGAAAAAAGTCAGAATTCTCACTTACCACTTTTTACCCAATTTAAAAAAGCCAGATGTAACTGGAAAAAAGCGGAAATGACATCACTGTGAGTCATAGCACACGTTACTCCGTAAAATGAATAACAATGAATAAATAGCAAGCATTCGAGTTATTCGAATAAATCGAGGCCCAATAGGTCTAGTGGTCTGTAAGATGTGTTCTAAATTCCCCTATCTATACAATAGGGAAATAGGAAATAGTTTCTTTATTTTCGATGAGGCATTCGATTGTATTCAAAGCAATAATCCAAGTTAAAAATGTATTCATCCTATTATGAGATTTAAATTCTAAAATTAAGATTTTACATTGACTTAATTTTTCTCTATTTTCGATCTCAACCACCTCATCGTTCGAATCTTTCGCATTCCCACTTATTCAATTCGTTTTAGTTTCATTTGAATGTTGTTTGACTGAGTTAGCTCACTAATTTATTCAAATGAGTTCCGCTAGTCATTAAATTGATTTGGAAAATTGTTTATTTTGTTTGGTGTAGTAGAAACTAACTAACTAACTAAGTAATTGAAGCTCTTCTCTTATCTTAGCGACTCCATACAACTGAAATTGAATTTCTCTCAAAGTCTTTCGAATACTTTTCGCAATTGGGTCGAGGAATTGAGTAGTTTCATCAACTGTTTCTGCCCCAAATGGCAGACAGTGCATTTCATAGAAGCCAGCGCAACTGATTGCCACAAGAAGGGTAAGTGAGCTACCAAAAACTACTTGAACAACTAATTCCTGGTTTTATTTTTAAGGATTTGAACTGATGAACAAGGTTCCACCGTTGGGCAATTATAACTTTTGTGCCGGAAACTATTTCATTGATGTGGAACAACTTCAGACTGTGCATAGTCGCATGACAAATAAGTTTGATTGGTACGACAAGGATATGATGAAATTTCCTCGTTTTCCTCTCTATAAGAAGACACCGAATGTTGTCAACTTTCCCATGGTATTGAGCACAAAGTAAATATGATTAAGTAAATATGGTGTAACATAGAGTATAGGTGTTCATTATTACAGGGTGTTTGTAGAAATACCATCGCAATTGGCGCATGTGGATCGTATTCATAAATTTATAGATCCCTTCGATAAGACCAAATTCCGTAAACTGAAATATCGTTTTAATGAGTAAGTCCTAGCAATGTTTAACCAATAATCTAGTAACTTTTCCTCCCAATATCCCTTTTGAAGGGCCGTTCTCTTTCATATATATCCACGCTTGCGTCTCCTGGTCCAACAGGAGATCAGCAAACGCAGCTGGCGCAGTCACCATCAGGAGCACAGTCGTCGACGATTCCTGGAACAACAGCGTCTTAGTTTATATATGGCCATGCTGAAGCATAAAGTCTATCCGAATTACTTTCAGTTCAAGGATAACTATCATTATCATGTTCGCAATATTGACTTTTTCGAATTCATGGCATCGAAGTGTAGCGAAAAGGCCAATCCCAAGCAATATCAACAATCGAAGAACACCGAGGAGGAAGAGGGCACGACCAGTGATAAAACGGCTACTGAGAAGAGCCAAAAGCACAAAAAGTGCTATTGCCCCAAGTATACAAAATCGATGAAAAAATAATGAATGAAAATTAAGATTTATATTCATCAAATATACGACAACTTTTCGAGGGCGAATTCTGATTCCATTTAATTGTAAACCAAAGTATGATTCGATTTGAATACAAATCTTTTAAAATTTAAATCATAAATATGAATTCGCCTCCAAGGTGTATGTCCTTGATAAGGTGTTAAACTAAATTAAACAGAGCGAATTGCGTGAAATTGAATTCGCTCTAATGTATTGAATTTCCCACCATTTAATTCGCTCTGTTTTATTTAGTTGCACACCTTACCAAAGACTCAAATGAGCGAGGCGAATTCAAGTTCCACCCTAGATAGTTCTTGACTTAGCTACGAACCAGTTCCAAGGCGGGATAATCAAATTTCAACTAAATCAACAATTTCTTTTTCATGCATTTTCCACCACAATAAATCTATTTCACACAATTAACAATAGAAATTTAGCTATTTAGTTATATATTCACTCTTTCAAATTATTTACTCTTGACTTTTTATATTAAAAATTATAATGAACGAATTATAATGTTCGCTGGGTTATGCGCTTCGTTGTTTATGCTTGCTGGGTTACGTTGCTTACGAATTCGCCGCAGTTCAAAAGTGTTCCACGAAATTCGACTAATAAACAAAATGCTCGCTGAGGTTTCTGAAAATCGTTGCTTATCTAAATGTTGACTGGGTTATTTTTAGTTTTGTGCCCCAATCCCCCGCGTGTCTACATCTTTACCGTTGTTTTTTTTTCGCCCCGTCGCCCGCGCATTATTGTTTTTGCTTTCGTTGTGAGCGGTTCTGTTTCGCGCATCGAGAAGAAATTAAATGGAATTTGAATCAACAAGAACTAGAAGCAAACTGAATTATGAATACAAGTGATTTTAGAGATAAATAATTAAAAATAAAGTTTTAGTTAAGTATAAAAGTTTAAAGCAGAACGCGCCAAAAAAAATCAAAAGAAAAGAAATAAAATCAATACAAGAAACAAAAATATATAAAGTTGACAAACCAAATATAAAATATGTATGTATAAATAATTCAAAACAAAAAAGTATAATTCATAAAATTACGGTAAACTTGTGTCTGTGTGTGTGCGCGTGTGCGTTTATGTGTTTGTGTAAGTGAAAAAGAAGAAAAAAAGTTTTCAAAAACTGCAACAGCGGCCTACTACTACCCTTATCTCTAACTATGGCCAAGGTAAGAATGATAAAGTCAAAATGAAGCTGAAAAGCTTAGCTTCTTAATTTTATTAGTAAATTATTTATTTATGTGTTTAGTCAGCAGCAGCAGCTACAACGGTTTCACTCTCTCTCTCCCTCTCCTCTCTCTTTCTATCTCTATGTTGCAAATGTTTGTCAATTTCGTTTTTATTTCATTTCGCTTGTGTTTGGGAGTTCTTTGGGGTGGAGTTTGGGTTTTATTCCCCACTTGATTTCCTTTGGTTTCGTCCTCATTTTTTCTCTCTCATCCACCCCTTACCCCCCTCCATCTCCATACTTCTAAATTATGCATGTTTTTTATGCTTTTTATGCGTCGTCTCGCATTGATTTCCGATGGAGATTTTCAAATCCTTGCAATTTTATGATGTGTAAAATTGCTTGGCAGGGGAAGGGGGAGTTAGTAAACTTGGTTAACTAGAATTGTGTATATTTGTTCGTTGTGCTTGACTTTTTTATAGTTTTTTGCGCTCATAAAAAAATGGGATTGTTTTAGCTTGGCTAACGGAAATAAGTACATAAAATACAAAAACAAAAATACAAATTTGATTCGTTTTAAGGGTTTCTGTATTCGTCGTGCTCTTTTTTCTCAATTGTTTGGTTTAGGGTTCTATTTCGGTTAATTTATTCTGTTTCAGTTAACTAAAACTCATCCTAACTAGACGTTAGAACAGAGTTTCTTATATTAGTTAGCACGCCATTTTTTAAGGACAATTTTTTTTACTGCAGAAAGCTGTAGCAAATATTTAGAAGATAAATACATACATATGTATATACATATGTACATAAAAATACACTGCCATTCATTTTTAAAAATTAATGTACAACTTTTTAGCAAAAAGAAACAAACTAAATAATGACAAAAGTCACGGTGTGCTACCATTTTCTTCAAGTCATGAAACTTTTTAAAAGTTTTTTTTGTTGTGGTTTCATTATTATTTAGATACTTAGCTTCCCGTAAATCCTATATACTGGGCCCCATCTCGATTTTATATTTAAATTTAGAAATTTAAATTTTTATATTAAAATTGGCAGCGAAACACTGTGATTTCGTAGATTTTTTACCTTTTTTCTCATCGTCCTTTTATATTGGATGTTATAGTTGGATGGATTTTTAAGAAAATTCCATAAAACATTGCTGATTTTTTTAAATTTTAAACATTACTTTCCTCTTTTCTTCCATTATAAGAGCTTTATCGAGCCCTAAATTAGTTCCTATAGATCCATAAATAATCGATTTTATAATATCAATACAGAATACAAACTTTAACTCTTGGCCTTTCACCAAGAAGGAAGAATCATTTTCTTTATTTACATTTAACCTAATGTCTTTGGCATAATATTTAAAAACAAATTTTAATGCGATCCAACAACAAATTACCTATAATTTATAATAGCTATTATTATACAAATAAATAACCTTTTGTTTAAAGAAATAGAAAGTTCTGGATGTCATTCCTAGTCAGTTTTCTCTGCATTGCTATCGGAACTTACTTTGCATCTTAAAAATATCGATGACTTTAAGCGCTTATCATGAAAACAAAAACAGAGTTCTCATATCATCAGCTGAAAACAGCTGTAAACGGTTCAATGTGTGGTGCTTTGATCAAACTTTTGCGCTAATTAGGAAAATCTTAACAATAGTGATGCGAGTTCTTTGGCATTTAATGAAAACGAAATAGATTTAATTACATGTACATATAATAAAGGCTGATGTGACACAGATATTGAAGCGGAAGAATCAGATTATTCAACAATTCCTTAGTTGGTAATTTACTAATTCCTTATATAATTTAAGCCAACTAAATAACTAAATGAAAAACTAAAATTGAATCAATCTAGAGTCTGAATCAACTAAAACGTAAGGACGAAACAATATTTCAGAACGTTGCACAGTGGCTATTTTCTATGATTTTCACCGAACCATTAGAAAAAGTCAATTATGGATGCACATCTGGCATTTTTAGAACTATGTATTTACTCAAAAATATTTTTACCAAAAACATTTTTTGTGAATTGGAAAAACTTTGAATTTTATTACCTTAGAAACTTTTTCGAAACGAGACACTGTGCATTCCAAAAGTGTGCTATATTTTTGCTCAAGATTTTCCGGTTTCCTTTTTTCCGTGCTTTGGGGTGTGTAAGTTGAGCGGTTTTTTTTTTTGTTCTGTGCTCAAGCAAATTTGGTAATACATTTTTTATGACCCCAACTGGTTGTGCGCGGGAGATTGAAGATGTATTGGCCGAGTCCAAGAAATTTTCTATGTCAGTCAGTCAGTCGCGTGTCGGTTCAACGTATTTCAGTTGCTTCACTGACGTGATAAATTGCCTTTTTCTCTTGTCACTCTGTATGATAGGTTTTTTTTGCGCTTTGTGTTTATCTTAAAGTAAATTGTTGATTTTAAGGATTTTACGACTCTCGATAACGAGAGAGTCGAATTTAAGGAAAGACGAAAAGTAGTTTATGATTAACATTTTTCCGGAAAAGGGTATAGTTTTTTAAATTGGTCTGCCCGATCGGTTCACTTGACAGTTGGTATAAATATTCTTGGAAACCTTAAACATTTGGTCCAGAAGATGACGTGGTTTTTCATTTGAATTGCAGAACAATTTTTGTTTCCACAAAAACGTCTAACTCACCTGGATAATTCAATTTTGCTATAACTGTCAGTCGAAAAATTTGCTTTACGATTTTAAGTTCGAAAGTATAAAAGTTTGTAAGTAAGTTTTAAAGTATGTATGTAAAAGGATTACAGGAAAAAAAAGTATCTCTTAAAGTTTCGTTAAACTCGTCAAGATTCCCCTGGGAGCCTAGGTTTCTAAGAAGTTGAGTACCTTATAAAAGGGTATTTTTTGATGACATCATAACCGTGACGTAATCTATCTTAAATTATGAGTACTGAAATGATATCTGTATAAGATGGAAACTCAAACTTCATTCCAAAGTTCCTGTTTAAGTTTCAGTGACTCTTAAGAAGGGTTTCGAGTGCCATAAATTGTTTATTTATCACATTAGGTTTGACTTTTTTCCACAGATATAGTTATTGTTTACATGGTTTCATTTTCGTTATTGTATGCAAGTGATGCAAACTCCTTGTTTGCTACACTGCAAGCTCATAATACATCATTACCAACATCCTTGGCGACCTTCATATTTCAGTCATCCTTATACAATAGTCGTTTCTAGAGGAGGCTTTTATTATTATTTTTCTGTTGTTTGTGTCAACCGCAGGAGCCTACTTGTCGAGTGCAAGGATAACAGTGCAAGGAACAAGCAAGCGCAACTAACAATATTCTACACAGCATGAGCAATGCAATCTTGGAAAAATTAGTTTTTCCCCCATTCCTCTTTTTTTCGCTGCATACTTTTAGGCTGCAACATCTGTTTCAATATGTGCGCGGAAGGAAATGAGAGAGAGAGTGAGAGAGATTCTTTCGTGGTTGCCATTTATGATTTATTTTACCATCGGCATTTTCTGTATTGACTCAACGCACTGAAATGTGTTTGCATATTTCCCATTGAGCCTCTCCTCCAATCCCCCCTCCATTTCGTTATAATTTACGACCGCGTCTGGTCTAGGGAAATTTATGGATATCGTTGCAATTGCTATATGCATTCATATGCATGCACTTATGTAGGAGGACACATACAACATATATTGACTATGCACATGACAAATATCACAAATTCAACGCTATATTTTGCGGTTCATGATTACAATTGCAAATGCATCATTTGGAAAATTTTAATTAACCGTGGCATAAATATTCATCAATAGAATGCAAAGCATACATATCGATTACTAAGCATCAACATTCGTTAAATTTTCTGTGAAACAAACAATACCACAGTAATAATTACATTTATTCATGAATGAATTTTTTTTATATTTTAAAGACTATGAAAATAATGCTGCAGTGTTTCTAAGTTGTTTCTGGCAAATTCCTATTTTGGGAAAAACACAAATAGTACAATTTTGTACACATTTTTTACAAATATATGTATGTATATCGGTAGCTTTATTTTTTAATAAAGTAAGTAAGTCGCCGGGCCGACTTGGATATACCATGCATTAGGTGAAGAGATATATATTAAATTTCTTTCAAATGCTATCTCGCTCACTCTTATGTGGAAACGAGCACTTTAGCGCCCTTCACCAAATCGGTGATTTCCAGCATATGCTATTTCGCTATTTTTCGCGTGCATTTGCCTTGCACCGCAATGGGTGAAAAACGTTTCTATGTATAACTCGGCCATTTTTATTCCGATTCTTGTGATATTTAGTGGGATGATAGATATACGTGACATGTATTATTGTGCGAAATTTAATTTCGATACGATAAATATTTCGGGTGAAAATCCAATTTTTCGAATTTCGGGGGCGGAAGGGGGCGTGGCCAAAATTTGAAACAAACTTGGTCTGCGTGCATATTGCACGCATCTAATGCTCCGATAGCTCTATCTTTTATAGTTCCCGAGATATGGGGTCTCAAAATATTGATTTTCGAATAGCGTGGGCGGAAGGGGGCGTGGCAAAAAAATAAAATAAACTTGATCAGCGTACACACCAAACGAGTCTACATGCCAAATTTGGTAGCTCTAGCTTGTATAGTTGCTGAGATCTAGGCACTCTATCGGACGGACGGACGGACGGACAGACAGACGGATATGTCTCAATCGACTCGGCTATTGATACTGATCAAGAATATATATACTTTATAGGGTCGGAAAAGCTTCCTTCTCCCTGTTACATACATTTTGGCGACTTTAATATACCATTTCATTCTATGAATGCATGGTATAAAAACTACAAAACTGGCTACTTAAAGCCATCTATATCGCGGTTTTGGTGGTAAACTAACTACTTACGTATTATATCCTCCCACATACATACATAGACATTTGTGAAGGCTGCACACAATATATTTCTTTTAATTTGAAATTCCAAAGTAAACACGTGGTGGGATGGCACAAAATATACGTGACTCCTGCCTACCTATGTGACTGCTGAAGACCAGAAACCGCAGCCTGTCGTAAGATTCTTAAGCTAATTTCATTAAATATTCATGGCCACGACACGAGCACACGTCAATGCACACACACAAACACACACACACACGGGGATGGGTGATGTGGATGAGAAGAAAGCCTTAGTTGCAGTTGGTTGCCATTTGGTGCAGTGGCCACCCTCACCTCACCACCCTTTCCACCACGACAATGTTGTCAAAATGTCAAACTGGCTGCAAAATTTTGGTCTTGTGCCCACAGACATTTGTGTCTCGTCGTTGTTGGGATGAAGGGTTTGGAGAAAGACCGGTGTAAAAAGTTGATAGTGTTTATTTAGGCGCACAAGCAGGAGCAGCACCAGCAGCAGCAGATGCTAGTGACAAATTATCATTATATCATTTGGCAGTTTTAGTCTATATAACCAGAGCACCAGTGGCGAGAATTGTATCGAAATAGATAGAGAAAGCGAGAGAAAGAGAGAGAGAGAGCACGAGTTCAAGGCCATGTTGATTAGTTTATTCTTTGATTGATGGGATCTCTATGAACAAAAAATCTAGAGGATAATTGATGAATGTCTATAATTTGGAAGCCAATACAAAATAAATGGAAACGATGCCACAGTGGGAAAGAAAACTTTATGCAAAAGCTTTAGATTATATTTCAATGTTTAATATTATCTAAACCATTTCTTTTGGAATTATTATTCAAAATACATCTTTGAATGTCTATTAGAAGGTATAAACAATTAATTGAATGTTTTTCTACTTGATTTCAAAGTTTTCAATAACGTATACGCAGGGTGTGCCAAGCAAAATATTTTTGTTAAGACAAAAACTGAAAAAAAACAAAATACAAAAATTCAAACAACAATATGTGTCAATCATAAACATAAATCGATGTTAAAAATGTCCACTATTTTGGAAAACTAGTCCAGAAAAGATTAATCTCAAAAAATAACTCACATGGTTGGTCTCGAAATATATAACTTTTATCGCTGCACTATGTTTCGCCCGTATATGGCCCATTGTTGTTGTGAGCTAAGCGATTCTAGATATATTTAAGTTAATTTTGATAAACTCTTAAATGTGTCATTATCATCAAAACTAATGACTTTTTGTCTATGGTTCCATGAGCCAAATTTCGTCCTTTTTTTTTTGGTTTTGGCTACTGCAGCATTTTTGGTAGCATTTATCAAGCTCCTTGTTGTTGTCGAGTTCTTGCCCCCTTATTTAATTAAGTGCTACATGAGAGAGGCAAATTTGCCAAAAAGTAAAAAAAATAATAAAATAATATGGACTCAAAGTTGCTCACTTATAAGCACCGAATATTGTATGTGTGTGTTTTTTTTTATTTTGTCGGGTTAGGCAAACATTTTTCTTGGGGGGTTAAAAAGAGTTGCAGCCTGCTGCATAAATAAAATGGGCGCAGCGATAAAAACGAAGGAGAAGAATGTTCTTTATCGTTATGCCCCCAAGGCCATAAAACGGGTTGTCTAATGGTACGGATTAGCATTTGCAAATTGTCGAAAAAAAAATGTTCTCATCCACAATGAAACTGAGGCGATAAATAGATAAAATTTGATAACTCAGTTCGATTATTTTTATAAGTTTAATTAGATAAATAAGTATATACATATGTAAATATAATAATTTTAAAATATGGGAATGATATTAATTATTAATATATTAATATGGAAAAAGGAGTTTAGAAAACGTTATAATTCGAGAGAGAAAGTGGACTGCAGTTTTTATCAGGGGTAAGAGAGAATTCTACAACAGATTCTAAGTGTAATTGGGAGTCTTTCCAAGCCATTTATTTAGCTTAATGTTTCTCGGGAGAGTCAAAAGTATGTAGAGAATGATTACAGAGAGCGTAGTTCTCTAGTGAGATAAAAAACGATGATTAAAAAGTTGGATATGAAGGTAGTTTGACCTTTTGATCCGATGGGAACCTTTTTTTTATACAATTCATAGACCAAATGCACTAGACCAAGCAAGAAAGTGAACAGCATTAAATTCTTTCAACCATCGCTTTATGAAGCCCAAAATACTTTGAACTCAAATTTATGGGAAGCTATAAAGAAGAATGACAGAAAAAATCTGCGAGCCTAGGCTTGCTTGTGCGTCCCTCAGTGGCTTGTGCGACCCTTCATTCACAAACTGATACATTTATGACCTTTGCGAGAAAGAAAGGTCTCGACTACCGTTTGAAATATGTTATCCACACTGTCTCTGGTCCATTTTGAATCGTGAAAATGATGGCTGATGGCGAAGCGTGCCGTTTCCACGAGGACGAAGTCGATAAGTTGGCAACAATCATTGCCAATACACGTAAGACACGTACTCAGAGTCGACACACTTAAACTTAGATTGGAATATCGTTGATGATTTGAAGCGTTTGAAAAAAGATTGTGGTCTTGGTCCCTGAACGATGAGAAAATCGACAAAATTATGACTAGTATGATTTCTGATTGTAGAAATGAATTTAAAGCCCTTTAATAATTTAGCGAGGCAAAAACAAGTGCGCACCAAAAACTCCATTATAAAATTATCAAATGATTTCCGAATAAAGGCAGCCGCACCAAAAAAATCTCAATTAAATATTAACATCTATTTTATGGCATCAATTTAAATTAATTTCCCGCACACACAACGCTGAAAACACAATCGGCATATGGAATGAGAGAATGCAATCAAAAAATAAACCCAAATGAAAACGGACACGCCCAGGTGAGGTGGTGGGCCAGCAATAAAACTTTGATGATGTTCACGAAAAGGCGAAAAAACTGTTAGCTCATATAAAAAAACTAATTTTTTTTGCTCGTTCGGATCATAAAAGTTGCAGATAATAATTGAATTTTTTGTTCAGACAAAATGAGGGAAAAGAAAAACCGCTGAGTTGCAGATTAGATAAAATTTGTTTAACTATTATCGGCAGGAAAAGTTCTGAGTGGGTTAATATTCGATGAAGTTATCATAGGAATTATAATAAAATAATGATACATCATATTTAGTAATTCAATTCATGCTTTAAAAGTTATTTTTATGATCAAAGCAGTTACGAAAATTTTGCTTATGCAGTTTTGTTAACTACTACAATAAACCAAATTTCTTGAAATATTTATGGTTTCTAGAATCAAACGTCACTCGAAAATCCCACAAGCAAATTAAATTTGTTATAATAGTTCAATTCTAATTTTAAGATTATATACCATAAAATTCCGAGTTCTTTTCCAGACATGTAAAACCTCGAATAGGTCAGTGTTATGGTTAGTGTGCGGTGGTCGATTGCCCCTTTTTTATGGAATAATAATCGAACTATGTTTTTTAAGGATTGCCAAATCTAATACAGAGATATTGGCAATTCAGAAGAACTTTGCCTTTTATCAATGCAACGAATCAAAATTTACTATAGACATGACATAGCTTTGGTTGATTCGAAGCCGCCCAAAACTAATTTAAACGCCTGAACAGAGTACCGACTATAAAATATCATAAACTTTTGGTCAGAATTGGCTAGGAGAGTTTATAAAAATATATTTACTATAATCCGTTATCTAAAAGATCCTTAATGAATAGAATGCAACTCTGTAAAGCCAAAATTGTGCCGAAACTGGGTAGAATCCTTTCCAAAACACGTAAAGGATGTGCTGTGTTTTAATTATGTGCATTTTTGCTTTTATTAAACATTTAAAAATTAACCAACATTTTTAAAATTTATTTCTATTAATTAATTTTAATCAAATAGGCAAAAACTGGACATGTCCATATCCCTCTATTGATTTCGGCTCTTAAAACCCTACTCAATGGGTTTCAAATCAGATATCATAGCTGACCAGCCGAAAACTGACGGAAAAAACACTTTGGTTAGCTTAGATGCGCTGATTTTCTGCTCCAATATACAGCCTTTTATTTGAATATTATTTCATCTAGTATCTAAACATAGATTTCAGAGTTTATTTTAGTTGAAATTTAATCCGTGCGACTTTTTTCCATTTAGACAAATTCACCTTACATGTGGTGCATAGTCTCATTCCTTCACTTTAAAGATCACAATACTCACTTGCAATTGCCTTAACTCATCTTGAAATAGCTCGCAACTAATCACCCAACATGCCAAGAGTACATAATCTAAGTTCCATATAGAGGCATTCAGAGTGAATCGGCTTCGTAAAGCCGATTTGAAACAAATTAACCGCACATGACAGTCCACACACAAACACACACTCACACATCGCCTACATTGAGAGTGTGTACCACACATGGACATACTCAACTTCATTCGGATTTAAGTGCATCGCTTGGTTTAGCTTGGCAATTTTCCAGTGCAACAGCAAATCGAAATGGGGGTGGGAATGCGAGATTCACCTGACCAGCATATCCGACGAGCATTCCACTCCCATTTATCGCCTCCTCATCCTCCCACACATCCTGCACGTCATCATTTCGCTACACACAGTTGGCAAACGTAGCCTTGCCCCCGATGACAGGCGCTTAATTTTCAATTACAAACACATACTCGTAAAGCACTAAGAGGAAGGGATGGGGAAGGACGTGGTGTGGGTCTGCCGGTAATATCATCATGTGGTTATATGCCAGGTTACACCTTTCGTTACACACACACAATTTTATTGAATTTAGTGCACATTTAACGGTCACATCAAATCATTTATATAATTATTGCAATGAACGAGATTAAAGCTTCAGGATTAAATGTTTTTCATAATTGAATATGCCCCGAAAAGTATGCTATGTATAGGAAAAGAAAAGAGAATACATATACAAATAAAAGCAGAAAGAAAGGAGACCTAACTACTAACCCAATTTATATGTGAAATACTTATATATATACTTACAATAGCCAGAGCATTGGGGAAAAACCACACTAACAACAACAATAAGAACAACAACAACAATTGGACAATTGGAGGGGGCCACCCGCAATTCTAACCAACTGTTTACACTGCACGCGATGCCGTTGCCCCAAAGACCCAAACCCAAACCCCAAGTATAAAATATATGAACGCGCTGAAGGCGCAAATAAAAACGACGCAAACGTTCTTAAATTACGGAAATACATAGAAAAGCGAAAATAAAGAGCACTGAAAAGAAAGAGTAAGTGGGAGGCAAGATGTGTGTGTATGTGTTTGTGTGTGTGTGTGGGTTAGTGTGTGGTTTTACAGTTTGACTTTGTTTAGTTTATAACAATGTGGAGCTTAAAAACAAAACAAATGAGGTCTCCTTTTGCACTTGCTTCACAACTAAGCGAAACTTCGACACCCTAACACAATGTTATTTAATTCAACTGATTCATTTTTCTTAAAATTAAACAAGAATAAAGTTTTCGACGTTTCACGTTTAGGATGTTTTTTTTTTAACTTTATAGAATACCTAATTGATTGATTAAAGACAATAGAATCATAATCAGATAATAAGTGGATCAACAAAATCTGAGATGATTCTCAAAAATTGAAAGCAAACGTATTCGGCTAAGAGGAAGTCGACAAAAAATTTCCACAAATTAAATCGAGTGAAAAATTTTTACTGTTGATAAAATGATGTTTTTTTCCCCACATTTAAAAAATATTAGAAATAATTTTTTTTTTAATTTTTTGGTCTTTTTTATAAAGTTATTTGTTTTTCTTTTTTAAATAAGATGACAATACGCAGAGACAATATATTCATCATATGACAACTTACGAATTCATTTAAATTGTATCAACTTATTAAATAACCGATTATTTAATAGAATACAATAGAATGTTTCTAATTTCTGAAAGATTCAAGATTCAAATTGCTTTCCAAGCTTCTTTTACTCTATTACAATTTCTATTCATTTATGGGTTTTTAAGAGTCATAAGCTTTTTCTGAATTTTCTCCATTCTTGTACAGAATCAAGTCACCCACTCTCTAACAAATGCAGAACTATGGCGCCAATTGCACACTTAAAAATTTATTAAATGGAAATTCTAATGATTCAATTTACTGAATATATCAGTTTAAATACCTCTTGGGAATTGCGTCACTAAATAAAAGCAGAAATTGGAAATTCAAATTTTACACATATAATTCCCATTGCATCGATTTTAAACTATAGACTGGTTCTTTTTTCAAATTAAGTAATTAATAAAGTTCTTCAATGGTTGTTTTTTATTTGGCGATTTGTTAGTTGACATTGATATTAAAAATATATTAAATACAATAAAGTAAAACTTTTAATTTAACTTAATTAAAAGAATCAAGTTCGGATTAATTAATTTGAGAGATTATGTTTTTTTTTTTTTTTGATTTTGCCCAACTTGATTTAAAAACGCATAATAACGAACATTTTCCTTGATAGAGTATAGGTAACAAATGGTTTTCCATTGTTTTGCTTGTCGGATAGCTTCGTTCCTTGCCGGAAGCAACAAAATGAATTTGCATTTGGGGACTATGCACAGGCGTTTAGTTAGTTTAAGCCAGAGACTAAATTTTATTATAACAATTTCTCACCAGTTGCTGCTGCTGCTGACGCCAAGCGAAAGGTGAATTGGGGTAAGTAGAAAAGGAAGCCTCCGTGTTAGGTTAGAAGACAACTCTCCGTTAGGCCACAGGCGTCCGTTTTAATGCTCATTATAATTATGTGTGTGCGAGTGTGCGTTTGGGTGTGTGTGTGTGTGAGGCCTCAGCACTTTTATGGCCGCCTTCTCGGGAATGAACGCAACGCAAAAAAAATCAGCACAAAACAAGCTCACTTAATGACTTGCACACACTGAGTCTTGCCATCATCTGCTCCCACATCCGAATTTTGCGCCCCGTCCCGTTTGCCAACATGACATTGTTTTTATACTTATATATATGTGTACATAAATGAATGTTGTGAATACTCAACACTCAGGTGCTGCTGACATGTCTTGGTCACATTAAATACACTTTGGGTGTAAATTATTCTTGTGTGTGTGTGTGTGTGTTGGATAAATGTAAACAGAGAGAAAGGGAGAGAGAGCGAGAGGCCAATAAACTCTGGACGTCGCATATGAATTTTAAAATAGAGTAGAAAACAACTAACTTTAATGGATATTTCGTTTACATGCAAACGTTAAAAAACATAAAATAAAACTACGATAATAACTACTCACTGAAAGTATAATTTGGTCATGAATATGTAAAGTTGATTTGCGATATTTTCTTGGCTCAAGTTCGTTTTCTATTTCGGCATCCAAGGCATTCGAGCCTCGTCCTCGACAAGGAAAGTGGAAACTATTGCCTGAAAGTTTATACCCAAGTAAAGGAATAACTTTGAGAATTTCTTTAATATCATTCGTTCCTGTGCTATATTTTTTAGAAAATAGTTCATCCTGTATATTCTCAACATATTTTCAAATGAAAACTTACTTTTTAGCTACGAGCCTGGAAATTAAAATGCCGTCATTTTCAAATCTATTTCTTTTTTCATAAATGAAGCAGATAATCAAAAACAGCTGATCCAGAAGATAATGTAGCAAATCAATTACACCAAGAAGTTGCAAATGTGGTAGAAAATAAGGTCTAGGGACACGCAAACATTTGTTAAATGACGTAATACATAAAAGTAATAAGAAACTAAATAAATTTATTTATTTATCTAAACGAAACGGAGACCTTAACTTACTTCTACTATAGTATACTTATACAGTTTCTAGTATCCAGTTCCAATAATGTTACATTTTCAACTCATAATTTCGATGAAAGCTACACGAGTGTTTCACAGTTTATTTAAGCCACCTTAAATTTAAAACTTCAAAAAACTTTTCTGTCAATAAATGATATGATATAGATGGAGACTTCTTTGTAAATATTGAAACTTAATGATATCGATTTTATTTACTATGATTTATTGATATGTGACAATTTAGACAAAAACAACTTGAAAACTTATTTAAACAGTTCACTATTGGGTGCCGTAGAAAGTTTTTATGGGTTTTTTTCAATGCTTGTTGAAAAATATGTATAAAAAATGAGGTAATACCGTTTAAACAAACATTGATTAGTTTTGGATCCTATTGCATATTAATAATTGCAATGGTTTTTGTTTTAAATTTATTATTTTACGAACGCTTCTTGAAAAAAATAATTCAGTCGTTCATTTAGCCAAAAAAGAAATCAAAAAAACACGTATTGTATTTATAAAAATTTTTAATTAAAATACAGGGGTGTCACAGAAAACGCTAGCGATTTTGGCGACGTTTGAAATGTAAAACGCCGAAACCAAACGTTGGTGTCATGGGAATCTCAGACGTTTCATTTTCGGCAACATTTTCGGAGCCACAGCCACCGGTTGGCACAGCAGCTAACTCGATCGCCGCTATTTCGGTATTTCGATTGTCGATAAGTGCATTAGGGTTGTGCAATTCAAAAAAAAAAAAATACTAACGTTTGGAATTAAAAATGTTATACATTTTTCGTAAACCAAAAATTATTGCTAATGTTATACAACAAGAAAAAATTGACTTATTTTTTGGAGGTACAGTTAACATACTGCAACACCAAAATTTGTAAAATTATTATCGCGCGCAATATTGTCGCTGCTTTGGCAACCCTGTTGTTTACATTTACTTCAAATTTGTAACTGTAAACAAATTTTGGCAAATTAACCAAAAATTTAAAAACAACAAATTAAATAAACCAAAATGAATACAATGCATCGATAACTGCTAACTATTGCGTTTGTAAGCCTACATTCTCTTTTCTACACAATTCATTTTTCGGAACAATGGCAACTGTTTTACCCCAGAATAAAATTTCGTCCATGCGATTTCTAGGTATTAGCTCTGTTCAACAGGTCATTGGATGCAGACCTGGAGGTGTTTAGAACAAATGTGAGCGAAATCGTTGGGAATATTATTTAATCTAGACTCTTGCTTCTTTTTAGCAAGCGATTTCCATTTTTACAAATCTTCAATTACAAGTGAAATAATTTAAAATTCGATGAACATATTCAAATGTGAATTTAATTAACTTTATTCGAGCAAATTAGAAACCATATCCATCAGAAATCCAAAAAATTTCAATTCATTTTAAAAAGGTCGGCAACTGCAATTGCATTTTTTTCAGGTGTTTACATTTCTTCTTCTTCTTTGGCTGGCCAAGATAAAAACAGAGACGTCAACTTGGTGCATTTTTTCGACGTTTACATAAAATTTATCCGTTTACACACAATTAAAAAAACTTTCTTAAATTTGGTCGTAATCCATAAAATTTGTGCTTACTTGTGGCATATAACAAACTAAAATTGGAAACACAAATGTTTTGTCCGAAAATAAGTTTCTGTCGTTTTCAGCAGGATGGCAGCCTTGCTTATGGGTGATTTAAGCAAAAACGACGTTTGCTTGATTTTTTCACAGGCGTTTTCGTAAAATAATAAATTATATATGAACACAAATATTGCCAGCGATTATTTGAATGCAATTCCATCCAAAAATAATCAAAGTTTATTTCAACACCATTCTTTTTTCAACATAATTTGCTGTAAGCGCAAAATTAACCAAACGTTAGAGAAAAACTTGTAACTTTTCAAAACTGTCAAAAGAGGTTTCTGTGACACCCTACATTTGCGTTTGGGGTGATTTTGGGGCGTTAGCGATTTCTGTGACACCCCTGATAGTGTTTTATGCACTTTGACTTTAAAACGATTTGTGGGGGATATTATTGTCCGATAAGGCCCACAAATTTTCAATCATCTTGAGATCAGGTGATTGTTTTAGCATTTTTTTTAGCATGGTTTTTAGCATTTAGTTTCTCCCCCCAAAAATACTTTTCTACTTAATTTGGAAAAATGTTGCTTATGTACTTGACAATTTATTGGGTCAAAGATGTTGTACTCTATCCACTTACAGACAATTTCTAAAAGGGTTTGGCAAGGGCATACGGATCCATGCTGAAATGTACCCATTGTATGTATGTATTTGTGTTTGTATGTATGTGCGAGTATATAAATTTATATTAAGTTTGACATCAAATAAATGTAGCATACTTTTGAGAGCTACTAAAACGACCTTCGGTCTTTGTTCTTGAATGTAGTTACATACACTCACACACACGCACACACACACATACATGCATACACCCATGCATATGTGTACTTTCATTCAAGCTGCATAATTGAGGATGAGATAAACAGAGAGGAGAGGGAGAGGAGCATAAAAAAGAGACGAAGGCAGAGAGAAAGAGGGACTAGGCAAAAAGCAAACCAAAGAAAGTGGAAAACCGTTTGACGGTTCGTCTCTCTGCCTCTCTGTGTGTGTGTACCTTTGTGTTTATGCTTGAACATGCACTAAGGCAGCCACACATCCACATCCTGTACATCCTGCATATATACAACAATGTCGTCCTTCGACCTAAAAGCAAAAATTTAATGCTAACTTTGTAAAGGTTATTTCCAGCCTCTCTTTTATCTCTCTCTCTCTCTCTCTCTCTCTCTTTCTCTTCTAGCAAAGGTAAATTGTAGAATTTGGTTTGCCATCCAGCATATGGAAATTTTTTGTTAGAATTTTAATGCAATTAACACTTATCATTCCATCTGTTTGCTTAGCGCAAAGAAATGTCCTCTGACTTGTGGTCAAAAGTTGCCTTGCTTGCGGTTCCAGTTGAAGTTTTCTTCTACTTTCTGCGATGAAAAACGTTTAAAAAAGTTCCAAGTGAACTATTTGAACTGCATTTGGCACTGCGGCAAGCATATCAAGGAGACAGAGATGAAGAAAAGAGGCCAAGAAAAGTATTTTGTACTGCGGAAAAGTTAAGAAACAAATTTTAGCTATGTTTTTTTTTTTTTTTTTTTTTTGGTTTGCTGTAGTAATTTTGTTGGTTATTTATGTAAGCAATAAAAGTACTTGACCCTTTTAAATATAAGTAGAACCACTTTAGATTGGTCTTTTAATTGAAAAATTCAGACTCATTACTCATACGACAGGTTGGCCTAACTATATGTTTACGTTAGAAAAAATGACATGACTTTTTGTTGAACAATGCGCATTTCAATCGTAAATCATTTTGCCTTCTTAGTTTTTTGTTTATTTTCGTTTTTGTTTCAATGTTGCCAAAAGGTAAGCAATGTCACATAAAAAACTCACACTCACAAAAACAGTTGATATATGTATGTTGGTTCTCCCTTCGTCGTCTTCTCTCTTCTCTTTACTCTTTTCTCTCGTTTTTGACAGTTACATCCACTGCAGGACTGCAGAATGACAAACAAGAATGGCAGAGAGAGAGAGAGAGAGAGAAAGAGAGAAAGTCAAAAAAAAGATATATGTTTTTTTTTCTCCTTTGACTCTTTTGATGCCCTCTAGTCGTGTTGGGGCACATATGTATGTGGGTAATAGACAGAGGGAAATTTGGCGACCCTTTGGGGGGAATTTGTTCCTGTTCAGCAAGAATTTTAAAGTCCTTCTAGAGCTATTTTAAAGTCTACAAAATTTTGCTTTAAATCTACCAACTTTAAACAATTTTTGTAACTCATATATAATTTAACAGCAGCTAAATAGAGATACAAAAATGAGAATTTTTAAAAAGATATTGCAGAGCACTTGTCACACCCTTATTTATTACAGGGTATTCCCAATTCGTCTCATCTCACTTGCATCTCTGTCTTCTTTTCCCTTGAGTTGTGTGTACGTGACAGTCAGCTTGTTTTCTATTTCTCCTTTTTTTTTGGGTCAACTATCGACTGGCATTTGAGCCTTTCAAACTGTCAACGCCAAAAAGGGCTCAAATAAGTGCTAGAAGTTGGTGGTGCGGGCGGTTTTTGGTGAGTGGCTTGTGAAGTGCGGTTTGGGGGGAGGAATTCCCTCAAGTGCAGTGAAATTTGATTTCAATTGCCATATGATTTTGCAAAATATGAGAGGGAAAATTATGGAAATGAGCAAAATGCAAAAAAGAAAACACCATTGCCAAAGGGCCAGATGGTTAAGTTCTAATATACGGCTAGTTCTTTACTCTCTTGAATAAGCAAAAAAAGAAAAGAAATAAACCAAGTTGTTCTACTAAAAGTTTTGCGTTGTTATATAATCGATCGACTTACCTATTTCTTACCTGCAAGCAGTTTTTCCTATCACCACTTTTTATGGTTACTATAAACTATTTTTATTACTTAATAATATATACATATTATGTCTTAAAAAAAACTTATCTCTTGACATAATATTTGACAAAAAATTCTTTGAAAATCAGTTAAATCTATTGAAGTAAATAATTCTAGCAGAGTTTTTCAAGTGAGTTACACAACAGTATATATATCCGTATGTATACATACATATATCCGTCTAATCTGAACGGTTCCGATATACACTTTTAGAGAGAGCGATTAATCTGCGTTGATGCAAATCTTTTACAATATAATGCCTTTTAAACTTATACATCTAATGCTAATCAACTACGATTAGCATCATTTACCTTTTATAAGATAAGTCTTGTCAAAAGTTTGACTTAATTGAAAGGATATTATTTCGTATAATATATATTCATAACCTTACTTAAAATGCGTTAGTTAGTTTAGTTTACATTTGAAGAACCTAAGAGTTCCCAATCGCTCAGTAAGTAATCAGATTAAAATATAGTTTCAATATGATATTCTTTGTATTTTGTTAACTTAAAACACCCATATATACTTAAATAACAACTCATAACTCATTTTAAATCTCATGCTGAAATAAATGTACCCGTTTCTACAAGGGTATGGAAAAAAAGTAAACTTTTTCTTGAATAATTTAAGTGAAGCCAACAAAATAGGGAAAGCGCTGGAAACGTCTGTGTCAAAAGAGAACGAGATTTTTTTTATTTTTTAAATTCAATGAATCGTTTTGTGCTTTTTGATAGAAAATTCAAACGAAAAATGGCAAGAAGAGAATATGACAAGCAATTTTACATAACTGGATATACATATTTATGAATATTTAATATTAAAACATTTAAATGTCAGCCCAGTGTGTCTGTTATGAAATGTTTTGCGGTCTTTTAGTTAGTCGAACACTTTAAAATCTTCTCTCGACACGAAATTTGTTTACAGACAACATTTCCAGCCAACAAAACCGCATTTGGTGGAGAATGCACATGCGTCTGTGTGTGGGTGGGTGTGTGTGTGCTCGTGTGTGTGCGTGTGCACATTTAGGTAGGCAGACACATTACGACATTCTGTGCAAAACCGCAGAAAAACTAAAACTGCACAATGAAATGACAGAAAAGCGTTCGGAAAATGGTATGAAATTGCAGCTGATGCCACAGAGAACACGCTTAACAACAACATCGAGAACAACAACAACAACAATAGCACAATTGAAACATTGCCTACTGAGATGACAATAAACATAACCACAAAATGTTCATCAGCTTCATTATTGTCCACAATTCATTCGGAAAATGCCAATCGCACCATAATTAAAACATATGCAACTGAATCTCGAGTGGCTGATAAAATGGGAAATTGTGTGCCAACATTCAACACTTTGGTAGTTGAATAAGAATACGATTAAATCCATGTTATTTATATATCTATTTCAATATGCTTTGGTTATTGAACATTTGGCCCCCAAAAGGGAACATAAAGAAATCTTGTTAATTTTTATAGATTTAAACGCAAAAATAAAGCTTTTTGTTCATTGCGATACTTGAGTAGGAATAGACAATTTAAGAGTCTCTGGAATAGATTTAAAAAGACTCTAGGTCAAGAATGTCCTTTGATGTCGAAGATAATACAAAATATTTGTATTGTATTTATCTTGTAAAGAAAACTAAAAAAACTGCAAGGACTCACAATGATCTTTTTTATTTTCTGTAAAATCACTCTGATTATGGATAGTTGATAATGAGTGAGACTTTCAGGCGATCTGTTGTAATAGTAATAATTGCAAAAAAAGTACAAAAAATTTGAATGTAAATGTAAATTTTTAAAAAGAACTGTTTATTCAAAAATTGTTGCACAAGATAAGGTCTTAAATATACCTTTTTGTAAGAATGTACCATGGTTAGTTGTAACCTTTTTCTTATACTCAAAAACGATACTCAAGTATTACGTACCGGTATTTTTGAAGATTTTAGACAGTTCGCAACACCTTACGTAACACCAAGTGGGGCTATATTTAGTTACAATAATTTGGGTCTTGAGTTCTCATTTTCGTTTCATGAAATTGCAATTCACAACGTTTCTTTCGAACTTTCACTTCGAAAACAATGTTTCGTAACGCGAACCATCCCGCCGAATTGCGTTACTTATTAGTTTAAAAGTCCCACAGCTCTTTTCTACAATAATTTACCAGATATAAGTAGTTGTTCATTTTGAATGCAAAGTGTATAATTTGTATAAGAGAAACTAATTGAATTTTTTGTTTCCTTCCACTGCAAGTCAAATAATGGCGCGATAGTTGCTCCCGGTGTTTTTGCAATAAGCCAAGTTAATGATTGTGGCCTTGTCATTTGCATAATTTATATCAATTGTGACCTTGATTGATGGATGGATAGACTGCTGGGGTCTCTGTCATTATACATTCCATAGCATGCAATTCCATTAACTTTCCTTTTCCCATTTTAATTTTATTTTGACCACAACAAATTGAGCACCTGCCGTCTGCCTGCAGTTCGTTGCTTACTGCTCGGTAATATTTTCTCCGTGTTATTCAAAATGCAGTGGCAAAAACATGCTTTCAAATCAATTGCGAGTGCAATTTACAAAATTGATTGGGGACAACGTGAAGGGTGTGTGTGTGTGTGTGTGTGGAGAAAATGCATTGAATAGAAACAGAACCGAATCGAAAGAAGGAAGAAAATGAAGTCAAGAAAAAGGCGAAGAGACGATTTACATTTTAAATTTCTCTTCCATCTGCTTTTTTGTAAATTGCATAAACTTTTTCCACTCGATAGATAAAGATAGCAAGTTGCACGTTCTCCTCTCTGTTGCACATTGCAACTTGATAAATGTCCTCGTCGTCTCTTAGCTCTCGTCTTGGTATTGGTGGGGTAAAACGGCTGGGTTGGATATGTTTGGGGCTTGTGCTCCCTGGAGCATGATAAATTATGCCCGCAACGCTTCTTACATACCAAATAGAGTAGCTTATTTCTAAGCACGAAATAAAAATGTCAAGTCATAAGGGAAATGGTCTGTAATCTATATATGTGCTAGCAAGTGTCCTTGTCTACAAGTAAATTAAACAAATTTTATCCTTAATGAATGATGAACTAATGAGTCTTGAGAGGTTTCTTAAAATTAAGACTTAATTTTAAGGTAGGAGATTTTGAAAAAGTACATACTCACAAAAGTATGCTACATTTATCGTCAGAAATTCGGTCATATTCAATTTCAGAAGTTTTTCTTAACAATTCATTCGAAAATAATAAGTATAATAAAAATTAAAAAAGGTCTCCGAGGGAGATCCAAATATATTGAGATAATAAAAAACATTAAACTCTGTGTTTTTTTAAAGGTTTAATTATCAAATATAAATAGAAAAACTAAATATTTCCAAAGTAACTTACTTATCTAATATAATTGGCTTTGAGTTTCTGTTATCAAAATTCGAAGTCTTGGTATTAATATGGTGGAAATGCGAAGGAATTGTTTGGATAAATAGAGTCCTAATTTAAGTTTAATAACTCTATTTTAATAAAGGCGACAAATACACGAAAAAAAAAATTTTGGAATTTGTATGTTAGATCTGTTTACCAATACCAAAATAGATATAGGCAAATTATTCTCTGAAGTAGATTAGAGATGTATGATAAATATAGCAATAAAGAAATATATTATTAATAATAAAATACCCACGATAATAAATTATAAAAATAACAATTTATTTCAAACGTTGCTATAATATTGCAGTTTTTTGCCATTCATAATAATTTTCATATTCTCAACCACAAATTCTCCAACGATCAGTCAATAAAAAATTATACGGGATGGTGTGGGATATTTGGAAGATTCTTAGATTGGTCTACTTTGTTAATGAAGGGTTGTTAATAATGAAAAAAATGATTTTCAAATGTGAAGCTCAAATTAAATTTGTCTTACTTTAAGATCTAAATAGTTGTAGCTTAGATAAAATCACAGTTTACTTACCTAAAGCATTAAATTAAATAAAATTTTGCCATGCTTTGGGTAAAATCCTGGCTAAGCTAATACTAATCTACTTTTTCCGCGTTTTGCTTTACATTTCACTGCATTTGATAATATAATCTTCTCGTAATTCCCACTTGCCACACGTGTTTTGCCACAAGCGCAGCAGAGAGAGAGAGGGTAGATTAATTGCTTCGTTTTCATATATACCAACAAACTTAATTAAAACAGCAAAAACACATAACGACACATTAAAATAAATCGTAAATTCACAGCTCAGCTGAGAGAAGCGCATGGGAGGGCAAATACAATAAAAATTCTTATAACAATCATAAGAAACTCGTTTACATAACAACAATGGATTAAAAACAAGAAAAATAAAAAGGAAAAAGTGGTCGACAACACAAAAAAAGGAAAATGTAAAATGGCAAATGTTGGCTGCTGTTGCCTTCATTTGGCTTTTGTTATGGTTTTTGCCTGTTTTTCGCTGGAAAAGCGTTTTTCCTTACTCATGATGGGGCGAGGCGAGATATTTAATCTAAGCACACAAGTATGCAATATTTTTTGTTTGTTTTGTGTTGGCGTTAGCAATAACACAGAAGCGCACGAAGCAAAAAAATTTAAAAAAAGGAATGGAAATAAGAATGCAAATTAAAACTAAACAATCGCACAACCTAAAATTAGAGAGGCGTATGTAGACACCTAGCTCGTCTGACTACCAAAACAAAATGGAACCCAAACACGTAATTCATTTACAAATTTCTCGAAATACTTCAATTATCTAGAATGTTATGTTTGTGAGGCAATTTCCCAGAACTGCAACTCGTAAGTAACTGGGTAAAGAAAGCCAATTAAGATATTCAAGAATCATTTCAAAGGAATAAATTTCACAGATATGGAACTTCTTCAGTTCTCAAATTCAAAATACGTATTGATTTTTTATTTTATATCCTAGCATGTGCCCAAATAATGTACATTAAGAGGTAATTGCATGCTCCCAAATAATAATTTGTATAGCTTTCTTCGTTAATTTTGTTATACAAAGCCACATTAAAAAAAGAGCAAACGAGTTCATAGCTTAGTTAACATGAATTTAGACTTAGCTACTGTAATTTAGGACTTCAGTCCTTGATAATTACTCACAGTGTTTTGGAGAGAGACAAGTAATAACAGCTATGCAACACTCTGGCAAGTCACCTGGCTTTCGTACATAATTTTTTTCACATTTCATTGTGAGGCTAGACATTATTACAGGCGTTTTTAATAGATCCATGGCAGAAGTTATAACTCCATTAAGATATTCAATGCGAAAGTAATAATCCAAATTCCACACACAGAATTCGTGGGACGAAGAGTATGAGGTTATTGCATCAGAAAGTGAATATTTTGAGCTAGAAGATAACCGACTTACGATTTTCAGAAAAACCAATAATCGAAAATGAATACTGAAATTTGAATTTTTACAATTATTATTAATTTTTTCCATCAAATACTAAAGTTTGAATTTTTACAATTATTAATTTTTTCCATACATAGAAACATATAGAAAATTTTGTAATTTGGAAACCTCAAACACCTAGTTTATTGTCAATTTTTATGTTGTGTGACTATATATTATTATAAAATAAGTAGCAACAAGTAACTTATATGCCACCCGAAAGTCGATAATCGATACCAGAACAGTTAATGCAGAATGCAAATAAATCGAGAATGTTTCCAAAAGAATGGAATTTCGTTTTAAAAACGGAAACGCGAAATGAAATTCAAAAAGCATAGGGAATCGATTCGGATTTAACTTATTATTAACTGATTTTAATTATATTTAATTAATATTTAGGTCTTAGGGTTCGTACTTTTCTATCTAAGATTGTTCGAAATAACTTCTTAGATTAAATTTAATTTAGTAAACTAAAGGAACACACAATTCACATAAGTTCGTGTGTCTGCGTCATTAGTCAACGAACTTTAGCCATTCATTTACGACACTAAACCCTTTTCCCAACACCACACGATTCCAAGTCATGTTAACGTCCATGTCCAGTCTGGCAACAGCTCAATCAGTTTAAATTGGTCGATTTCAACTTTCGTCTCTCTCTCTCTCCCGTTCTTTGAGCATTTTCACAGGCCATTTAGCTTGGGGCGGTATCCATCAAGAGCAACTAAGCGGCTTATCTCTCCATTGGCCATTTCCAGGAAATAAATGAATTTGCTCTAGCAAATATTTGCAATTACAAGTATACGTATTACGTATCCATTTTCACAAGAAAATAAATTCTCATCAAATATGTAGATATTTCACTTTGCATACTTTTCGGTGCAGTAAAAAATAAAAAGGACTGCGCATCTGCAGAATGCTTCTAGCATACTTTTTTAAGCGCTGCGACACAACTGCTGTGAATGTCAATAATAAATTTTTGGAAAAAGTCTGCGAATAACGAAACAAACAATGACAACAACAGCAACAGCAAAACATTTTTAATATGCTACGAGTGTGTGACAAGCTGTGCCTTGTTATTCCATTCCTATTTCTAGGCTATGACCATCCTTCGTGTTTTATTTTGTCGTTTTTTCTTTTCCCGCCTCTTGTTCAAGTCGTGCGTAAAATTAAATCATTTTTATGGCCAAATAGAGAGTGGGATTTATTCCCCGTTTGCCAGACAATTAATGTTTAAGCGATAGAAAGACAGAGAGAGAAAGAGAACAAGGGTGAGATAGATATAGCCGAGTCTGTTACATATTTTATACTCGACAGTGTCCGGCATGGCACAGAGAGTGTTAGTAATTTATGTGTATCTTTGACTAGTTTTAAGTGGCAGCAGTTAAACAGGATACATGCTGGGGGACACTTGGAAAAGGAAGAGACACTGCTAACAAATGGCCGGAGAATAAAACGGAAACTACCCTCAAAATAGTTGAAATTGTAATGAAATATATTCTACATATATTTGTATTTATACGTAGACACATTTGGGCTATTTTCAAAGTATTTTTCAATTTTATGATGATTAATAAAGCAATTCGTAAATTGGCTTAAAGTGGCTTGGCCGATCGTTCCTATGACAGCCATATGATATAGTACTCCGATTTTGCTGTTTCCATCGAATGTGCTGTGTTCGGTAAACAAAAGCTGTTATACGAACCTAGAAAACCATAGCTCAACAACTGAGAAACTAGTTAGCATAGATTCAGACGGACAGACGGACATGGGTATATCGACTCGGCTTCTAATGCTGAACTTGAAGAACTTACATATATACCTATATACCTTAGTGGGTCGGAAACTTCTAACAAATTATATATTACCCTCTGCAAGGGTATAAAACTGTCAATTTATAGTATTATTTTAATATTTTACGTCAAGTATTCCCACAAGTCAACAAATTCGTCAATCAAATGTCTGAATATTCATATATTTGTGTAAGGCTTTGCTTTGTATGCACCCTTCCATTGTCATTTCATGTTATTCAAAGTTATTTTTAAAGGATATCATTCGCTCGATTGCTAAGCTATTTTGCCTTTACTCTCTTATTGTTCCCTCTATATAATAATGCTGATATATGTATGTACATACTTATGTATGTGCATAACTGTAGTTTGCTTCTACTTTTCATAACCTCGAACAATCATTATTGATTGGCCATAAGAGTTGGTAAATGCAAATTATGCATGCATAAGCCAAGCCCCCAAGCTCAATATACTCAAAATACACATACACTGGCAACTCTTTGATTTCTTTTTATAGGGGGAAACTAAATCTGCCCACAAGTGGAGCCTCCTCGAGCGTTAAACGATATTAATGCCAATGAGAACGGAGAATGGTAGGTTGTGCAGTGCAGTGTAAGGATAACCATCTGCTACTCGGTTATGCATTGTATAAAAATCGATACATTTTATTTAGTTCCGTTACGGCTTTTCGTAGTACGACAACTTGTCATGCAGCAAGGACATGCGTTTGCGCTTAACCCATATTCATTTCCCCTTTATTCGCTTTTTTTCCTGTTTCTTTTCGTTATTGTTGTTAAACCACCCTCACTTTTTTTAAGTTGACTCTTTTATTTTTGGGATCCAACTGAAATGCACAGTATTTATTTGTATGTCACTCGTCGCGTGCGTTTTGTCCTGCCTTTCTTTTGTCTTTTGACGGTTTCGAGTGCGGTATAAATATTTTCGTGACAAATATTTTCCCTCTGATAGCAATGATGATGGTGGGTAATTTTTTTCTCTTCCATGTTTACTTCAATTGCCATCAATGTTAAAGAGTCAGCTGAAAGGCTGCATTAAGCAAAATTCAACACACGATTTAACGATTTTTTTGTTTACTTTTTGTTGGAGTTTTAGTAACAATTATTTGAAGAGCTGTCATTGTGATTAGATATAATTATATCGATTTTGGTATTGGCTGTGTTTAATCTAAGCACCGATCTGTAAGCAGTAAAAGATATGTCATGGCCCATGGCTTTATTTACACAATTTTCCTATCCAGGGGATTTATCTTTATCATTATTGATAGTAACCCATATTGCTGATTTTCGCTGATTGAAAAATATACTCTATGTACCCGAAAACCCGCAAAATACTTCGTCTTTAAACTTTGGAGTAAAATGAAATGGTAAAATGGATTAGCCTTTCTAAAAAATCGATTTCATATATGTAGTTTTCAGATTAATTAAAAGATAATTGATTAATTGCCACAAAATTTTTATTTTTTTTTTTAAATATTTCAATTAAAACTTTTCACATTTTTAACATTTTTATATATCAGCAAAGAAAATTGTTATATCATGAAAAAGGTAAAATTAGTTTTTAACTTTATTCACATGTCTTGATTTTCAGTAAATTTCAATTTTTGTTTTAATCTCGAAACAACCTAACGCCCTCCGCCTTGTATACATTTTGACCTTGTCGAGTATTACAGCAGAAAATATCAAAGAAGCTAACTTCGGCTATGCCAAAGTTTGTATACCCTTGCAGCTTTTGACCATTACAATTTATTTTTTAAAAAATTTTTTGTTTCTTAATCCAATAAAGAAATATTTTAAATACATTGGCCGGGGGCAGCCAATCGCCAAATAGTAGACAATGTAGCGATTGATATTCATATTCACACACACACAATCGCAATTTTGAAACATATATGTGCTTCACTGCTTATGCGTGCACTGCTTATGGCAGCAGTACTGCTGCATACTGCTGCTGCCATAAGCAGTGCACGCTATATAGGCAAATTTTATATCGTCGAAAACAGGCGTTATGTTTATCCGATTGTTTTGAAATTCACGCATATGACGTAATCCCTTTTTATTTATGTACATAATCAGTTTGGATAAGATTGTTCAAAAATAGAGAAGTTATTCGCATTTAACGATTGTATTTGTATGGCAGCTATATGATATAGTTGTCCGATCTTATTCAAAATCGCAGATGTGTATGTGGCTGTATAGAAAAGCTTATATACGAACTTTGAATGCGATAGCTCTAAAACTGTGGGACTAGATCGCGCAGCACCAGACAGACAGACGGACAGACGGACATGGCTATATCAACTCGTCTTCTCTTGCTGATCAAGAATATATATACTTTATGGGGTCGGAAACGATCCCTTCTCTGCGTTACAAACATCTGACCAATTTTATAATACCCTCTGCAAGGGTATAAAAAGTGCTTAAATTTTCAGTTATAAGTTAAAATATTTTCAAATTTTTATTGAATTTTATTTATGAAATGAAATTATCAACCACTTTTCTCCAAGTTGGGACGAAGACTATATAAATTCAACTTTGTAGAAGTTTTGTACTATTTGGCCATCTTAAACTAGCCTTAAAAAAATATAAAGCCTTTCTTTGGCTAAGCCGATCGTTCCTATGGCAGCTGTATGATATAGTGATCCGATATTGCTGTTTCCCGCGAATGTATTTGGTTAAAGAAAAGGTGATATACGAACATAGAAAACCAAGGCTCAAAAACTGAGAGACTAGTTCATATAGATTCAGACGGACATGGGTATATCGACTCGGCTTCAAATGCTGATCAACAACTTACATATATACTTAATGGGGTTCTTTTTGTTTTATTGAGTGTAAATATAAGTATAATATGATATAATGAGAATACTTTCCAGAACCATATGCCACGTTCTGTGCATACTCTCGAATGAATCAGTAATTTAAAATTTATCATTCATAATTTATGCCATTCTCTGCGAATGTAATGATTATGGAAATTCCCTGCGGTTGAACTTATCGATATTCTCTCGTTCTCATTTAATGGTGAAAATAAGCGGCAGCTGTTGGATTTCGCCAGCCTCGTGTCATATGGCAATAATTATAGCCACATATGGGAGTTGGTTGCACAAAATGAACAGTTTGGTTGCTCCTCTCTAGACTCCTTCGGCTCCTCCTCCGCCGACAGAATAACTTTTGTGTGCACATTTTGCACTTGATAACAATCACGATGGGGTCGCCAAAACTTTTTCAACGGTGAACCGCCCCTTTACTCTCCCCATTTCTCTCTCTCTCTCTCTCTCTGGGTGTGTGGGTTGTGTAGTTTGCCACGCGAAAGAAAAGTTCAAGGACATTAAGGGGCGCCTGTTTATAGGGCAAGGGGCGCAGGCGAAGACAGAGCAATATTCAGCTTGTTTAACTTGTCTGTGGAAAATTGCATTTTCGATTAAGGCGGCTGTGTAAACTGCATTGAGTGCATTTAATATTGCGGCCTGTATCTAGGGGAAAACCTGATAAGGAAAACAACAGAAAGAAAAAACTACTTTTCTTGTCTATATAAAACGATATGAAGACAAAAGTTTTTCTTCCGACAAGCATTTAGTGCGGAGGAAGTTTTTAAGCTGATTAAAGAGTTAACGAAACTGATCCGAAAATTATTTGATCTGGATAATTTTAATCCAAATGCTAATTTTCTAGGTACTTAACATTCTGAGTAGTTAAATTTGTATAAAAAAATTCTTAACTAATTGCAAAGATTGATAAATTTTTAAACATAAAATTTGTTATCGATTTATTTTAGTTAACTTTGCCCTGGAGTTCCTCAACGACATGAATTTTGAAATTTTACTTACGTGACCATTAAATCTAAAACTGTTTCAAGCTCTTCTTCCGTAATCATACAGCAAAAAGTCTATTGATGACTTTACTGAGCAAGTTGCGCCCTTAAATGGAATAACTAAGTTGTCGAAAACCGAGTTTCTCCTGCATTATATACAAAATCATATGCCATCTTATTCTAACCGGATGGAACCTCCTAAACGATTATTCAGTATCCCCCTCTCTCAGTTTCTGATCTATATTTTATTATTCAATTGATTTATTTATCTAATCTGTTGGAAACTCAGTGTGACGAATATTATCTAAACACTAAAGGCAAACCAAAAGGTTTTTTTCATAACAAATTTATTTAGATTATTCCTAGTTTGTGCGATCTGAGACCAATTTGGTGGAAAGGTAGATTTAAATAAACAAACCAGTTTTTCTTTCGTGTATGTCGACTTATTGATGCTATGGTAGCTATATAATATGGATCTCCGATACGGCTAGTTCAATATCCTAAAAAAAACTTTCAGTAAAAAGAAACTCCACTAACTAGATTGATCACAATAGCGTTAAAGCTAAAAATGTGAGATGTAAAAGTAAAAGACGGATAAGCAAAACTTGGGCATATCGTATCGTCTCTTGAATATACATATATAGTTTTTTGACCAACTTTTTATTCCTCCTGCTAGAATATATAGACCAAACAAACTGGTTAAAGAATCTACATATGTACTTATATAAAAACATTCTTTTCCACTTATCAGCGAATCTCCACGTCCGGTCTTGACTTATGTGCACATACATACATAAATGTATATATATATGTGGTTAATGCCTCTACTACGTTTTCTTTTTGTTTTAGTTGCATAAATCATCCCCAAATTGAACAGGTTTCACCATTATCCCATTGAAGCAGACAAAAGTCTCCCCCATTTACCATGTTGTATGTGCATAATTAGCCAACATTGTTCTTCTGGCTGTAAATTCATTATACGCTTAGCCATAAACAGTTCCCAACCCCAGGAGCTCAGGAGTTGCTCCACTTTTGTTTTTGGTCCCTGTTTTTTTTTGATTCGATTAAATTGCAATTAGCTTCTGGTTGTGGTAGTAAACAAAAACAACCCGAAGCAACCCTCCATGGAGACTGCATAGAATTTTTGATGACATCACTACTAGAATAAGAATTTCCACCCTGATATGATACCCTGAAAAAGTGCGTTGAACTGGTGCCAAATAAGGCGGCAAAAGGCAACGCCCCACTGAACTACTTACGAGTACGAAAAGTTATCACGTAGCCAAAAAGGATGTGCGCGAGACAGGCGCCAAAAACGCAATGGAAATTTATGTGCCAGGAATCTCTTTCTCATTTTGTGTTCTCTCGTCTTCTTGCAGGATCCGGCTACAACCAGAATACCCCGCTTGGATGGCCCATCGCGTATACCACCACCGGGTAGCTTTGGCATCTCGACAACCACCTCGCATATAAAACCACCGACAAATGCAGCCAACTTGAGGGCAACGAAAATCTTTCATGCACCAGCCGCAGCAACAACAACAAGAACAATAGTTCCAGCCAAACCACGCCCAACCAGCTCATATGTACAGAAAGGATCATTGGAGAAGCTGGGCTCCAGCATCAAGCGTAGTGCCAGCGGTCAGGGATTAAACAATGCTGTAAGCCAAATCAAAAAATATTTCTCGCAGAGCAAAGCTCCTAGTTCGATGAAAAGAAACGATATGACCAGTTCTCTGCCCATAACTCCAATGCCAAGACCGAAGCAAGGAGGAGTCCTTAAACCCAATGAACAGCTGATCAGCAGCACTCCAATGGCCTTAATGCGTTCCGAGACCTTTGTATGCCACGAAGATGAGGAGCAGGGGGCGGCGGAAGTGCAGGAGGAGCAAGAGAAAACCTCAACGAATCGTTTTCGACTCTCCGCAACTGATTTAGGATCACCAAGTGAGATAAGATCAATCAACAGCGAGACTCCGCCATCGGAGCTAAGGAAAATGCATAATAATGTTACACAAACAATTGAGGCGAGTTCGGACAACATCCCAATGAATGCCACCCACACACTCAATCACAATTTGGGCAGAACAATGCCAGTGATCTCGGCCAATGATGTAACACAAACGCTCTGTGGCACCCCAAGAACGTCAAATCTAACCAAGACCATCGTGCATGACGATGATTTGGATTGCACATTGACCGCCCTGACTCCCGATAAGACAAATATGAAATTGCCATTGAATTCCACTCTGAATACAGAACGTTTGCTTAACATCACGGGACTCCATTCACCCGCTCGACACATACAACTCTTGAATCTGACACGTGAATTTATGGAGGCATCGCCGCACAAGAATGCGGCAGGAACTTCCCTGTATCGTCGCTCAATGCCACAGCATTCGTTGATTTGTTTTAGCCCCAAGTCGCCAGCGACTTCGCCACATGGTCATGGTTTCGGTGGTGCAAGGACACCAGAACCCTTGCATCTACTCTCGCCGGGTGATTTTATGTTGCCCACCCGAACACCCGATGGCGAGATGATTGTCTCGCTCGATAGCACGCTGATACCATCGAATGCAATCACAAGATCGGGACGTACTCGTTATAGTTTTGGTCTCGATTTGCCCGATACAAATTTGGATTGTTCCATCGAATTGGTTGACAATTCATTCTCCTCGTCGCAACAACAATTGCATCAACAACAACAACAACAGTTGTTTAAGAAACAACATTCCTTCGATTTGGATGAGAGTTTGGGAATTTTGACACCCGATCAGATGAAAGGATTCCTCGATTCGGCCCACAATTTGGAACTTCAGTTGGCGGCCCAGCAGAGTAGACAAATACGGTTGGAGCAAACGCCATCGCCCGAGGAATTGCCATTGGATCCGGTGGAGACGACAATATCGCAGGTTGCCGAGAGAGTTGAGAAAGCTGGAAGCATAAGCACCACCACTGGCAGCAGCACCATCACTTGCAGCACCACCGCTTGCACCACCACCAGCAGCAGCAGCAGTACGACAAACACCCAATCGAATAGTTTTATTACGAGCGTAACTAGTGTGACCAGCCTCGATACAGGCTATCAAGGCGATGGCGAAATGTCACGTCCTGCTTCGCGGGGAGCCTGCGATCATTCGCCCAGCAATGGACCCCAATTGGGTCGCGTGAGCCGCCAGCCTAGCTTTCCACCACCCATTCCGATGAGACGTCAAGATCCCATGACTGATTCAGACTTCTTTACTGAATCCGATGCCGATGATGTCCTCCAGCGCGGCGATCGTCGTGCCCAAGTGATCGATGGTCAACTCTATGGGCCAACGCAAATGCAGCCAAGTGCTTCGGTGCCTCAACTTGAGGACTCTTGCATGGAATCTTCGGGCATTTTCACCGATGTCGAGAATCGTTGCGACGAAGAAATGCGTCGACCCATGGAAATGGAGTTTGATATGTCACCCGAATCGGATTCCAATCACACAATGCGTAAGGCAACCGTTACATCGACGTCGACGACGGCGGCGCAAACCACCGGTCAAGGTCAACAGCAGCAGCAGCGACCGCCGAGCAGTTGCCTCTCCTCGTCGTCGGCAGCCACCACTCTCTCGAATCGCACCTCGTACTGCAGCGTCGATGGTGGCAGCACTAAAAGCTTTTGCGACGAAGCTTTTAACGTAGACCCGCAACAGCAGCAACAGCGATCGTCAATGCTTTCAGTTCAACATACACAATCGCCGCGTCCCCACGCTTCGTCGCTATCTTCGCTCTGCACTGCAGTGGAGAATTCTGTTTCGTCGTCCGCGTCGTCATCTACTGCCAGTCGCCCATCGTCATCGTCGTCGTCACTGGCCGCCTCACCCAAATCGTGTAAAGCTCAAAAACTCTTAAACTCCAGACCAATAACTCCGCGTTGTGCTAAATCCTCCTCCTCCGTTGGAGTAACGCGTAAATCGCATACGCCCAATAAATGGGATGCCGTTATGAATAAAATAGCCAGCAACAAGTCGCTAATTAAAACCAATTACAATGATGTGAAATCAAAAGTGTCCAGCACACGTGCTATGACCTTGTCGCCGACAGCGACGGCAACCACAGCAACCACCGCAAGTGGTGGAAGCACCACAATCTCGCCGTCTTCGAGACGTTCGCCATCGGTTACCTCGCCCAAAGCCTCGCCCAAGACGACGCTGGTCGTCAAGAGGAGCACAAGCAAAACAGCCACGCCTTCGCCCCCACCGCTCGCATTGGCACGGCAGCCACAGGATAAAGGCTCAGTTGGTGCGAGCGGTGCAGGACGAACATCTCTAGTGAAATCCCCCACAACGCCAACATCTCCGCCGGCAAAGAGATTGCAGCAGTCAGCGCTAATCAAACGGTAAGTTAATACTTCTTTCTCATTTGTTTTGGGTGTCTTATCATCTGGACATTCCAAACTTATCTCTTTCAAATTCCTTATCGCAGTTAATTGATTTCTTAAGTTTCTGATAGGTCTATCAAAATGTTTAATGGCACATCGCTTGTAAATAAAATAATGAGTTCAGGGTCACTCAAACATTAGATAGGCAAAAGTCTCTCGTCTAGACTCAGTTAGACTCATTTAAAATAGGCTTTGGGGAATTCTTTTATTTAATTTGTAATCGAATGAATATTTTTAAAACTATTTTTAATGACACACATTAAAAATATTTTCTTTTATATATTTTTTTCAATTATTTTTAATGACACACTCTCACACTTATTTGTCTAAAATCGTAGGACATTATATAATTTAGGCATTTGAATAACCTTAGGGTATAAAAACAGTGGAATTTGAACATGATTCTCTGCCACTTTTGCTTCAATTGCTTTGTAATTGCAATTTCAAAATGATCTCATCTGAATTCAAGTTATAATTAGAATTTTTGGTCTCTTCTTATCATTTTATTTGCCTCCATTTCATTTACTTATGATTCATTAATATTAGCTAAATGTGAAATTATTTCAAGTTCACTTTGCATATATTAAAATAACTAATAGCAATTGCATTAGTTAAACATTTCACAAATTGTATTAAAGCCGCAGAAAAAAATTCAAATCGAGACTTGGTGATCGAGTGATCATGGGCGTTTTTCACACACTCACGCGGAATATGTAAATTTATATATAGGTACATATTTATTTATTATGCACAGTTCGCTTTAAAAATTTGCGTTATATCCTCTGATCAGATGTTTCAACAAAAAAAGTACATATCTTTAAATCTTTCTGATCAATGTTATCTACTAAGATGATTCTAAGCTTTTTCCATTCTTAACGAATTGGATAAGCATTTTATAAAATTGGATAAGATAATGTATCTAAATGTCCAATATGTAATTTCAGTTTAGGGTTTGAAATTTCAGTAAAAATCTATCTTAAAGATTAAGCACTTTCTCATTGATAATTTTATACAAAAGAAATAGTTCTTATATATTAAATAAATAAAATTAGCAAACTTGTTAATTGTTCAAATATATGTATTCAAAAAAGGTCTGATGATATATCAATCTTGTGAAGAATCATCAAAATACTAAGGCGCTAAATTGTAGGAATAATAATCGGTTACAATTACTTTTGTACATTTTTCTTACAGAAAATAATGAAAATCGTGTAAAAATTCTGTTTAGAGTATTAAAACTTCTGTTCAACTAAAGCTGACACGACTCTCTGTTTATTATACCCTTGCAAAAAGGGTATATAAATTTTGGTCAGAAGTGTGCAACGCATAGAAGGAGTCATCTCCGACCATATAAAGTATATATATTCTTGATCAGCATGACAAGACGAGTTCAAATCCGTTTGTCCGTCTGTCTGTCCGTCCGTCCGTCTGTCCGTCTGTCCGTCTGTCTGTCTGTCTGTCTGTCTGGATCAACAGCTTCTCCTCCGAAACCGCTATAGCTACAGAGCTGAAATTTTGCACGAAGTCTTGTATATACTGCAGGCATTGTATATCTCGGATTCATCCGGATCGGACGTCTATATCAAATAGCTCCCATAGGAACCATCGGTCGAAAAATGAGTTTTAGATCAATAACTTCTTTCTTTTTTACCCGATTATCATAAAACTTAAGATTTTGTAGTTTATTGTACATCCAAACATACATGCCGAATTTGATCAAGATCGGACTACTATATCATATAGCTCCCATATGAACGATCGGACCAAAAATAGTTTTTCTTTTAGAAACTTTTTTATTTCTTATGCGATCATCGTCAAATTTGGTAAATAACATTTCCACATAGAAAATTATAATTCTGGTAAATTTGATCAAAATCGGATGACTATATCATATAGCTGTCATACAAACATATGAAAAAATTGCATGCTGCATACATAATTGCATATATATGCGTGGCGTGCTATGGCGTGTAAAAACAGATTTTTACACCAGGGTCTTTACATTTAGATAACTCTTTTTAGGGATCTAGTAACACAAGAGCTTGCAAGGGTATACAAACTTCGGCATGGCCGAAGTTAGCCCGGCCTTCTCGTTTTTAATTGTGGTTTATGATTGCTGACTCTCTCTAACCACAGATCTCTCGATCTGTCTATATAATTTATGCCTCGTTGACATTTGATAAAGCTTCCTACACCCCCCGAAACTCAACTCTCTGATTAAAATCTCTTTTATCTAATGAATTTTTATGAAGCTGTAATGAATGATATCATAAAAGAAAGGAATGGGGAGAGTCTGAGAGAGAGAGAGAGACAAACTTAACTGCTAATTTGTGGTTGCAATTGTTGAGAATTTGTTGTTTTGTTGCCATTCGATGTGGAAAATTTTTAATGGAAAATGTTTTTGCATGTTAAGCGAGCGAAAAATAATACACTAGAAACAAAAATAAATACGCGACCCTCAACAAATACAAGCAAGCAGAAATTTTTTTATGGCGTTTTGTCAAAGTTCATAATTTTGCTTTGTTGAATTTCGGTTCAACGATTTCAGTTCACATGACAAAATAACAATAATTTGTTGGCTCAAAAGAATTACTAAGAAATTAAGCCGTACCTGGGCACTTCTCTCTCCGCGCTCCCATAATGACGACCCAGACGCATGATGTTTAATAAACACGACACGGGTCCAATAAATTAAGTTGCCTCCAATGTGCGACTCTCGTTTTTGGCATTTAGTTTGCACACAATTTTTGTTTACCCTTCAATGAGGTTACGTGAGGATAATTGTGTCTAGGGGCCTGCTAGGTGCGGTTAACACTCATTATTAAAGCCAACTTGGTAGGCCAATGTGGGCAATTAGTGAGAAACACACATGACGTCACAATTTTGTGTGCCTTCTAACCAAAAGGCATCGCTCCAGCTGCGACTAGAATTTGTGTTTAAAACAACGGCAAATTATTTAACGTTAAATGCACATAAATATTTTAATTTATCTCATAGCTTAACTGATTTTATTTCAATATCAAATGGGTGAGATAGGGAAGATCCTCTAAAAAAGCTCTCACTTTTAAATGTAGTGTAGACTTGGGTATATTCTACGCTAAATGAAAAAGTTACTTTAAATTAAAACAAAAACTTGTATATGAAATTCTCTTCACAATCACGTGCCATATTGCTCATTCTTATTAAAATACGAGCACATTAGCGCACCTACCGGCCAACTCTGCTTTAATATTTATTATTGATGTAGTAGCTCAGAAACATGATCTCAAGTGCAGGGCATTCAGATAATTAGAAAGTTTACGGTCCCCTAAGTCCAGTCAAAACTTACCATATTTGCATTATCTAAAATGCCCCCAACAACAATTTATTTCTTATCAATAGATATGTATTTCTAGCTATCATTGATAAAAACATTTATTTAAATTCATTTAGACAATAGAACACATTGAAATTTAAATTTATTTTAACATTTTAAACATTGAATTCCGAAAGCCCATAGACAATCGAACAATATTCGACACGGAAACATAAAAATGCTTACGACAACAAACCAGCAAACTCTAAAAAGACCCGAAAGCAATAATTGCTGTTTGGCTTAGTCGTTTGTTAACACATGTTATCACCGCTCCGGGAAGGGGGCGGAGACGAAAAATATAGACACAGTGTGTGCTCGTGTGTGTGTAAGTTGTAGATAAACAAAACTTAAAAAAAGCGAAAACCAAACGTAAAACCAAACAGACATAAATTTTATACAAGGTCAAAAAATAACAGCAATTAAGAGAAACACACAAAGAATTACAGCAAATGTGAGAAGGAGGAACCTCAGATGTTATCTACACTATGCGAAAACAAATATTGATCTTGTCCAGAAATAGATAAAAGATCTATCACCATGGAAACGGAAACGGATACTTTTTACTTTTAGCTCGATAAAAGTCTTTTTTCTTGTCGATTTAAATACTTTTTAAATCATTGTAAAGTGCAATTTAAGACATAATTTCAAAACGTCATATACCAGTTGGATGAAGTACATTAAGAGAAACGTTTCCTAAAGGAAATTCAAAGTTTTAATAGATGTGTAGCAAAATCTTTTTAGTGAATGAGTGAACATGTTCACTAAACTCGTTCTTTTTGACTCACTTATTTGTTCATTCACTTGTTTAGTTGTTTTTAAAGATCTATACCTAACTAAAAATATCCTTTGTGAAAAAGTGACCAGTTAACGAAATAAGCGCCTGAAAATTGAAGTAAGTAATTCGACAAATATATTAAATGTTTGTATGTCAGCTTTATAATACAGCTGTATGATCTGGTCACTTTCTGCTATGATAGCTTAAAAACTAGTGGATTAGTTTGCCCAGATCCAGAGTGACAGATGGACATAGCTGCGTAAATTTAGCTCGTCGTGCTTTGCAAGCTGCTGACCAATGTTTTGACCCTTTGAATAGTAAAACTGATCAGAGACAGACATCAAGCTAACGATAAGAAAATCAAGAGAGTCAACCGATTAAACTGAGTAAGGAAACGAACAATGAACAAATGAGTAAGCTATTGAACAAGTGACTAATTAAGTCAACTTATTTACTTCATCAACTTCATCAAAATGTGCTGTTTGATCTAACAAAAATCTTCGATGTTATCTTTCGCATAATCCTATCAAAACTTAGAGATAACTTAAGTAACATTTATGGTAAAGTATTGCCAAAAAAAAGGAGATGTTGTGGCGCTTCCAGAAGTTTGCTAATAATAAATCCAACTAGCTTAAAATGAGAGATAGAGTTATCATTCCGTAGTACTGAATGTACTTAAGTGAACCTAGCTGTGCCCTAGGTAACTTAAGGCTATCAATTAGTGTCATGAAATAGATTTGCAACTGATAACGGGTATTTCCAAGCCGTTGCCCTATAGGTTGACACTCACAAAGTGTTTCTATAATAATAATAATAATAACAATAATTAATTGTAATGCAATTAATGTTGATAGAGGGAAATCGATAGCTTTTGCAAAAAGGGGAAATTTGCCTTTTGTCATGCTCAAAATGATTTATTGTGTTAATATCTCTTTTACAAAATGCACACTCTTTTTCGTTAAGTTTATGTGACATGAATAATGTCAAAGGTTGGGGAACCTCGCATAAATTTCACGCAAAACAGAACACATACACACACACACGCAGGCACGCACACACTCAAACACATAATCTTAATGACAAAATCTTCGTATGGAAATTTATTGAAAAAACATTGGAAACATGCCCATAAATATACCTACATATATAAGTATAATACGCATTGATTATCGCATAAATATTCACACGACGCCTAATTGGCTATGCCAGGGCAAGTTCAGGGTCGAGATATAGCCGGCATTTTAACATTTTGGCACCGCCAAGCAAAGCTCAAATGAAAATATAATTTACATTTATCCCAAATGACGTTCCACACCGAAAATTGAAACCGAAACCAAAACCGAAAAAACAGACAGAAAAGTGAAGTTGAAGTAACTAGTTTTGTATACTCTTTCCAAATGAGATTTTTTACTAATTTCTGGATGAAACTAGAGTAGGATTACTCTAAGTTAGAGGATTGGAGCTACTCAGGTTTTGATCATTTATCAATACTTTAACAATTCATAAGTAGATCTACTTGAAATTAATAAAATTCAACTTTCAAGCACTTAAACCTCGAATAAATGTTTATAAATGCTTTGAAATCGTGTATTCTAATTTTAAATATATATATTTCAAAGATAAACTTCCCGTTTCTATCCCTTTGCAAACTACTGAACAAAAGGAATGTATCCAACTTTTTCAAAAAATACAAAGTGTACTAAAAACAAGTTTCAACTCTTTTGTTGATTTTACTTTTACTGAGTACAAATTACAAAAGCAAATAAAAAGCTTAACAAATTTGGAAATTTTTCAACCATGTTGTATGCCAAAAGGGAATATTTACTGTCGAGGTGATGGTAGAGGCGGTGGCATGTAGGGGCGTGGCAATGTAAATAAGTTTTCCATTGAAATTTTCCTGTAAATTTGCAGTCTACACTTTTCTGTATTAAGTTTTGTGCAAATTGTTGGCTGTGGTGGTTGCGTGGGGTAAAAGTTTTTCTATAAGGAAAAACTCTGAAAATTGCTTGCTGTTCATTTGGGGTTTTCAATCAACAGGAACAGAAATTTATTCAAAATATTGTTGTTTTCTCTTTTTGATATAATAAAAATAGAAACTTATGCTCTAGTTGTGTTAAAAATGATTTCTGATATATGTACATCAACTTGTATAAGTTAACATTTTCATTTGATTTGTGCAATTTCCGTTCTCCTAATTAATTCAGGTCAAACATTTTGATTTTTTTTTTTTTATCTTTGACTAGGAAAAAATCATCGTAAAATGTGTAAAAATACATATAATGGAAAACTATAAAATATCTTAAAGAAATTCATTCGCCTGTAATTGACCATAACAATTTTTTTTTTGTTTTTTGTTTTACGACTTTGACCTTTGTCTATGATGTTGTTGTTGTAGTTGTTGCTGTTGTTATTGCGACCTAATGATGATGGCGTTTGTTGTCTGACTCTGGCTCTGATAAACTATAAATGTCATGGTGTTATTAATAAAAGTTGCCCATCATACTCAATTGAAATCATTCAGATGTGAATGCTAATAAAGCCATATCATAATCATTCAGTCAGTCTCTCCACTTCACACCACTCCGCTCCACTCTCTTGCTTTGGCATCTTTATCTGCACAGCTGAAAAAAATTAAATTCATGGCAGGGTCGGAATAAGACTTAACGGAGCAGTTGCTTCTTTGTGAAGCCCTTGAGAAAGTCTCTTTTTTACACTTCACTAAGTAACTTCTTTTCGGCATCATTTTCATTAGGGTTTGCATAAAGATTTGTCGAAAAGATACGCAAACTAAAGCTTGTAAAACGGAAGAACTTTTGTTTTGGAAGATCCTTTCGTCAATTTTAATGCAGATAAAAGAACTTTTCTTCTCTTTTCAACTTTTATTGAATTAATGCATTTTCTCTTAGTAAAACAAACGAAAACCAAGTTGTTTCCCCGTCGAATGAGATATAGAAAGGTAGCTCATATAATTTTCGTTCTCGCCAAAATTTTCGTGATCACTTTGGCAATCGCTCGGCTCTTATCTGTGTAATTAATCGCTCTAACTCAGGGCCGGACAAGAAAAGATCACAAAAAAAATGTCGATTACATTGTAAAGGTGGAAATTGAGTGTTAGCGTGAAGTTGCGATCACTTCGGCAAACCGTTCGGCTCGTATCTGTGTCATTAGCCGATTGCGGCAAATCCACTCGTGCTATTAAAAACCATGCAGAAATGAAATCAAATGAAATTAAACTTAATATATTTTTTAGACTCACACTTAAACTTAAAACCTTATCTAAATACTTCAACATAAATCTTCTGATTCCTTCACTCTCTTTGCCGATATCTTGATGTAAAGTGGAATACTTAACATTCTTCTTTTCAGCCACACTTAACTTTCAACGTTAAAAATTATAGGAATATGACCGCCCTTTTGAGCTCCCAAACCGTCCCTGTCTCTGTCAAATACTCGTCACGTCATACTAGACAACTCTTGTTTTGACAAGTGTCTTGGGAGCTGTCAACACGTTTAATGCAGATAAAAAATATGAACCATACAACGGGGTTAAAACGAAGAGAATAACAGAATACCATGTGGAATGAAACTATGAGGAATTTTACGCCCACTAAAATGTTGTTGTAATTAAAAAATTTAACCAGTTTCCCCCTCTTGTTTTTTGCTTTTCCTTTTTTGTTAAACTGAATTATTATATTATGCAACATTTTAGCATTTTATATTTTTGGTTGTTTGTGTTAAAATTAAAAACCGTAACAAGTCCAATGCACAATTTTCATTATCCCCCACAAAAAAAGCTAGAGCGCGATGAAAAAAAAATGTGTGGAAATGGGAAAATAATGGCAAAAATAAAAGGCAAACGTGTTTTGACCAAAAAGGCAGCGGCTACCCGCCATCGTCATCGTTCTTTTTGGACCGCCATTTGTTTAAATATTTAATAAACAATTTTTCGCTTTTCGCAGCTGGGTGAATTTATAAATGTTTAATTACATTTTCTTTATTTTTTCCGCATCTCCCCCAAATATGTTTATAAATATTAAATTAGCCATTGCCATGCGGCCAGGTAGATTAAGATACCCAAACATTTAAGTGAGAGAAACTGGATTGAGTTCAGAGAGCTTTTTAGACGCTAGAAAATCAAGTTTTGTTTTTAGTTAATTATGTTTTTAACAACAATTTATAAACAAAGTCGTCACAGCTAATATTAAGAGATTAAGCTGTGAAAAAAATGATCAGCTAAATAGCGTTTCACCTGAAGATGGGTCGAGGGCTCTATATATTTATTATATATATTTATAATACTTTTCCAACTAAAAAGATCCACTTTACAAGGACTCAAGCTAAGGTTATGCAACTTTCTTCACTTCTCTTCACTTAATACAACAAAGTCTTGAAACTTACATAAACTTTTGAGGTTTCTTTTTGCCGTTGAGAATATTTAAATATTAAATTGTTCATAAATTTTGCAAAAATGTTTATGCATACCTAAAGTTATGTATATAAAGAAAAGTTAATAACTTTCACCTAATACACTAATACACGCTTCACAAGGTAAACATTTTTGAATTTCTTAAATTAATGCGACCCAATCATTAGATATTTGCAAAAAAATGGCCATGTTTAAATAAAATAATAAATAATTATAATAATTAATAAAATAAATCTGCAAAGTAGGGAAAATGGCTTAAAAGTTGCTTGTGAAATAATTATCTAATAAATTCCACTTTATTTATGCACAAATTTTTGATTGAAATGAATTTTGTATGTCTTAAGTGTCGATAATTAACCCATCTTACACATACTCTAAAAAACCGTCAAGTGAAGCCATAAATTTCGCATTTACCCAAAAGAAGAGATTAATTTTTACTAAGCATTATTGAAAATTTAATGTGAATTATTGATTTTAACCATCAGTCTCAAAGTCAAGTGGAATCAACGAAGTCTCAAGAGCATTTCCCAAATTCAATAAATTATTTTTGGCTCAAACTCGAAATGGAAATTGCATTTATTATATCATTTCTGTTCTAACTCTCTTTCGAACAATACCAAACTTAAACTCAACTCTTAAGCGCACTAAATCACCTGCTTGCCATGTGAATTATTAAAGTTTAATTCTCATAACAATTTTGGCACATTCAGAACTTTGTTCCGCCAATCCTTCTTCTTCTCTCTCTCTCTCTCTCTTGCCTGCCACAAGCTAATAAACAATTTTCTTTGCCTGCCACTAAACTTTTCAGCCACGAAGTTAACTTTTTCTCTTGCTTTTTGGTTAGTTTCAGAAATGCAAACTTCATTATAATTTCAAATTTTGTGTTGCCTTGCTACACTTAACTCAACAGTCGCCACTTGTAATTACAGAGTAAAAAAATATATATATATATAGGGGAAAAAATAGTTTAAATTGGCATAAATTGTTGATGCAAATGCGTCAGCTCATACAAGTTCCCCCTTGGGGCAATGCAAATGAAATTCTAAAGGCGTTGCCATTCCCTCTGTGTGGCAGTCTCAATGAATTGCTAATTGACGTCGAAAAATACAAAAAATAAAAAACCAACCGAATCCAGAATGAATGATAAAGAGTTTGAAGCAATGACTGCGTTTTGCATTTAACAATTTCATTAAGCTCTTTTGACCAATTGATTTGGTTACGCTTAAACGAATTGCATTGATCAGAGAAATACACAAAAAATTGATTGGGGAAATTTGATTGAGAGAGGGAGTGCTCCGAGTGGCTGAGTTTTAAGTTTGCGAACTTTTAGCCACGTTCTCCAAATTCATTGAAAGCCAAACTGGCTGACCCATAGCTGGCACTCCATTAAAAGTTATAGCTTAGGTTCTGAGAAAACGTGCCCCATTGTAATGATTGGCTCAATGAAACTAGTTATAAGCCAGTCAGTTGACTGACTTGAAGATTTATTGTATTTCATTAGAATTCTGATAGCTATTGTCAATCTATCTACTTTTGTTTTACCATTTTTTAAGGTCACTCAAAAATAAAACGAATAAATTTGCTTAACAATACAACAGTTCTATGGGTAACCCAATATTGAAGTTAGATTAATGGACACTTTTGTATTTTGTGGAACAAAAATCTATCACTCACCTTTTAAATGAATTTGTAAAACTTTTCCACCATATGTAGAGCTTTTGGGCAAATTTTTATCAAATAACGGTTATAATTTCGAAACAATATTGAAAAACCTTTATATAATTGATCAATTTTGGATTATATCTGAAATAACCGTTATAATTCCGAAACAGTATCTTAGGTTATACTTGGATTTCCATGTATCTCAATTAATTTTATCTTAAATTGTGACTTAAGCGTTTTATTTGTAAGAATAACCGAAACAAGTAAAATGCTTTTTTTTATGTATCCTTAAACATGATATTAGATATTTTGTATTAAAATATAACCATTAATTCGAGACAAGGGGTTTGACATCATTATAAGCATATTTTTACCCGATATAAATATAACGGTTATTTCGGTAAATTAAAAGAATGCCATGCAAATTTCGCTTTAACAGTTGCGATAACTTTTCATTATAATAAACTCAAAGAGAAACCTTTCCTAATTCGTGCTAAGGGACTCGACGTCCTTATAAAAACATTTCTAACCGATATAAATATAACGGTTAATTTCGGTAAATAAAAGAAAATATAGTTTTAGTAAAATAAAATCAAAGAGTAACATTTCCTCCCAATGCTCACCGATCTGAGTAAAACAGACTTCCATATGATTCCACTAAATTATTATGAATTTGCAAATTAAATAACTTAAAAGATTAATTAGGTAACTATGTTACTCTTTAGAATTACGTTTTGATTGTAATTCCATTTAATTATTTAAACGAACTGAAAATCAATTAATGAAATGAAACTTTAATAGTTTTCATATTAAGTGAATGAGCTATTGCACTTTTTTCGCAATTGCATAATTAATAAACATAAATCTGATGTTAAATCCAAATTTAATTTCATATGCCATTCCCTTTGTTGTTAGCCAAATTAAGGGCAAATGTTTGTGCTTAACCTGGACATTAATATGTAATTAGCCAGCAAGTGACCCCAATTTCTATTAGAGTCTGCGGCATCTCTTTATTTTTTGTCGATGATTTTAGTTTTGTTTTTTTCTTCACACAAATTTAAGATACTCTATGTAAAGAGTCCCACGTGCCCAATGCCATTTGATGGCATTTTAAGTGCCAACGAATGAACAGCTGAGTAATGCTTCGCGGTGCGCGTATTCAGTGGCCTCATCAACATCAACATCATCATCATCGCCATCAACATTATTCGGAACAAAAAAAAAAGAAAAAAAAAGACAAAAATCCGGGGAAAAAAAACCAACCGCATGGCGACATTTGCACCACAGGGCAATTCAGTCGGGAAAAAGGAAAAAATACATAAATTTATGTATCTGTGTAGCAAACAAATTGCCTACCGTATGGGGAAATTATTGCGTGTGCAACCAAATATAGTGTGCGTGTGTATGAGTGTGTTGGGAGTGTGTGTGTGTGTGTGTGGGTGGAGAAAAGCTACTAAATGATGGGCGGACAAACTGTGAGACAACTGCACGCACAGGAATTGATGACAAATCATGAATTTGTCACAGGCCATCAACATCAACTTAGTAGAGGGAACACCTGCACCTAGGGGCGCCTAGAAATGAGAACGTGACTTGAAGTGCCCTGAAAACTAGAATCTGAGAGTTGTATAACGATAAGACAGTAGTGAATTTCAATTACGGTTATGAATTCGCACATTGACGTAACTCTCATAGAATTATTGGGTTGATACTTATAATCAAATGAAACGTTTCAAGTTTTAAGCGAATATCGAATGAAATGACATTCAAGTCACGCTCTCATCTCTAATGGCTTTTAAAGGAGATATTAGCCTGCGACAGATTACGTCATTTCGTTCTCCATATGTCTCGAAGCTAACATTTATGCAATCAAAACGTCGAAACACTGCAGTCTCAACATCCTCGACATCCATCTGTCAGTTGTAACTGACTGACTAATTCACTCAGCCTGCTCCCAACTCACTTTCTTTCTTTGGCTTTATTCCTTTGGCGTTTATTGATTTTGTACTTAAGTATTTTTTGGCTTTGGCGAACACATTTTGCTCTTTCAATCGTTTGCCGGTTTTTCCCCCCCTCAATAATGTTTCGTAATGTGTCAACACAGAATTTTCACCCGCCTCGCGGCATTTTCCTTGTTCCACCGTGTTGCAATCGAGGCAGACGGACTGACAGACAGACAGACTTTTATTTTAATTTGTCGCCTTCCGTTGTTTCGAAAATGTTTTACAAGTGACTGAAATTTTCATGCTTTTCTTTTTCACTCTTTCTCACTCTCTCTCCGTCTCTCTCTCTCTCTCTGTCTCTCTCTGTCTCTCTCTCTCTCTCTCTCTCTCTCTCTGTCTGTCTGTGTGTGTTTTTGATTTTTGATTAATGTTTGTTTGTGCAACAGCACAAAGGCGATTTGAGCTTTTCTAATAAATTGGATATTAACTAATGAGCTTAAGTGATTTGGTTTCTATTTGTATTGTGAGTATTGTGAAAGCTTTGGCCAAAAGGAAAAGTGTTAAGACATTATGATGCTCGCTCTGTGTGTGGTTCTAAGCGAAAGGGAAAATCAAATTGAATGTAATTCAGTCGACACAACACGTGTGTTTTCTGTGTGTGTGGGAATTATCTATGTTGGGGAAAGTCATTGAAAGATCGCCAATCACACTTGAAGTGCGGAACATCAGAAATAGATTGGAAATTAATTTTTTAATGATTGTTATAGAAAAAAGAGAAAAACTAAAATTTCATACATAAAAAAACATTTAAAAATGCTCAAAGTTTTAAGTGCACTTTAATCTTTACGTCTTTAGTAATTTCAGTTTATTTGAAGCTCTCCTAATTTCTGTATCCAGCCATTACCATCGAAAAATACACCATTTTTAGAAATTTTGAACCATTTTCAATATATTTTTGTCATTATAATCTATATATAAATATAATGTTATCATTTTATATGAAAACTAACGTTTTTATGTTCCTAATTATGTTCTTCCTATATATTTTGACTGTACTACCGCAACCGTCTTTAATACAAATTGATATAATCAAATGAATACTACTTATATATTTGTTAGATAACATAAGTACATATTTGCTTCTCTCTATAAACTTCTAAAAAATTTTAGCATATGCCACGAATTTGATTTACAATCTTGATCTAATCTTTTTTAAATGTTTTATCAAGGTGTTCATATTATAAATTTTTATCAAATCGAAGAAACTTAGAAATTAGATTAGATTTAATCCTTACATATCAACTTTTATTTAGAAAAAGAAGAAGCAGCTTGGAAAATCTCAGGGTCGACAAGTTTTAAAGAAGGTTCTCTTCCAATCCCGATATATATATCAGTTTCGAACATTATGAGAGAATTCACTTAAATAGCTTAAACTAAAAACTTATAACAGCAATTTTCTGATAGAGTTCGTTATCTTTGTTGGTTGATGATATCTAATAATGGACATTATCATTATCAAAATACTCATTTCCTTTGTACTTGTCAGTTTTGTAATTGCTATATCAAGATGACGCACATTGCATTGCCTACCCCAATTCATTTTCACTTGTTCGCCCACGCTATCTCCGTATTTCCATATACATTGCTCAAACAGCATATATGTACTTCAAAGCAAAGAAAAGTTCCTAGGATTTCGAGGTAGCCACTTAGACGCCCATTATGAGATACGTTCGTGTGTCAAGAAATGTTTCGTCTTATTAAAATATACTTACAAAATCTTGTCCTACACACAGGGCACACTTTCAACTCATGAATCACATGGCGTATTTATAAAACGACATCGGCGGGGCATCATCCATATCAAAAATCTCAAAAAAAAAAAAAAAACAAAGCGGAAAATATACAGAAAACTCTATTTTTGCTCGCTCTCATCGGTCCCGGCTAAATCAGATACTTCGTGAACGAAGCAGCAGCGGCAAGCAAACAAGCGAAATTAGTTCAAATTCTATATTTAAAAGTAGGACTGCCGGCAAAATGTTGCAGCAGTATTCCTAACGAAGCGCAACCAGTGGAAAACACTTGTTTCGGTTTTGGTAAAACGCTAAGAAAAAAAAAAAAACTAATTCATGTTGCTGGCATCAGTATGGCAACATTTCCCTCAGGTAAAATAGATATACATAGGTGTCTATCTGAGGTGAAATATCATAAAATTCTTCACCAAAGACAAAATTACAGTGAAAACTCGCTTAACGAACAAACCTTTCTTAGGCTGAAAACGTTTACTGCGACCATAGGTAATTTGTTGTTGGTACTGTCCACCCAATATTGTTTTCACTGTAGCTTATTTGTGAAACTAAAAGTTAATCAAATTCAAACACTAAAACTCCTTTTCCTTAACAGCCTTTCTTTTCTTTTGAATCCTATCTATAATTACTTTTTAACATTTTATAAAATCGTAAAATTCTGATGCCAATTAATAGGATAAGTCATCAAAGCAATTTGTTGTGTACCAGAATTTGAATCAGATGGCAAATACTTGGTTCAATGGAAGCTTTTATGGTCGAATTTTCAAAAAGGAAAGCATTTCTGAGAAGGAGTTTTGGTGAAGTTGAATAAGTGCCCGACTTACATATGTATGTGTGTGAACCACAATCTAATCAATTCTGTATACTAAGATTTAAATGCGAGTGCCTTAATATTTGTTTAAGTTTTAACTTGTCTCAAGTGAAAAGTTTTTCTAAAGAAATCCCAACTTTCTTGAGACGGACTAAAAAATGTCTCCTTGTGAGCGCTTCAACAACTTTATAAACTTTTTAAATGTATTCCCTGCAGTAGCTGCGAGCATTGACCAGTCTGGTTAACTTTAAAATTAAAATGAATAAAATGACTAAAGAAAAAAAACGGTGCAGCAAACATATTGATATGTGTAAATCGATGAACTAAATCCAGAAGTTTGACAGGCCAAAAAAAATGAATTAGCATCACAAACGACTTTAATTTGGTGATGCACTCATTTTGCCCAAAATATAAAAATGATTTTATTCGTTGGAAAGTAAATTGATGGAAAGCGATATGGGTTTTTCCAAAATTCTGTATCATATTCTAATGTAATATCCACAAATGAGTCCACCGAATTTCATAAAAATCGGAGTAAAACTCACGGAGTTAAAAAAAGTTCTATGCTGCAATAATCTGCTGATTATATAAATTTGATCATAGCTGTCCGATAGGTGCGCTCAAGTGCTCGTCTGCTGATTATATAAATTTGATCATAGCTGTAGCATTTTCTCTTGGTGCAGGGTATACCCAAGTCGTCGCATCGCGTTGCTTACTTCATTTAGTTTGGCAACCCAAATGTAATTCGTATTATGACAAGGTGCTCATTATTTGTAACTGCGGTTAACGGATTGACTTGGTATACTCTTGAACAATGTTAGGAAATACTTTTTATTCTCTTTCAATCTAATGTTAAAACAACTCAGTTGGGACCAGAATCGATCTGAAGAATCGGAATTGAAATCAAATTTATATATTTTGCGAATTAAAATATTAATAAAGATTTTAAAATTACTTTACTTATTCTGCAATGAATCAACCATGCATATACTTATGTGTATTAGAATATATATTTATATATGTAAATAATTACAGTTTAAAAAATTTATAAAAAACCAAAGGCTGTTCATTCAATATCGATATCAAAAAAGAAAGGGCATCTAAAAGTCATCTTAGGCCTCGCACAAAAAACTACATATTTTTGTACAGATCTTTTATCTTTTGCTAAAAACTTGTCGAAATGTTTACGCTCAGCTACGTCCAAAGTACACGGTTTGGAAAAGATAAACGGTCGCTCAAGCAGAACGATGCCGGTTGCTAAGGCCTAGAATCAATTAAGATTCAGCCTTTTTTGTTTTTTGTGTTTTTGGTTTTCTTGTTGTGGTTGTTGCTTTTGCTGCTGTGCCACTTCTTCATGGAAATGAGTTGTTGTTTTCCTGCTTTTCATTTTTTTTTTTCGCAAAAACAAGCGACGACGCCGACTTTCAAATTAATAAATTTATGCATTTGTTTAATGGACACTTTTCGCTAGCATATTTCCGCTTTCGGAAGTTCCAGACGAGTGCGCTAATGTAGGCAAAACACTCAAAAAACACCCAAATAATAGAACACACACCCATCCATCTATCCACACACACCCGAATTTGTGGCGACTCAAACTCGGTGGTCTTCTGTTTGCAAAAGCTCTAAAACATTTGCCGAGGCAAGAGAAAAATAAATATTTTTTCGAGTGGCTATTTATACAGTTAAATGCTTTCGTGCTGACCGCAATTTGAATATGGAATATACAATATTCTCTAAAGTAAATTATTGTTGTAACATAAATTTGATTTTAATGGCCTATATGCCTATTGGCAATCATTCGAAAATGTAAGACCCTTGGTAGAAATATTGCTCCATTGTGGCAAACCACATCGGTTTTATTGTTTACTTAAATTTTTGACAAAAAATCTCAACAATTTGAACAATTTTTAATATTTCGAAAAGCAAAGTCATTACACAACGACGTAATTTGTGCAATAATGTGTAATGTGTTCCCGTGGCGATAATTGTTACGACCGAGTGTTTTTCCCCCCATGAGAAAACAATTTGAAATCATAAAATATCTAAAATTCATTCATATTTTGTAAATAACGAAAACTTATCTAATAAAATCATTTTGAAACTAATTAGGTAGAAGCTCCCGTTGTGTCATTGCTTTCACTGAAAGTTCATAAAATGATTGTAAATTGAAGTTATCATCAAGTCTCATTTCTATCGTTATCACCTGCTGCTTTGGCGCATCAAAAATCAACTCCAACTCTGCTTATTCTTTTAATAGCTCATGATAAGAAAGAGAGAGAGAGAGAGAGAGAAGAGCTCTTAGATTAGAATAGAATAGAGTATAAGTGTTCGTTCAATGAACTTTTGAATGGTTTATATTGGAATTGTTTTAATTAAAAATTGTCTATTTTTTATTATTTTACTAGAAATAATTTTGTACATACTTTTCAAATAAAATAATTATAAACAAAAATTACAAATAAGAAGAAATTGCCAAACACCCAGCTGGTTAATAGTACATATTTCTATATTAAGCTTTATTTAGTTGTAATTCTCAACTGGTTTTAGCTTCAAAATTGTGGTATGGCCATATAAATTCCTAAGTCTTTCACATTTATATGGCTGATATGTATACTAGATAATATACTTGTTGGTTTTTTTTTATCTTAGTCGTAGGATTAACCTCGTGCCTGCTAATACCCAAAGTTTGATAAAAATGTAATTGAGTCTACCAAGATTACGATCTCTGTTCTATTTGATTAGATTAGTTCGTAAAACATTAAGAAAACCCGATGAAACACAAATTCTTAGCATTATCTATGGTCTTTGTCTTTTAAATGTATAAGCGTTTAAACTCATGTAAATTATGTATTTACTTTCCACAAAGATTTCATTTCTAAGATTTCTGAATTTCCATTGTTCCACATTCAAGGGAAATTAGAACAATGCCGCTAATGAAAATATGCACGAAGTACAGTCTCTCTCTCTCTGTCTTTAACAGAAAACCGTCAATTCGAGAGGCCAGAGCACTTTTTTAAAATGACGCCATAGGCAAAAAAAAAACATACGAGTATTTACATTTCTTATCGCCTCAACCATTTTCAATTTACACATATATGTAGAGCCGCTCTCATCTTTTCTTTGGCTCTTTTGTAGTCGGCTCTTTTTTTGTGAAGTTGTTTCTTTGTATATCTATGAGTGAACATCATAGCGTGCCTCATTAAGAAATGCAGTTAAAGTATTCGCAATGGTTTCCTAACCTCATTGCTGTCAACTGTCATCGACATCGACAACGACAGCAGCGCATAGTATAAATTACAATTCCATATATGACTAAATGGGAAAAGTGTGGAAGTAGTGGAAGCCAAGCATGAGTATGAGCAGGTGCAGTCAATGTGCCAATTATGTTGAATGAGTGTCGTCGACACACTACACACAGTGCCGAAGGGAGTTGACTGCAACGCACAGACAGAATTCATATGACAATCTATTGTTGTTAGATAATCTACAAGCAAACAATCATTTCATCAGTTTAAACTTTAAAGTATAATATAATGTATCGTATATTGTACTTTAAACTGAATCATGAAAACAGTCTCTAAATACTTATAAGGAAGTGGTTGATCCACAATCCAATCGATTAAAATTTTTAAAGTCTCTCTCAAGAAAATTAAGTTAAAATTCGGAAGAGCCTTTCGGAATAAAAAAGGTAAACATTATGGCTAATTAGTTTATTATATAAATGATCAAAATTACAATTTATAGCCAAATATAATAGACCTTAGACTGAATAAAACCCAAGAAAAACAGAATCTAATTTCCGAAATAAAGAAGGATCATACTTAATTATTTTATTAAAACCAACAAAAATTGTTCACAAATATATGTAAGAACCTGAAAAAAAATAAAAATTGAAGACCTATAAAAAATAAGTATACGACCTGTTGAACTGTTGTATATATAAACCCAAATAAATAATAAGAAATGTTCAATCTTTGACAATTTTCTATTATTTATGCACACGCAAAAATAAATTAATGTTTCCAATTAAAAATTAAAGACTTTTCAATTGCAAATGTTTTCAAAATTATGGTATTAATTTGGTAAAAACAAAATATTTATTTTCCAATATATTTCCGTTCAAAATTCACTTAAATGTAAAACCAAACCGGGCATGAACCAAAACAAAACCAAATTAAGAACGTGTTAAATTGAAGGCGGAACTACCAGACGGAATTCACCAGAACAACCTCAACAACCCATAGAAAATCAATATTAGCTCTTTCAAAAAGTACTTACACGGATTGCCCTTCTTCTTCTAGTTGCTGTGTCTCTGTTATATTGTGTTGTGTGCTTTTTGCCATTATGTGATGCTTCTTTTGTGGTTCATTTTGACGTAAAATTCTGCTAATGTTCATTAATAACTCATGCGTTAAACAAAAGTGTCATGTGCTTGGTCTGGTGGCTCTGTCAGATGGGTTGGATGGGTCTGGTCTGGTCTGGTTGGTTACCTACCTCCTTCCCTCTCTCTCGCTCTCTTTCTCTCCATCTAAACCACAAGAGTGGTTCAAGTTGTTCGTCTGGTTATGTGTATGCTGTCATCTAGACAATGCGCTTTTGTGAATTAGACTATGGGTAAATTGATGAGGACACAGCAATAGAGAAAAACAAATGAATCATTTCCATTTTCTTTTAATTAAATTTTCAATTTTCATTTCATCTATGAACTTTCTCACACACGTTTAAAACAAATTTATCAAAACTGGTTTTCCACTTCATTTTTTTCGCCATTTTTTTGGTGCTAATTAGTAGCGAGGCAAGTGCATAAATTAAAAACAAAGGTCACCTAGTTATTTCCAGAACAAAAGAATTGATTAATGGGAATTTTCACAAGCCACAGAGAGTGTGAGAGAGAGAGCGAGAGAGAGGGAGAGAAAAAATAGAAATAAAATATATGCATACATAAATTCGCATAATGAAGAACTCATTGTGGAAAGGAAGTGAACAATTTAATTATTCTGCAGTGCTTTGAGGTTAATGGGCCAGCCAAAGCAATTGGCTCCGACTTCAACTCGAACAAAGTGAAAGTCGAAAGAGCAAGAAGCAAAATTATAGATACATTTCAAATTTCAACTTCAAAAGGCACTTTATAGCCAGGGAGCCAGCCAGCCAGTCAATTGCCAATTGCAATTGGCTGAAGCAAAATTTCAATTAAATGCCTTGGAAAAAGAGCGAGTCACAAGAGATATCATCATCCAGTATCTCATCATCCGTCAGATGTTTGGTTTGAGCAAACAAACTAAAGGAATTGCAATCATAATCTCAAACAGTAACGGATTTTACGGGGAATCGGGGCCAGCTAAAAAGGAATTCAGTAAGTTGAAGGAGTTGGTTCGATGGGCTTGATTTACTCTTAAATTTTTGAGTAACCATAGATTAGCTTATATTAAATTTAAGTTATGTGATCATACCTAAATTAACAGATACTTCAAATTAGAACATTTTTAATATAGTTTCTCTCAATGGCAAAAATATTTTCTAAAGCAAAATCAAATTGCTTCACTTTTGGTTCTGGCTTCACTTTATTTGTTGGCCAAATACAAATAATAGTTTCTGTTTGGACATCTCTAAAAATCAATCGGTTTTAGTCATTAAACTTTCAATTGATATGCGGCCCCGTCTAGTCGGACATCGTAAATCCGCCACTGACCAAACCAAAGGGTAGGAGGGAGCCAGAAACTCTCTGTATACATATATGCAGAAGCCAAGCGGGCGACGGGGACAGAGCAAACATTTTCAACTGCAATTAAGTTTAATGGAAGCTCATTAAGAAAACAAGAATTGTTACTAGCAGCAGCATCAGCATAAAGAGGGTGGGGGGAGGGGGTTAATGGAGCTATGAAGTAGTTGTGGTTGCCAAATGGAAAATTTTGCACAAAATTGCATAATATGCAAAAGTCTCATTCTCATTCAGACTGTTTGAAATTATTGAGGAAGCTAACTCTAGCTGCAAGTACCAAAAGCGGAACTCGCATAATTGCCATACAAAAGTCGGTAAAGAGCAAAGGGTCAAATGCCCTAAATGCCATAAAAATCCATAGTGTTTATGGGCTTGAGCACTTGTGACAATATTCTCTTTTCAATTTTGTGTGCTCCGCCTCAGTGTGTCCTTGGATCAAACGACATGACAGCAATTAAAATCCTGCCTGTGGCATCAATAAATGAACGAAAAAAAAAGAAAGAACAATTGTCGGATTGCAATGGATGGCAAGGGAAAGGGTTCGGGCGAGATGCTGTTTGGCAGCTTAAAAAAGGAAAAGAAAAAATAAGTGAGTAGGGAAGCATTTGTTAAAAGTGATGTAACACCTAAAGACAAAAGCCATTCAACTTGATGAGTGATAAATCACACAGGATTTTCAATAAATTCTCAATGAAATGACAGAAAAAAACCCAAATAAAAGTCAAGTGCAAAAAGTGGTAAAGACAGCATTAAAAAGACACAGACTGGACATCATTTCAGAGCAAAGCATCTCCAAAATTTAAGTCGTTTTTTTGTTGTTAAGCTAATCAGTTTTATCTTGGGAATGTAACAAAACCTAATTTCATTTAATTAAAAAATCATCCTACCCATGTTGAATAAAACCAAAATAGTTAAGTACAGTGTGTGCTGGCTATAACGATACTAAAGGGATGATTTTACATTTTTCTTTATCGAACAAATTGCTAGCAGCATTCAAACTGAGACATTTAGGTATTCAAACGATCATTATTTTCTCCCAATTTCAATTGCACATTTACAATTGACACAAAGATTTGGTCTTAAATAATAGAAAAAATCTGGTTTCAAGTTTTTGATTCTGAAACGAACATTTATTTAAAGTTTTATTTAAAACATTTCCAATGGTTTTTAAAACTAAAAACTTTGTCAAACTGTTCAGGTGACAGTTTGAATAAAACGAAAACTAAAAGGGGTAGATATAACTAAATTGGGGAGCGGTTGCGTGCCTTAAAGTTAATTATGGGACCCGAGACAGGCACTCAAATGCATACATTCGCCCGTTACCTTCAAAATGGTGGCCAACCCATCACGTCGAAAAGGTACATCACGGGGGCCAAGGGCAAGAGGACGACAGGAGTGACGGTTGCCGTCGACATGCGTTGTTGACAAATGTGACTAGCTCAATGGAGAGAAGAGGGTGAAATTGTCTCGTGGGGAAACTGGGAGAGGAGCGGCGGGGGGAAGCAGCTAGTGTTGCATCGTCTATTGCATTTTACATTAATTTTCTCGACATTTGCATTTCATTAATAATGCATTTTAATTACGACTCCGTGTACTTTGTCTGTGATGATATAATAAATATTTATAACAACGCAAGAGATTCAAGACCATAAAAAGGAGGTAAATGAATAAAGCCCGACACGGAATCGGTGTTCAAAAATGTGAGTTGAAGTGATTCATGAGCGCAATTTCATTTATATAAATTCCACTTCCAGGTCATTTCTTTTCTAATTTCTAAAGGAACTACATCGAAAATCAATCAGTCGAATTCCCTTTTGCTATACTTATCAATTAACTACCAGGAAGTCTGTCCTGAAAAGCGATTATCATAAAGACAACATTTCATTTTAATCTTTGCATTCTCGCCCTTTTAAATTGCGCTTTAAAAATTAGGTAAATTCTCTCTCCCGCTCTTTCTCCCTAATTCTCTCACTTTTCTATTCTCTCGCTCATTTTCCGCACTGTGCTTAACGCTTCAGTGCACTTTTTTGCAGCGTGTCGGACTGAGGGACTTTGTTCGTCACTCAACATTTTGCATTTGCATAATTAAATCTATTTACCGGTCAATAGCCCCTCGTTTTCCTCAATCATTCATTCATTACTCTTTCTCTTGCCGTCTCTCTAAAATTGGGCTTAAATCATGTTTAAGCTACTTACTTACTTTTGCTCACTTGGCAAGTCTAAAGTGATGAACTTGTTTCAAATATTTATTAGCGGAAATTTATTGTAGTTTTGTTGTTGTTGTTGTTGTTGTTCATGGCAAATTGCATTTATGGCAAGGCTTGGTTCAGTTCCCGGCGGCACCTTAAAAGGTAAATGGGTGACATACACAAAGAAGACTGAATAAACCTTGACAGTGAAAATATCGTGTGGCTTATAGTGAAAAGAGAGAGAGAGAGAGAGAGAGAGAGAGAGAGAAAGACTATAATCAGCGCGAACTAAGTAGACATAGTTTTTATGGAAAAATTAAAGAATAATTTGCCACATTATGTTTATTATAGGTTGGACAACTTGTCATAACAAAGCAATGTGGTCAAAATATACTGCAGCTTAGCTTTAAAGAGGTTACTACTTAGATTAGCTATGGATTCATCTACTAACTAGATGCATTTTAACGCGAATTAATTGTAATCTATATTAAATAATGTAGAGAAATAAATAATATTAAACTAGGTATTACGTTTAATTTAAAGAATAATCTTTGTTTTTGGAAATATTGAGTACAACTATTATGGATATATTATTTGTGAGTTTTTTAGCTAAGACTTTTTTATATTAGTCAATATTGTTTTCATTTTTCGAAAATAAAGTCATTAATTCAAAAAATAACTTTATTAAAATGGTATTAAAAAAGAGTTTTAGATCAATACCTTTGTTATTTTTGATTATCACGATCAAGATTGGTAATATTTGACAATTATTGCCTTTCGATTTCTAACATTTTCAAAACCGTACCTAGAATTTCATTAGGAGGAGGGCCAAACAAACAAATATGAAAGTTAAAATGAAACTTTAGTGTTCAGTTGGAAACTCTGGTGGGCAACTTCAAAACCGACATGAGCTAGAATGCATTATCTAAAACTGACTCCCATCTCACAACTAAATCAAGGAATGACCCCATACTGTGTATTTCTGGAACTTAACGCTCAGACCGATCAAAAACATCATTCAGAGCCGTAATTATAACGGAACCCGTCATTATAAATTCAATTTAGAACTATTAAATCTCATTATCGACGCTCCTGCTCCATTTAATTGGATGGTGGTTTTTTCTAAAGTTTTCCCCCCTGTGTTATACATATGTAAGTTTTTATATGTCTCTGTAGCGACAATTCCATTCACATTCGGGTGCTTTTGAGTCATTAATAACCTTAATAATTGCATTTAATTATGCTATGAGAAATTGAATTAAATGTTGTGCTGTTGAAGTTTTTCCAACTTGGTTTTCCACCGCTTTTTTTTTTTCTTTTTGTTGCCTTGAAAAATGAAAAATGTCTTTTGTGCGATTTGTTGACAAGCAACTTTGCAACAAAAATTACAGTTATGTCGCCTTGCTGCCACAACGGAAACGCAAGTTGGCAATGCTAATTCCCATTTTTTTTTTTTGCATTTTTTGTTTCGTTTCCTGTTGAAAAATTCCTTTTTTTTTGTGTGTGCCGCATTTGCAATTAGTGAATTGAACGGAAGTCGTTTATAAGAAAAGAAATGAAAAGGAAATTTCACCCACTTAACAATCTACGAATAGCCCAGACGGAGCATACATTTTCGTCATTTTGGGATCGGTTGGGGGTTTTCTTCCATTGATTTTCCAATTTTCACCTCTTTCATTTGTGTTTTATGGTTTCCTTACATTTTTTATGATTGGCCAGCGAGGCTTGAAGTCTGGTTTATGCGCATTTTTAAATGCTGCCTCATAAATAGATATGAAATTAATTTAAAGTTTTCACATTGCATTGGCAAAGTCATAAATAAATGCATGAAATTTTCCACTAATTTTTCCTTTTTTCAAGTGCCACCAAAAAGTATGCTTCATATTGTTAAAGCTCTCTGTATCTTTCTGTCTCTTACAGTGGTCGATCGTACAGCAAGGAAAGCCAAAAGAGCTCGCACAGTGAATTGAGTCTACTGTGCAATGGCAGCGCCACAACCAACGTCGTCGCCCCATTGGCAGCAACACAATCTCCATCTGTGTCTGGCAGCGGTTATCCAAAGACATTGGCAAAAACTCCATTGCGTAAGTGACACTAGTCGAGTTAATATTAAGTTAAGCACAGCTATCAATATACCTCATTGAAAACCTTTAAAGTAAATTGATTACCAATTCCGTTGTGCCAAAAGTTCAAAAGGTAAAATAGAAGCAAGAAGAAATAGTAACCGAACACGTCGCCAAATGAAAATTGAGGAATCTGCCTACAAAATCAGAAATTTAAAAATCTTACCGAACCCAAGATCTGGGAGGTTTATAACTTTGTGCAGGAATAATCATTCGAGTTATCTCAAAACATGCGTCCTCAACACTTAACTAATAGAGGATGACAGCAAGTGGTTTAAGATAAGTAGTTAGAGTCGTTCTTTATAGTTGGATCATAATTGGAGCCCAGTTCCTATTGATTTTTGTCTCATTGAAACGCATACCACTCTCGATTATCTACTCAAAAAAGCATCTATGGACTTTATGAGAAGTATTTTGGCTAAAGAAAGAAAAAACATACTTTCAAAAAACCTTTTCAACTCCGCTAAAAAGTATGCAACACGAATAGTGAAGCTTTTTCATGTTGAGTCATTTTTTTGTATCTCAACATTTCAGTTCATGTTGCGGCAACAATTTGTAGAGAGACAAATGAAACTTGTTTCTCTCGAATGGAAAAAAAGCAGAAATATAAAACGTAGATCAAAAATGCAGAACGCAGAAAGTTTAAGCCGCGAACCGGCTTTTTGTGGCGGCCAGCTTGGACAGCTGGTCGGCTGACGACTTAAGAGTTTTTCAATTACTGTGAAGAGCAGTTTCTCTCCCTCTCTCTCGCTTTTTTGTGAGAGCACTGAGATACAAAAATATATCTGAATCGATAAAAAGGCACACAAAATTGAAATGAACTGAACTAACTCAGCTCGACGCGTCTCCGATTCAACTTTGGCTGCTTTTGTTTGTTATGTGTCTCTTTAGTCGGCGCCGAGTTTTCAATGTTGTCGAGCCGTTCCGTTGCGCTAGTTTATCGCGCATCGCGTCTATTGTTCATGTAGTTCTCCGTGTTTCGTTATCGTGATCTTGATTAGAAAATAGAGAAAATATATAATTTCCCACAAAAATTGGCCATGAAATTGTGCATGTGCATTGTGTGTGTGTGTGTGTGTGTGTGTGTGTAAAGCATGAAATGATAATGTGATAAAGAGAAATCAAAAATCAATCAATTACAGGTTGAAAAGATCAAAATGAATGAATCATGAAACAAAATTAAAGGGAACCACTTTAATTATGCCAACTTGTTTTTTAAATTTTTTTCGTGTTTCCTTTGACGAAACAAACTGGTTTTCATTTCAATAGAATGCCGGCGGTTGTGCTTTATATTTGTCTAAAATACTTTCAGTTGAAACAAAAGCATCGTCTGGCATTTCAAGACCACCGACCACGACGGACCGACCATTCAGCAACTGTAAACTGAAACCACCATTCAACCACCTTTTGCTGCTCTTGCATTCACAATTTCTTCCCTAGTGGCGTCTCATTCTCTCTCCCTCACAGACGTCACTCTAATTTTCAGCTAGAAATTTCGCACATAATTTGTATTAAATGAAAAGGAAGCGCATTCATTAAAAGCATGATATACTTATGTATGCAACCCTCCAATGTTAAAGAAAGTATCTAACTAGACAATTTGCTTGAAGTTGAAACTCAAATTTATATGTGAGATTACATCTTTTAATCAGGGGATAATACTGACTAAAACGGAATATAATAAAAAGAGCCATAATCTACGAGAATGCCTATTCCAGATTTACTACTCTCTCTATGAAGATTCCTAAATTAAATTCCTTAAAATTCCAAATCGTAACACATTTCATCCAAGAGCTTCCTACATTTAATTACGGTTAGAGTATCCACAATTACATAGCTCGAACTGCCAGTCTCAAATTTCCCAAATTCTTTTTAAAGCCTTTTTTGGTGTTGACACAAAATGCGAGTTGAAGGTGTTTTTTTTTTTTTTTTTGGTTTGAGTTTGTGTGATGAATAATAACCGAAAAAGCAAATCAACCTCAAGCTCGAAAATCGCATTAAGGTAAAACGCTCAATCAATCAATCAATGAGAGCTCAACCAAACCAAACGTAACGAAACGGAAAAAAAAACACCGACCAAACAATAATGGAACCCAAAAATGTGTTCTTGGCCCATAAATTATGTTGGCGTCGTCGGCCCCCTGAGAGAGCGTAATCATTTTGTTACAGTTTACTCTTGCCTTTCTCACGAAACTTTTTTGCTTTTGCACAGAACTCTGGGCATTACCGTTAGGTTTTGTTTGCCAAGAAGAGTGGGAAAGGACGGGCGATTGGGGGTGATGCGGGTAGAAGGGGCAACAAAGTTCATTTACCTATAGTTAGAAACGTGCTTCTTGTTCAAAGTTTGAGATCAAAAATCTAACCCCAACATTCATTCAAATAAAGAGAGCTTAGCGAAGCACGCAAAAAAAAGCAAGGAAATATTTGAAGGGGTTACTGCGAATTGACCCCGAAATATATTTGCTTTCCGGTAACAGGAAGTGTTTTAAGGGTTCATATTTTCATTTTTTATCGAACTATGCAATTATTTATCAATATGAACCGAAACTAAGAGTGCAATAGAAAACCAAAACACAAAAAAAAAAACTTTTCGAAAACGAAACTGATGAAAATCGCATGTCTTGGGCTTTCCTGCTACCAAAGCCTGTTCAAAAGGTTCTTCTTTTCAGTTTTTATCAAATAATTATCAAAATAAAGCGAAACTCTGATGATATAGTGACACAGAGACCTTCTTATTCGTTCATAGAAATATGAAACGAAAACAAAGAACCGTTATAACCGTTATTTGACTGATTGTAATGGCATTTCTTGGTCATTCCTAGGCAATGATGGAGAACATATAACACAGTAGTCTACCAACGTTAAAGTTTTTACCGCATTTCGGTCATATTGTTGCAGATTAACCGTTATTCGGTTAGATGCTTCCATTGAAGTACCCCAGAATAAAAGATGAAAATATTAAATTAATTTCTAAAGCAAAACGGTTTTCGGGTCTTCCTTCCAAAAAGCGTTAGACCAAAATGTGCATGCCCAAACTGTGTTACCGTTAACCGTAATACCGAAAATGTTACAAGAATAAGTATTGCAAAGCCTAAAGCGTTATTTATGTATTTTCTGTGTTTACATGCGTGGCTTTTCATTCTAAGCCATTTTCACGATGATTATGTAAGAATGTTTTACACGAAATGCCAAGACGACACCTGTTTCCGGCCTTGGCCTCTGATGCTGCTGCTTAGAAGTGCCTCTAGGCTAACGACTGAAGCTGCTACTGCATACAATACCATTATTGCATCTTGTTTTTCGTTTCTCTTTGGCACTGAGTGACTGACTGACGTTAGAGAAGAATGACGTTTTCCCATCTTTAATTTTTTCTTGTTATTTGTTATTGTGCTCTTTTTCTTAATTTTCACTTGACGTACGATTTTTTTTTCTAACATTATCATTATTATATTTGCATTTCTCTCTCTCCTTCTCTCTCGGGTATTTATTGTCTGTCAGAGTTGCGGTTTTTGTTTGCTTAGCAATCTCAGTTTCTCTTTCGCCCTCTCTATCTCTTACTCAGTTAATAATTATGTGAGAAATTGCAAAATAATGCTAGACAGAAATATCTTTTTCATTCATTTCATTATTTCTTTTCATTTTCAACTGCTTAACTATGCGAGAAAGTGTTGTGGGCGTTATGTTTTCTTACAAAAAAAAGGAGAGAAAAATTAGAGCCATAAAAAAATATGAAAATGCATGGAAAATTTCATTACACAAACAGAAAAAAAAGAAAGGAATTTTTCAACATGAATTGGCAGGTGAAATACGCTAAAACCTGGGAATCGTTTTTGTTAGAATTCATATTCAGTTTATGTATGTAGCTCAGCTTTGGTTGGGTAACCGAAATCATAAAGCGTTAACATAAAAGTTGCGTCTTTCTACATAACGGAATCACCGTAACAATAGATACAAGTGTACTGAATTCATATTAATCAATTTAAAAAATTGTCGGATGATCAAATTTTATTTATATTTGTCTAGAACAGTAGCGAAATACAATAAATTCTAAATTGATTAGGTGATCTCATGGCTTAGGAAGACTAAAATTTATTCCGGTTATGATGCAAACGGAAAACTATGTTGAAGAAACCGGTAAACAAAAAACTTTAAACTTATCTCACATCCGTTGACAAGCGTTTTACAACCGCTTCAGTTACATTTCCTTTCGGCAAACTGTTAAATCGAACTGTTGCTAAGTATAATCTCAATAATTGACGCCCTTGTACTAAAACTAAACCAGCTGGCATACCTACTCATTATTGGACCTCAGGAACTAACAGAAGAAAATAGTTAAAAGTTCGCTCGAAAGTTAAAAAAAAGGAAAAACAGAAACAGATCGCTGTCAACTTTCACTTGAAGAAATATCCGCTGAATGCATTTTGTTGTACGTAGTACCTGGCTATGTAATTGTATTGTCTAAGGCGGCGTTTGGTCTTTTTTTTTAGCTTGTTCATATATATTTTTGCATAATTTTTTGAGCTGAGCTGCTTTCGTTTATTGGAAATGGAAACACTTTTCATTTTGCCATAATGAAGCGCTTATATGCCATGAATATGCTATGGCTAACGCCAATCACCAAAAGAGGCCAAAAACGCCAAAGAAACAAAATGGGACCACATCAGCTGTTTGTTTATATAGTAACAAATTTTCACTGGTCACTGAACCAAAATCCATATACACGATGACGGCTTCGATAAGTGTGAGTGTGTGTGTGTGTGTACACCTATGTATGGGTGTATTTGTATCGCATTTCAATTCTAGCGTGTCCAAAATACGCCACAGACTTTTTAACGAGCGGCATTTGGTTGGAGATCCAACTCAATTTCCATACACTCTATTTAACAACGTTTTTAGGGTCCAATCAATTTGAGGATGAAGAACAACAAAAAAAAACGTTAAACTTCTTATCTAAAGTCAATAAAATATGAAAATTTCACGATTTTCTTATAACTAGAACCACTTGAGTCATTCCACTTCATTTATATATTAACCTTAAAAATCGTGTTCCAAAACTAATAAAAATTTAAGCAGCAGAAGTTTGTAATGAACTAATAAGTCGATCGGAATGTCTAATTGACAAACAAGATTTATTTCTCAATGATTTGTTCTTGTCTAAAAAAGATTTATAGAGGATCATGTTTTCGTAAAATGATTCTTGAAAGAAAACCTTCAAAAAAATTCGAATAAATATTTCTATTATTTATTTTACTAATTTTTCATTTAAGTATTTTCAGTTGAGAAATTGGAACTTAGTTGCATAATTAAACATTGTTGTTTGGAACTTTTATCGATTTCGATAGAATGAATGTTTAATTATAAAACCTATTATAATGCGATTCGATTATTTCACCTAATATGTATTTATGGTCATTAGTTTGGAAATTCACAAAAGTATTGCTCGAAAAACCTTTTTTGAAGTTAAGAGGAAGAAGTCAAAAAGATTTGAATGTTGTTTCAGTTTCAGAGATTACAATTTAATTATAACACTTAACGAGAATAATCGTAAGAAATTTCGTCTTAATTTTAGTATAATCATTCTTAGAGTATTCCAAAGTCATGATGGCCGTTTGTATTGATTTTCAGTTCTTTTAGAGACTCACCTGCATTCAGTTCAGGTTTGATTGATGGCGATGTAGTTAGAGCCGAAAGCCCACAACTGGCCACAAAATGTTTGTTGAGTTGTTGAATGAGAGATAAAGCCCCCGAAGAGCCGTTGAGTTTGCTCCCAGCATCTTGAGGCCCCATCTGTTTAAAGGCTCATGTCTCCACCTATGTCTTTGCTCTGGCTTTGCTCTCCGTCTGTCTTATGTTTGGGCACGAACATGCATTGTGGCTAATTTGCATATCAAAATGAGCCATTGCATGCTTTTAGAGTTGCGACTGTCGGACTGACTCTGTGTGAGTAAGTGAGTCAAGTGTGTGGCCAGTACCGCCCCGCCCCGCCCCCTTTTCTTCTTCTAACATTCTCAAGTGGATTTCCTCCATAAAATGCATTTACGCTGGGCTCTTAAGTGAAGTTACCCCACACCACACCAAGTCATGGGGGCCAAACGCAATAAATTAATTGTGTCATTAAAGTCAGAGCGCAATTTCCTGTAGCTCGAAATTTCATATTGTAATTTGATGACCCACTCGTAACTGCCTAAAAAAGCACCTAACTTTTGTGTTTTTGTTTTTTCGGAAGGCACGTGTCGTCTTAAAACAAAAAACCGGAAACATTAGACAGGGCCCCTTTTCTTTTAAATAAGTTGTCGTCGCAATTCATTAGAGGCTCTGAGCTAAGCACTCAAAAGAGTAATACTAGAAATCTTGTTTTCATTTCAAGTGTTTTATAGCAAGACAGGCGATTTTTTACTCTTACGACGATTGGTTAAATTTTTTCATGATGTTTATATAGTTTTCTTTCTATAGTTTTCATGTAGATATGTATGTATATTTCATTTTTTTAATTGCCCAAGTCAACTAATTACACAAGTCTTACAACATCTTTTGTGTGCATTTTCCATACATATTTGTCTTGAGAACATTTTTCTTGCTGCCTGTGCCCCCATAATGAGAATAGAATTGTCAACCTCATTTTTCCACAAATAACAAAAATTTTGCCTTAAGTTGGAGATGACGACAACTCAATTAGACATCAAATGAGGTTGTTTGTCTTCATTTCAACACACAAAAGACTAAGAGAATGGCATTAGTATTAGCATTTGCAATCTGTTGGCTTAACAAATTCACACAGTTTGCCTAAACGAGAAGCCAACTTATATGTATGTACATTCATACAACATAGTCATATAGAGAATACATATATATATTGTATATATTTTCTAAAACAAATTGCTGCCACTTCCTGTTAGATGAAAAGTGTGCCAGAAACCGAAGCCAATGTGGAAATAAGAAAAGCTACATTCAAAACGCACACAAACTATATGTATGTACGATATATATGTATACAAAGTGCCTCTCTACCACTATGGTGGAAACGACAACATATTTAAAAATAAAAATAAAATTGCATTATGAACGCATTTGCATTTGTATGTGCCATTTGCCCCCTTTTTTCTTTGGCTAAATAAAACAACTTGCAAGCCATAGGAATAAATTCAATTAGTTTCGACTATGGATATACCTTATGTTAAAAACATGAAGATAAATGGAATAAAAATTGCCAAGAGATTGAAAAATTTCAGCAGAAAAGCTTTTTTTTATCTATCTATTTACATATACCTTTTGCCGTGCTAAAATCACTTGACAAATTCAATAATTTCTATGGGTGCATGGTATAAAAATTCAGATGTTTGAAATGCACTTCAACTGGCATAAGAGATCTTAGTCTTATCAAATATAGTAGTTTTTGATGCTCTTAAAAGAGACTATAGATTAACCACCTGAGATCAATAGACCACATAATTTCTACAATATCTCACTCAACGAAAGAGAAAGAACCCGATAGTAACATGAAAGACACTTTGTCAATTTAAACAAATTTAATCTTATTCATTATCTGTGTTCAAACACAAAAAAAAACCAAATGGAAAAGTTTTCCTGAGCTTATCATCGTCGGTATTATTACTTCAATGTTAAAAGACCGTAGTCCAACGTTATGTGGCTCCCATCTAAGGTTAATAACCTGTTCTTCGAGTCTACTTTGATTTAAAAATCGTATATTCGAAGTTAACATAAGAAATTAATGTCTAATGTAGAAGAAAAAGAAAAACTTCTAAAATTTGCTAAGAACAAGACGAGAAAATATAGGACACAATCGCTTTCGAAGAGCGGTTCTAAACGACCTCTCAAAGAATATTATTAAACAATATATTATTAATACTTAATGTGGTCTAAAATCGGGGTAACTGAATTAAATTAATAGTATTTTTAATTTCGGACTGAAATTGGCTTAAATTAAATAAATTTATATTATTTTTCGAAATCGTTTTCAATATTACGTATGCCCAACATGCCCTTTTATTTACATTTCCCTATTGAAATGGGTGAATCTAATATGCTACACAAATCTATGTCAACGTCTAAATTTGTCTTGGCCCAGCGCCCTTTTTCTCAAATTTACTGGATCAAAAGAAGAGCGGAAGTATTTCAATGACATCATTTGCGAACTGAATGCATTTTGATGGTGATTTTTTTGCGGTTTTCCGACTGTTTGGCCAACCATTTGGTTGGGTTTAATGATTTGTTTACCTCATGGTAACCAGACCGACCGGACACCGACCTGCATTAGAGTTAATGGCGATGGTGATGGGGAAAAGCGGGGTATTTATACTTATCCACGGCACATTAATACGAATGCACATTTTCCACCTTTATATGCATGTTAATTGGTCAATTTTTATTATCCATAGTTTCGCCGCTTTCAGCGGGCAAAACTTCTTGATGCAGTGCAGTGAACTCACTCTGATTTATAGCTTTGCAATAGTTTTATCGATTTTATAGGCCGTATAAAAAAAAGATCATAAATCGGAACATTAAATAGATCAAACTGAGAACATAAAGAAACCGTCTTTGGCTATTTGGCACAATTTTCATGAGAGGAATCACGAAGGCATAAAAATATATGTCTTTTGAGTTTTTTAGGCATTTATCTTGATGATTTCCGACAAAAAATGTGTGTGTGTGTGGGAATTATTCGAATTCCTTTGATTTTTTGACATTATATATTGCATTGCTTTAAACAGAAGCGCATTAATTTTATGGGAATTCAAACATTTTAGTAAACAGTTTAAAGAACGTTTTAACATTTATGTATAACGGATTATAACAGATAGTTTTATTAAGGGAATTTCGGTTATTTGAGTACCATAACTTAAACGATTTTCCAATCGGGATGGGATATTAGTTTTACTATATAATGGAATAACCATTGAATGTTAACCATTGTTAACAAGGCAGTGGAGTTTTGAGACATTATTGATACTATTTTTAAAACAGAATAACCGAAATGGCATCAAATAGTAGTCTGATGGACTTCATTTTATAAATAAACAGTTTCAGTGGTAATTATAACATAAAGTAAAGTATCGCTTCGAACCGCTAATTTCGGTTACTGTTACTTGTGCTAGAACAGAACAACCGAAATGAATGATTGTATGTTTGCTTTACTTTTATGAGTAAGCGTTTCAGTAATGATTAAAACGGATCGGGAAACACAACTACTAAAACGATATTTCAATGATAAATGTTTTCGAATAAATCAAATCGAATAATTGAAACAAAGAAGTCTCTTACAAGTTCAAAATTTGAGTTACCAAATAACCGTAATAAATTATTGAGTTTTTGCTAATTACCTTAAATGTTTTAAATCATCTAAATAATGGCTTTGGGTTTATAAATTCTCTGGTTTTTAATTAATTTACCTCGAATCCGCTTTAGATGGCTTTAATTTTAGTAACTGCTGCGATTTTGCATCTTTCCACACCTTTTCCATGTAAAATATTTGAACAATTTTTGCACTTGCTCAGAGACTCACCGCACAGAGAGTTGTTAACGTTAACGTTACCGTTACCGTTTCCATAACCATTAAATTATGCATATTTATGCTCACCTGCTCCTTCAGTGCGCTTCTACCGACTTCCTTTTGTCGCCTGACTGTCTCTCAATTAATTGCTTTTTCTTCAGACGCCACCAGCGCCACATTTTCCGCACCTGAGATGAGGGAAAAACTTGCATTTGTATTTGTTGCATTTGTTGTTGGTGTTTTTTTGTGTGGGCGAAGTCAGGCGGCAAAAAGCAGTGGAGCCAAGTTTTAATTGAAAGTCAAATTCAATTTTTGCATATTAAATTAAATGGCCCCGCAGCAGCAGCAACTTCATCAACTACATCAGCAACATCGGCCGCAAAATGAATGACAGCAGCAGCAACAACAACATCAACATTGACAGCAAATGCCCTTGAGGGCGGCCCACAGTTTCCGCTTATGAGGAAAACTTCCGGCATTTAAGGCCGATCATGTTCAATCATGTGCCAAGCATGTGAATTATGCTCTCTATTTAAAGTTTTCCAATCGAATGACATTAAATTTAGAGCTTTACACGGAAAGCAAAAACAAAAAACGAGACCCATATAATGTTTCTCCCCTTAACATCGGAATAGTTGACACCTTTTCCATTGGGCTAATTTTAGTTTGGCCTGGTCGAGAATTGACATTTGCAGGGCTGCCTGCCCGCCTATTCCCTCCCCTTTCCTCCCTGACTTGTTGTGACTCAAAAGAGGGCGCCAAATGTATTTTTAGCAATGAGATTACGCTCCGTCTGTGTTAGTATGCGTACATAGCTCCCACAGTGGTTCTTTCTTTTTTTCGGTGTTTCCATATCGACTGAGATACGCACCTTAAAGTTTGACTGGGGATTAGATAAAAATTGTTATCAAATTTCTGCAAATTTAATCATTAAGTTCTTAGTGAATTGTCGGAAACTTCTATTTCAACAACTGGAATTTAGACAAAAAGAATTTACTTCAAAGCCTTTGAAGTTCAAAAGATATTTTTCAAAACTAATTTAAAATTCATTTTTAAATCCGATCGCATATTGCAAGCACAGTTCCAAAGTTTTTAGTAGATATTAGCAACAAATTTGTTGTTTTCATTATTATATTTCTACTTTAAGTGATAAATTTGTATATCCATGATTTTCTTTTCATCTCTTTCTATTATGGCATTAATGTAAATTGGATTATTTTCATGATTAATATATATTACATTTCAATTCCAAAACTCTTGTTCAAAAAGATTCATTGGCTGTACACTCCTTCCCACATGAATGAAAGACCTCTTAAGATGGATTTTCAGCCAGCTGTTTTTAAGCCAATTATATTTGAGAGTTATTATTTTATTAGTATTTTATTAGTCATATTGTCATCATAAAAATATTTGTAGAAATAATTTGGCTAAGCGTTCAGCGTTTTTTGACCACTGTTTCGGCATTAATTTCCCTTTTTTTATTGTCTTTGTCTGTGTACTCTTTTTTTTTTTGTGTCTTAGCCCGAAGTGTTCCCAATAAACCAAATGCTGCCACAAATCATAGCCTGCAATTTGTCAGCTCATTTCGTTTTGGGTTTCATCTGGTCTTTTTTTTTTTTTCTCCGTGTTTCTTCTGCGAGACTTCTTTGCTTTTGTTAAGTTATGATGACATTCAAACCTGTCAGCAAAGAAGATCTGGAAAGGGGTGGCGGGGCGGTGGAAATTGCTGTGCGTGTGTGAGTAAGTTCGATGGGGAGATGCGGGCACATGGTAGGCACGTTATAAATTTTTCTCCACTCCACTTGGAAGATTTATTTCGTAAATGTGGCAATAGTTTCTTGGCTGGGATATAGGAGCACCTGCTGGAATAAAAAAAAAAAAAAACGAAATAAGAAAAATGAGGCCGCAATTTATCAAAATGCTCACGACATATTTCGTTTGCGAAATTCCTCTAGAAGTTAATACACATTAAACTGAACATCGTTAAGTCGGTGGAGGCCATTTCGAATACCTTGTAAATTAATAAAGTGTAATTAATTAAAATGCATTAATATTTTTCATGGCAACAAAATTGCATCCCATTTTTTTTCCTCTTATTGACTTTTATATACTGTTTTCATTTAAGAAACAATTTTCTTTGAAAGGAATGTCTTAAAATAGCCCAAAAATTGAGTCGATGTTGATGAGGCTTTCCTTTGTCTGTTGTATCGAAGCACTGATATACCCTACGATCCCAAAAATAAATGTTATCAAGCAAACTACAAAATTCTGAGATTGTTTTGACGGCAAATTTCGTGTCTAGGTTGTTGGTACTATAAAAATAAAATAAACAAGCAGAACCGTTTTTCTCTTTATTGAAAATACCATTAAATTTGTTGGCATTAAAACTAGATTTGGCCGCTTTTCAGTGGGTGGTTTAATGAGGCGGCTAATTAAATTGGTTTAATGGCTAATTAACTGAATCCAAATCAAGAGAGTTATAAATTCATTTCATGTCACTTAGCTGCAGTTGACAATCAATTTAAAATGTCAACCTTCCGCTAAATCAAAAACACAAGACAACAAAAACTAAATATATTAAAATAGGTAAAACAAAAAAAAAAAAAAAATAGAAAACAAGCCTGAAAATAATGAAAAAGGAAAAATAGAAAATGCATTCATGCGGCAATTGTCAACGACGACGACAACATCAAATTAAATTTGCCGACATCATCGTCTGGCGAATGTTGAGCGCGGGTGTTGTTAGTGCTCCTTCTGCCACTGCTGCTGCTCTGTGAAAGTGAAATTGAAAAAAATAAATATATTGTGATAACTATCTAAAAGATAGAGGGTAAAACGAGAGAGAGAAACTAAAAGGAAACAAAGTGAACTCAGTATAATCACAAAATGGGTGCACACAGTTCCAAGGAGAAACTGTCGCGTTCGTATTCCGAGCGATATATCCATACACAAATGATCGAACGTGAACGTTTTGGCAGTTTTGGCAAACGAACAACAAAAGCTTCGACAAAAGGTGAGTTGAAACCGCTCTGCTCTGCAGATTGATTGGGAGACAACAAAAAATGAGCGACACAGTCATATCTATAGAAAATGCTACAAAAGCCTACGCATTGCAATAATTGGCGTTAAATGATCATGCTAAAAAGTTATATAAACATCATTAATATAATTAGAAAAGATATCAAATTTTTATGGTATCTTTCTTCTCTCATAAGAATATAAATAACCTCTCCGAACCTGACTGTGTTCAAGATATCTTACAGAACGATTGTCATTAGTGACGATATACTATCGATACCTCAAAAAAATCGATATCAATAAAAATCCGCTAAAACAATCTAGCGGGTTTCCCGGAATGATGTTGCATTCAGTGTAATTGCTCCACTAGCTCCACATAAGAAGTACTATATGAGAACCACAGCCATATTTGTCCCAAAATGCTAAATGCTACTGTAATGAGGAATCCATGTGGGTCGATTGTCAATTGAAATACGTTGTACATTGTAAATCAGAGCAGTAGCTTACCAGAAGACAGTGACCCATCGACACAACAACGAGTTCAGAGCTTTCCTTCACTTAGAAAACATTCGCTTTTTGGTCATAGTTTAATTGCCAAACAAATTTTCTTGTTGTACTCTTTCAGTACCAATTCTTTGTATTACAACATCGCCAGATTGATGCAACACTTTTCCCTCTTTTTCGCACTTGCATAATTTGTTTGTGTCAAAAGAGGGAGAAGAGATGCAGAGAGGGCCAACAACGTGTTAAGCGATGTCTACATTAAGCGGAAGAAGTAGAGTCTACGACGGCGGTCAAAACCAACACAATGCATTCCCATTGCGGTTGCGCTGCACAGCTGCATAAAAATCTAATAAATTTTATTTTTAGCTCTAAGCTAATTGAGGCAGACTAGAAGCAAAAAGGGGCTAATGGGGCAAGGGGCAAAGTTCCACGCGGCCTTAGTAAAAAAAAAATAATGGAAAACTTTTATCAGGGGAGATTGCCGCACGGTGTCACGTAATCCGCAAAAAGAAGCTTATCACGCAGAGACCATTCCAACCATGGAAAAGGACGAAAAATAAAACGAAAAGAGAAAACTAATTTTAGTATTTGAGCGATTAAATTGCAATTATCAAATTAAATTTGAGATATCTATTTTTAAATCTCTTTCATCTGCAAAGAGCGACCCCTGCAGAGAGGGCACTATGTGAAGAACATGTACTTGCATAATACCCATCCAATTTTACCTCTTTCAACAAAAGCCAAATGCGTCTTCCCCCATTTTAAACACTTCAATTATGGAAATGTTTTGCTTAAATCCACACAAAACATTTTGAGTTATCATTAAATGGTATACATAAATGACTGAGTGTGTGTGTGTGTTTCCTACCCAACCCTGCAAAAACAACAAGAGAAATAGCGCTTTAATTTTAAGCCCAATCCCAAACGTGTTGGCGCATAAATTATAATGACATGCCCCCAAAGTATGAGTATTGATGGCATTCCATTTCACTTTTATAATCTTTTTCATTTTTTTTTTTGCAGGAGCTGCCAAAAAGCGTGATGTGCGCATGTTGAGCATATCACCGACAGATCTGGGACCGCCACCAAAGACCCAGCAGACTGGCAAGGGGCAGTCGACGCGCAGCAAGTCATCGTCTTTGACGCCCACATCACTACGTAAGTGAAGATTAGTAAATATCGAGGAATGCAGCGCGGTTGATTTACCAAATTTTAACAAATTTCCAATCCTAACCTATAAAAACTTTAAGTTTAACGTTAGTTTTAACTGCAATGCGGAATACTATTAGGTAATCGATGCCTCAAAAAAATCAATTCTGGTTAATGATTTATTTTATCAACAAGTTTTAAACCCTAAGCTATAAAAGTAGCTTCTGTGTAACCGATGCTACTTTACAGCAAAATATTGTTAGGTTATCGATGCATCAAGAGATGAATTTCGGTTATTCAAGCATTTCATCTACTAAACACTATGCATCGATGCATCGAGTGATAGCTTTCGGTTATTCAAGAATTTCATCTGTATAGTTGCAGAACACCAACTTTTGGATCAACCTAAATAAATCGAAAATCCATTAACCGTAACTAACTAACAAGCTAAATACTCTAATTTTCTCATAAGAAGATGCGTTTCGGTTATTCAAGCAATTCATCTGAATAGGTTTATCTGCAAAACATCAACGTTGCTTAATCTAAATAAACCGAAAATCTATTAACCTTATCGAGTGTTATCGAGTGATGGATATCGGTTAAACCAGCATTTATTCTCTTTTAAAATTGGGCGAATGAAGATCTCATTCCATACGTATAAAAGAATGTGTTATATAACCTGTTTACTTTTACTATTACTGTGTAGCAAAATAGAGATTGAGAGAGATTGAAAGATGCATTTCGGTTATTCAAGAATTTCATCTCCCTAGGCTTATCTGCAAAACACCATTGTTTGGCGTAACCTAAGTATCTTGGTAACCTATTTCGAAATGCTGTTAGCTAACAGTAATTTATTTCGGTTATTCAAGCTGTTTTTCATTCAACGTTCCTCAAGCCAATGTCTTTAAATGGCCCTAATGGCCCTGGTTTGGTTTTGGCATTGTATTCTAACACAATAAAGATTGTAAAGACAAATAATAAGTGAAAAGATATCACATCTTTCTGTATCTTTTGCATTAGCATAAACTTAGCGAGTTTCACATCGCAAACCTTGGCCTTTCCCTTTGGAGACAGCAAAAACTTTGCTGATTGCATTCGCCTTTTAGAATTTCAATTTAATTAGGTTTCTAATATGCTAATATGCAATATGCTCTCTAATGAAGCTCACGGTGACCTTCAATATGTACTATGCCAATGGGAAATTATTCAATTTGTAAAAAGCCTTCTCCAACTTTGAATGAGTTGCCAAATAGTGAGTGCCTAGCATGGGGCCATGACTTTTTTTCGTTAGATCCCAGCGTTCGCTGTAGGGGGAAAAACAATTCACCACGCTTTGTTCCCACAGTATTTTTCATTTTTTTAGTGGACCAACAGCTGGCGGTTACATTGTCTCCAGGCCACGCAGAGCAAGCAGCATGCCCCAAAATCAAGTTGGCCATTGCCCCAGACAACAATAATCTGTGCGAAATATGTTGGAAACCGTTTTTCCTCCTACTGTTGACTCATTCACATGACTCATCCACTATTTCCAGTAGTCACACGAGCGCAGGCTTTTGGGGCATGCAGAAAATCTGTCCTTAATATGATTTTGGTTTTTATCCAAATATGTTGGTCATGTATGTCACATTTGATGGAGGTCCTGAGAAGAAGTCTTATAAGCATTATTTCCTCATTTTTACGGCAAGGTGATAAAAGTGCCCATTCAAGCGATTTGGCTTGGCATTTAAAAGTGCATAAAGGAATTACTTATTGTAGTTCAAATATTTCGAAATAGGTTAAGCCTTTTATATTGGCACTTCAAATGTCTTACTTACTCATGCTAATAACGAGACTGCACTTTTAACTGTCGCACAATCGGCTTACACTCGTATTAAGCCCAATAAAAACACTTCGATTGTAATAAAAACTATTTAATGGTGTTACAAGCGAGGCTTGAACTGTGGTGCTGTAACATTTTGCCTTAGCCTTCCAAAAAGGCTATTTAAATGTTGGCTAAACGTTTGCGGCGCAAAGAAGGAAACATTTTCAATGTATACTTTTTTCTTCACATAGGTAAAATATTTCAGGTTTGGCCTTAAGCCAGACCCAGACCTAAACCCCCCTAAAGCGAAAAATGGTTCGTCATGAGCCAAATATACAAAAAATAAAGAAAAGTAATTGAAATTTTAATAGATTTCATACATAAAAACCATTATTTGACATCATGTCTTATGGACTTTAAGGCGGACAACCTTGTTTTTGTCCAAATACATTAAAATTATTGAACAATAAAACAACTTAAATCATTTAAAGTCTAAATTTTAGACACTCGAAAATGTCTATGCTGCAGAATTTACTCAATTTTACAAAATAAGATATAATGAAATAACATTGTAAGAAACCGAAAGAAAGGTCTAGCTTTTCAATGAAACGCGATGTTGACAAATATTAATACTTTTAAGATTTGCCTTTAATATAATTGGACAAATACATTTTTAGCGCCTAGTATATATTCTTCGTATAAGCAAAACGAGCTAAGTCTCAACGTTTTCATTTTATTTATATTTTTGCTGATCTTTATACAAATACATTGAACTTTTAAAATTGTAAATAATTTTTTCCCAGAAACTCGACTTTCTTATAAGGTCTTTTTACTTTGCTACCCTTCAGGGTTTATTTTAAACTCGACTTTAGTTTTGATTTGTTTTGCCATTTTAAGAAATATTTTTTGTATTTCTTTATTCGAGAACTTTCCTTACAGGGACAATTATTAAATTAGTTGATCGCCTTGACAGCTGCATATACTAAATAATTAAAAATGAATTTTAAAACTGGTATTTTTAAAAGCGGTATTTAACGAAACCTCATTTGTTGATTTATAACAAACTTCCAAAGTTAAATGTCAATATTGGATTTGGGTGACTCGCATCACAATTAAATATTAACTTTATCACGTTAGTTAATTCGAATTGCACAAATCACAATGCGAGATAAATTTATAGAAAAGTGCTTTAGATTTTAATTTTTATTGTTAGATATGAAATCATGCTTTGTAGCGAAGTTTCCACATGTTCAATTAAGACTTGCTGAAAAAAAACAACCGAACTCCATTATCTCATTGATATTTTTGGCGTATTAGTCGTTCATATCTCTTGCTTTGTGTCTCAGCGCTCAGATTGGTGACCTCATAAATTCCCTGAAAGTGGGCCAAGAGATGCACAGTGGTTCGAAAAATCTGTTGTTGGTGGTTGAAGAATCTTGTCCAACAAATTGGACACCCAACCCACAACGAAGCATCGGTGGTTCAGTGGTAGAATGCTCGCCTGCCACGCGGGCGGCCCGGGTTCGATTCCCGGCCGATGCAAATTGTATCTTTTTTTTTCCATTTTGCTTTTATTTCTTTTTGAGTGGTATTTTGTAATGTTTCTTTAATTGCTTCAAGTCGCTAACATGCAAAAGAAATGCCAGAGATGAGCGTGAGCCCAACAATAATAATAACTTTGGCGAATTTGAATATGCAAAACACGTTTCACTGCCGTTTTTATTTTTTTTTCTGTTGTACTTTCCTCCGTATTCATATGCAAAGTAACTGAATAAGCATGCGCGCATTTTGCATTCACTTGAGATCAGTTGACTTGAGGGCAAAATAAAAAAAAGAGAACATTTAAATTAGTTTCTTTCCCTCTTGTTGCCCAGAGGGCAAGAGAATTAAAGAACGAGCGAAAGCAACGAACTAGTAGGAAGGGGCCAACAAGCACATTCTCTTAACAACATAATTCAGATACATTTTAGCAATTTAACTTCATCACAATGAATTTCCCTATTAAAACTAATTTGTGCACTCTGTGCAATTTTGTCACGGCAATGCTTAAGCGGGAATTAGCTATCTGAGATTTATACACATGTATGTACATATAGAGAGATAAAATAAAAGACGTTCAAATAAATTTTACATTGAAGATTGAAATCGCTGAAATATGCCAATTTCTGCATCGATCAGACATAGGTAGAAGGAGAATCTCTCAACAAATTAACTACATTATATTTTATTTATTCAAGTATATAAATATTTAATTTAAAGAAATAGAATTAAAAAGGGGAAAAAAAATTAATTTGCATCGGCCGGGAATCGAACCCGGGCCGCCCGCGTGGCAGGCGAGCATTCTACCACTGAACCACCGATGCTTGTGCTTTGGAGTCGCTTCTAATCCCCCAATTGCAAAGCTTCCCCACATCTCTAAAGATTCCACTCGGCTCAGCAAAGGCGGCGGCGGCGGCGGCTGTGCTTCAACGTTCAATGACCCAAAGTAATGAGATAAGAGACAAGACACACAGATTCTATTTCTAGATCAATCAGAATTCTTTCCATTGTCACTTGTTGTTGTTGTGTAATTGTTCGATCAGACACAGTGATCGGGGATCAGATCAACCAACTTTCATTGCGTAATCGTACATAATTGGTAATCAACACTCTCCTCTTCGACTTCGTTATTCCATGGCTAACGAAGAAACGTGTCTGAAATTGTCCCACGTAGTGGATAAATATCTTTAGCAACCAATTGACCAACCCACGCCTTTCTGGCGCTTACCTTACTTCACTTCCAATTCACTGTCATCAAGAGTGTTTTGCTAAACCGATTTTATTGGCATAATTGTGTAAGATTAAACCAATCTGCACCTTTGCAATACCCACACACACGCACACACACACTTTCGCACACACTCATCCCATGGATGATCAATATATGAAAGAGAGAAATCCGGTTACGCGCGCTTTAAATTGATGGTAATTGCTTATCAATATGAAGAACAACATTCTCAACATTTCCGTTTAAGTTAATTCAGTTTGCTACTAAGCCGATGAATTTTACAATAATGTAAAATCTAGGAAATGAAAAACTGTTATGTTAACATCAATTTAATATTATTCCTGAATAATATATACCTAGATTAATTTCAATTCCTTTGGGGTTTACTGAAAGAATATAAGTAGAATATTTTTATTACAGTCGCCACTACATTATAATGAACTTCTATATAATAAACACAGATTTGTCATTATTTTTTCATATCATATTTAAATATGTATGTAGTTAAGTTTGATAATAGCTCAAATCAAACCCAACTTTTCTTTAGTTTGAAAAAATCTACAAATTTTAGAATGTATCCTAACAGAAAACCCAAAAGACCTGTAAGGATGTTAATTAAATTTATTATTTTTTAACCATTAAAAATATTAATCTTACGGTCGTTTCGATTGGTTTTAAAAACTAAGAGTTATGAAAACCTGACGTAAGCTTTAACCACATAAAATGTTATTACTGCAAAAATATTCGTTAACAAATTTTTTAATAGCGTTTTCTAATGGAAATTTTCGATTTAATGTTAGTTCATGCCCTTGAGCAGTTTTAGCGTCAGTTATTATACCCTTGCAAAAAGGGTATATTAATTTTGGTCAGAAGTGTGCAACGCATAGAAGGAGGCATCTCCGACCATATAAAGTATATATATTCTTGATCAGCATGACAAGGCGAGTTCAAATCCGTTTGTCCGTCTGTCTGTCCGTCTGTCCGTCTGTCCGTCTGTCCGTCCGTCCGTCTGTCCGTCTGTCTGTCTGTCTGGATCAACAGCTTCTCCTCCTAAACCGCTAAAGCTACAGAGCTGCAATTTAGCACGAAATCTTGTATATACTGCAGGCATTGTATATCTCGGATTTATCCCGATCGGACGACTATATCATATAGCTCCCATAGGAACCATCGGTCGAAAAATGAGTTTTAGATCAATAACTTCTTTCTTTTTCACCCGATTATCAAAAAACTTAACATTTAGCAGTTTATTATACATCCAAACATCCATGCCAAATTTGATCAAGATCGGATTACTATATCATATAGCTCCCATATGAACGATCGGACCAAAAATAATTTTTCTTCTAGAAACTTTTTTGTTTCTTGAGCGATCATCGTAAACTTGGTAAATAACGTTTCCACATTGAAAGTTATAATTCTAGTAAATTTGATCAAAATCGGATGACTATATCATATAGCTGTCATATAAACATATGAAAAAATTGCATGCTGCGTGTCTACATACATGCATATGTATGCGTGCCGTGCTATGGCATGTAAAAACGGATTTTTACATCAGGGTCCTTACATTTAGATAACTCTTTTTAGGGATCTAGTAACACAAGAGCTTGCAAGGGTATACAAACTTCGGCATGGTCGAAGTTAGCCCGGCCTTCTGGTTTTTTTAATGTTCCTACTTCATAAGATTCGAGTTTGGCTTTTTTCTTGTTATTTTTGTTGTTGCAAGGTTCAGTGCACGCTTCTGGCATTGGCATTTGTAACATTGTAAGTCTTTTTTCGGCATGAAGTGAATATATCTAGAGACATTGCCGCCTCTTGACTAGACTTGTACTAGCCATTTATGGCTTCTGGTTGCTGCTGCGGTTAGCATTGAAAACCAGGCACGAGTGCTTGAAAAAAAAACACACAAGAGAGGAATAAAAAGTTATCTAAAAAGTCAGAGACAAAAAGGCAAAACATGAGGTCAGCCAGCCAGGCAAATGGACTTGGCCCAAAAGGCAAAAGTTGCAAGAAAAGCAAACAAAAGGCACCAAATTATGCTAATTATTATACAAAAACAAAAAGCCAAACCTGTCTTTGGTATCTCTTAAGAGATACAGAAATAAAGAGAGAACCAAACCAAGAGGTGAAAGAGTGTTGCTCTTAAATTGATCGTTTCTCTCTCTTTGTTGTGATCTCTCGCCCTCTCTCTCTTTCTTGCTCTCTCTTTAATTACAAATAATAATAATAATGGAAACAGGTGTTTTCGTTAATGTTGCACCTTGTTTTCAGAGCTTTTGGACGTTGTTGCTCCCTGCAACTGAAAACTGGTTTCATTGTGAGAATTCATTAATTTGGTCAAATTATGACATGACTCCTTGTTGAGTTGGCTTGGGGTTCTTTTGCTGCGCTCCCTGCCTTGTGGAAAGTCAAGTGCATTGATAAACCAGAGAGGCCAATTCACGTATAAAAAGCGAGTTTCGTTCCATGATACCAGGACAGAAGATGTTGCCAACAAAAGGCAAAAGGCTCACCTATCGCTTGTTCTATGATATGTCGACTTCATGAATGTGATTTTTTGGTAATAGTAAATTAAGAAAAATCAGTTTAAATATCGAATGTTGAATAGATCATTTAGCGAATTGATAGGTTAGATTTTTGACATTTTTCGCTAAGGATATTTGAACAATATTTGGTCACCTTAAAAATGATATTGTCCTATTAAAATCAAATAGTAAATTTACTATGTTTGAACAGTTGCTTTAAGTATTTTAATTTATGGATTATCTGATCAAAAAACGAGGAGATTCAATATTTTTAGATACTTTAGCTTTCAATATAATTTTATTTATAACGCTCTTCCATATATGTACATACATATGCATATTCGTATTCGCTTTGAAAGATACTCCAACCAGTTTAAATCACCTTAGTTAATAATTCTTTAGAAATCGTGCTTCTCAAGTTAAAAAAAAAAAAAAAACAATAACACCAACAACAACGGTTGTCGAAGTTCATAAATCTTGACGTCACTTGTTTGGAAGGCTTAGTATATTTTGTCATCTGAAGTTCTCAATTTGCACCAAGCTGGAGAGAAAAAAGCAAAATCTAAAATCAGTGTAAAATTTGCTGTGCTTCTGCTGCGGCTTTGTATTTCCTTTATATTTTGTATTAATTTTACGTTAATCTCTAACTTAAGCGAGAATGGGTTTCGGAAAACGTATTAATAGGCTTTTGGGTCGCAGCTCATTACGTGATACAAAGGATAAAGACACGAACAGCATCAACGACACAAAACATACCAAAAGTGAGTAGTTTCGAATATCTAAACATTTCAAAAAGGTCTCTCACATCTCTGATATATTTTTAAAATGGATTATGGTCGATTTTCCGATTATTTTTAATTGGTACTGTTTTTAATACAAATTTTAATTGTAATCAGAAATAATTTTCCGAATTGTAATTAGTTTGAGAGTGGAATATTTTTCATAGGAGCAATTGGACACTTTTTGCATTTAACTTGCTATTTAATTAGTTGCTAACAAACTCTTGCTTTGCGGAGCGCAAATAAATTAGTTAGATTTTAAGACTATTTAGATAATACAAACATTTTCTTCTTGTATTCGATATTAGAAGCATTGGAAAACAGTTAAGTTCTTTTGCCCATTATTTCAATAAATAGGTTTGAAACTTCGGTTGACCATATATACGATAAAAAAAAAATTGTTTTTCTAGCTGTTAAATATAGAAGTTTTATTATGCTTTCATCAATTTTCCAACTTTATGCCGCGAAAATCGAAAAATCGCCCATAGTGCAATGTTAAATGCTATTTGAAAATAAAATATGTGTGCATACTTTTAGGCTGACTTTTTAAATGGTATGAATGTTTGAATAAAAATTACATTGGTATACGTATAAAAAAATATACGTATACGTATTATGAGATAAGTATTGAAATATTCTTCTACGTGTAAGATTAGTATAAGAATATTCTTCAACGTTTTAACTTTTTTTAACTTTTAATTGTAATTGGTTTACCAGAATTGTAATTAGTTGCTAACAGTGTTTCTTTTTTCTTTTTAATTGTCTTTTACAGAAAAACGTTTATATGGCACCACACCAAACACAATAACACCAACAATATCATCAAATGCCAAGGGAAATTCAAACAAATCAATTCAAACCACTAAGCAACAACAACAACAGACGTCCAACAAACTGAAATCCACATCGATTAAAAACTCCACACAAACTTTGCCTCAGGCTGAGGGCATTTCTGAAGGTAAGTTTGAAAACACAAAGTAACTATATAAGTATACAATTCAGTATAAGTATATGTATATAAAGTGAAAGCATAAAAAAATTCAAGACCGATCAATATTTTGATATCAAATCGAATTAACGCATTGCCCAAGAGCCTTTTGTTATCAATTGGTTTCGAGTCCACAGCGAATCGGCGAATTTTAGTGGCCAATAGTAGTAAATTTTTCACTATCTCCCTCTGTCTTGCTCTCTCTCTCTCTCTCTTCCTGTCACTCTTTGCCTTTGTGTGTGTGTGTGTTTTGCTGTCTCCATCTCTTGGGGACATATTTGGGGACTTGGCAAAAGTTTTCGTGGTGACGTTGCAGCGAACTTTGATAATTAAAATTAATGCCACTAATTAGACATTTGGGTAACTTACATTCAGTTAGACAGAAACGTGCCTCAATAGTTTTGTGGCAAGAGCCAGCTAATGGTTGCATATTTATTATTTCTTCTTCGTCCTCTGTCAAAACAACCTTTTCTCAATTTAACCAGGGATAAAAGTTGTCTCAACAAAAGGAATTGTCATTAAAGTTGGGCTCCGATCATGCTAATGAGCTTCGTCTATACTCCTCGTATCGGGCTTGCTTAACTAATTCAAATTACTGCCAAATCAAATCAAATGACACAGCAGTTCCTTAACGTTAATAAAAGGTATCAATTTCGTTATTAGCACAATACTTAGTTCTAACCCACATATCGTCAGTGGGGCATACATTTTATAGAGTTTTAAAATCGTTCTTGTCATAACACCTAAAAAAGTTTACTGGACGAGTCGAACTATTTCTTGGTAGAGACATTGCTTCTGTTTCTATGCAAACTAGACAATATAGCCCTATCGAGTCTCCATTGGACCCCTGGGGTTCATTGGACCAAATCGGGAATCGCTAACTGAAATACTAATTCTTTTGATCTTTATAATAAATTTCTGGTAACTCGAATCAATGATTTGACAAACTTCGGCTTAGTCTAGCTAATATAAAATTCTAGATTTGTTCCATCAAGCTTTCGTTTAAACTGTTTTGAGCTAATTTTTTAGTGACACAAAAGGTGTATGAAATGGTTTGTTTTGCGTGGTCTGGTTAATACATATTTTTTACATATTAAAAAATTCGCAAAAATTTTATTTTAACTTTAATTAGAAAATATTAGATTAGACCTCAACTCGAGTCCTTTTGAAGACTTAGGATTTACAATATGTCTAAAATCTCTATAAAACATATCGCTCAATTACACCGTGATTTACACTTGTATTCTAAATTATTCATTAAATCGAAGAAAATGCTCTTTGTTTTCAAAGAACTAGCGAATATTTAAAAGTGCCAAATAAAAATTCGAATTTAGTAGTTAAAACAGTCTTCTAGAAGAGGTTCAGCTGAGCTTCTTAAAACTTATGCGTTTATTAAATGGTCATGAACAGACGATGTAACCCGCTAAGTTTCTTTTGAAAGGTTAAACAAAAATTTAGCATTTTGAATGTAAAATAAATTTTATTGAAATTGTTAGACAATTTTAAACATTATCCAATGAAACGTGGTTTTTATCAATTCTAACATCAATTCAATTAGTTACCATCAATTAAAATACTGCAAAAGTCAACTTTTGAGCAAAAAAAATAATAAAATAAATGACAATTATTTTATTTTCTCCGATTGGTAATCAAATTCACATCGATGGACCACACACGTTGCAAGACACACAAAAAAGGGAATGAAATATGCTCTCCCCTCTTTCTTGCCACAACTTTTGCAATGCAATGGGGCATGTGGAGTATCTGTACATAAAATGAATTGCAATCTCCGTTGTAATGATCATAATATCCCCTCGGATATTGCCTTTGCAGAGTTTTGTTTTTTTTTTTCTCCTTTTGGTTACGCATGACGGAGAAGTAAAAGTGTTTAACGGAAAGGTGCGTGTTGATGGTGTTGGCCTGGGCTTTGATTTCACATATGGCCAAAGTCGGCCATTAACTTTTTGCTTACATTGAGCCACACAATTAACGGGTCATGGCACTCAATAGAAAATATAAAACACAAAGCAAAAATCAAGCTTGACGCGCGTGCCGTTGACAAAATACATGTGAAGAAATAAATAAATAAATAATTGAGTAAAAGCGTGAAAAATGGCCATAAAGAAGATGGGGCGGCCCGGCCCACGAAACGACAACGAAATCAATGAACTTGATGTGTGTAGGCAATAAATTAGAGTGAAAACAAGCCGCCAAAATAAAATAATGGGCAAGGCTTAAGCCAACCAACCGATCGACCAACCAACTAACCAACAAACACCAAACATATAAAGTGTTGGCGTGCGTTACAGCAACCAAAATCGCTTACTATAGATGGAGGAGACGACTATTAAATATCCTGTAATTAAGGCGGCGATGCTAATAAATATAGCAAAAATATAGAATCTCTCAGTATTGGGAGCATCGAAATCTTGGGATATATCCAAGTATTTTTCCCTAGTTTTGCCAATCGTAATCAACTATAACCACTAAATGAAAAAGTAAGAAAGTGTTCTGTAGTGGTTCGTAAAATTAATATTGACTCCTCATTAGGCTATCTAAATCTAGATCCTCTTGGATATATTGAAATAAATATAGAATTTTTCTTGATCTTAAAAAAGAAATCTAGTAAAATTTCGACAGAACCCGATACGGTAAAAAAAATCGGAACATTTAAAATGTCGATATTAAAATCTGGACCATAGAAATCTAAATATTTAAAGAGGAATAATTGAATAATAAAATTAACTGGAATTTAATTTCCTTGATCTAAACAAAACACAAATTAAATTAGATGTTTTGACAACGGCAATGGCTTTTCTGATTTTCGATAGATAGATTTAAAAAACACTTCAATTGCCATATTTAGCTGTTGAAGTTTGCTTTTAAATATTTTAATTGATTTTAGTCCAAATAATATTTTTCTCCGTACCACAAATTTTATTCTTCCATGAAAATTAAACATTAACGATCAACAAAAAGGGCCAAATAGATACGGTTATTGATCAGGATCAGGATTGCATTTTTCCATTTAGTTTTCAAAGTTTTGTTCTACACTTTGGTAGTTCCCATATATAACTTATATACCAGGGATTATCTTTGAATACAGGGTATCAAAGCAAAAATAAATAAATATTGCTTAGATGCGGGTTTGCCTGGATGGAGGGGACGATGGTAGGGGGTGGGAGAAGACAATCAAAATTAGATGACATCTTAATTGATTGTCTCTTCAGTTGACGCTGTGAAAGTAATAAATACAAATAATAGTATTGATGATACTAGAAAACTCTGGCGCCCAATGTGGGCCACACTCAAAACATTTAACGAACAATTTAACATCAAATAAGCCCAACCAAACAGAGAGAGAGAGAGAGAGAGACTGAGGGGGCGCCCAACTCTGTGCTGGAGGAGGGGGGTAGGCTGTGCTTGGGGGAATGCACTGGAGCATACACCAACACGCTCAGAATAAAACGCCACCATCAACAACAGCAACAACAACAACAACAACTCGTTGAACATCAAAGCAAAAATTTCATAAAAAAGCGCCAAGCAGCGTATAGCGGCATAAACAAGTTGTGACATTACGGAACGTGGGAAGGGGTCAGAGGAGGGCCATGGAGGAGAGGGGTAGTTAATGTATGTAAGTGCTCTGTGTGGTGGCATAATGTTCAAAGAACCACCTGTGAGTGTGTGTGTGTGTGTGTGTGTGGGTCATGTGCAACAATTGAAGTGTAGGTGCAAGGGGAAATGAGAAAAAATATGAAAGAAAATTTAAAATATTAATGGAAATCTTTAATTATGGCAATTAGGTGCATACAAGTGAATTAATATTAAGTCAAATCTGTTACTGAATGCCAATAAGTAAAAAATGCAAGAGAAACTATTTATTGAAGCAACAAACAGTTTGTTAGAAAATATTGAGGTTCTTTTGGGTTTGTTTTTGGTTTAATAAAGTCGAGCTCATTTAAATTTGATTTAAGACCAACTAAAAACAGATTAAACAAAAATAAAATAAATGAGGCAGAGTAACCAAACTTCGTTGGAAAGTAATTAAATATGTTTCATAAAAGTTTTCACTTATTGCTTCTAACATTTTGTTTGCAATTTCCCTTTCTTTCGTTTCTTTTTTTTTTTTGCTGTGTTGTGGGCCGGTCTTTGCAATTTCTTCTTCGTTTTTTTTGATATTAAAAGAAAGGTTGACAAAAAAGCCGCGGCATCTCGCATAGGTAATTGTAGACTCTGAGACTCTATGAAATCGTCGCCATGACTTTCGCGTCACACTTGGCCAGCAAAAAAAAGAGGAGGGGGAAAAAAATAGTTGTGGCCGTTTGGGTATGCAAAAAGACAAAAAAAAAAAAGAAAAACAATCAAATGCCGAAAAAAGAAAACACAGAACTGAACACAGCTCATTAAAAGCTACGCTCCAGTTAGAAGCCAGCACTATAAAGTTTTATCAAGTTTATTTTTTATTTTCTTCTTCTTGTATAATTATGGCTATCCAAGTTTAGAGATTTTTATTGAATTTGGCCGAGAGGCAAAACAACACTTTGACCCAAATAAATGCCACAAAAATTTCATTAATTATATGATTTGAAATTGATTAACAAAACACAAACAATGAAACGGTATATGAAAAATGCCGGATATGGATTACTTTTTCGCATTACCATTAAAAGCAATTACCCAATTTTGCTCTAAGAAAGAAAAACTTTTGTTCCCAAATTAAGTGAAATAAAACTGATTAATTTTCTCATAAGATAAGTGAATTTTCTACATCTTCGATTGACTCTCACCGTTTGTTTCAATTGATCTGCAATTGATCGGAAACGGGTTTGATTTAATTGATTTTCGCAATTGCGTAACTTAAATTAAATGCTAACATGCTTCTAACTGTTGTTCATGGTTTCCTCATTTACAAATAATTTATTATCATAGCATATGGAAAAATGGAAGAGATCGATGGATTTCAGATCGAATTTTTCGTGTAATTTGTTTAGCTCCCATTGTTAATCGATTGTAACAATTTCTCATTGACTTTCGCCGCTTGTTTGTTGTGTGTGTGTGTGTGTGTGTGTGTGTGTGTGTGTGGGAGGATTTACTTTCGTTACACCAAAGTTGGCTTCCGGAATGTTTGACTTCCCTTTATGTAAGAGTCCAAAAATTGTAGAAAGTTTCCCAATTATAAATTAATCCTCCAAAAATTTTCCGCCTAAACTCATAAATATTTGCCATAAAACGCAATTCTCACGCTTTATCTATAAATATTCAAAAATAAAAAATTACACAAACAGCAGCACCAAAGGCCCGAAAAGACTTCAGACACTTTATGCAATGTTTTCTTTACATTAGTTTGTCTTGGGTTTGGCTGGTTTACTTAAGTCACAAAAAAAGTTTCGTGTGCTCTGGCTTCTTTTGCATAAATTTATATATATCTACATACATATATCGCGTATATATATATATATACTTTCTGTTTGTCATGCGAATTAAACTTGTGAAATTTTTCGCCTTTTGCTGATTTATGCAATTTCATTAATACAAACTTATTTGGGACAATCACAAAAAGCGCTTTGTTAATGCCTTTTAATGGTTCTCTTTATTTTATTTTTGTTTTGCCAATTAAGCAATATCTCGTTGAGTGAAAAATATTGTGTAATTCCGTTTTAAGCTCTTCTATGTTGGTCTTTTCGTGTAATAAAACAATTTTCTTGTTTATGGTAGAATATTACGTACGATCAGAATTGTCAGACTGGAACCACGTGCGCATCATATCGAATGATGGAATTATATTTCTCTAAATTTAAGAAAATAATATGAAAGAGCTCCATGAAGAAATTTCGACAAGTTATAGTACTGATTGTTGGAATAAAACAGGGTGAAATTATTTTTTTTTAATTATTATTTTAATTATTATTCAATTATTATTAAGAATCATAGGGGAACAACCGTTTTACAGTGGAAATGTTGCACATAATAATAAATACACCAACGAACATAGGAGTACAACCGTAAGATCACTCAACAAAACATATTATCAACTATAATGATAGCGTCATAAAGGACTTTTGTACAAAAAAAATGCAATAAGATCGAAGTGGTATTGAATCTACATCAAAAAGAACCAACAAGATCATCTAAAAGAACCAGTCTCTATTATGATCTACTTAAATAACAAAATACGAAACACTATTTGGAACCACTTTATAGATCACATCAGTGGGAATTGTAGTTATGGTTAAACTACCTGAGGCCAAATGATAATTCAGATGATATTCCTTCCAAATTTGCCAAAAAAGGTTTACAATGTTCCACCAATAATTTAATTAAGAGGTAGTCTTCTGTTGAAAAAATAAAATTATGGTGTTTGTTTTTGTGTTAAATTGTATTAAACCTTAATGCATTAGGTGAGGCATCATTATTATATTCATATACATTTTTAAGACATCTAGCAAGTTAGTTCTCTTTCCAATCCAGGTGTAAAGAGGTAAAAACGCAAGCACTGTCATCTACTTTATAACCAAAAAAACATATATACAAATTTTGATTATATTTGAACTAGTTTTTGAGCTTCCTGAAATGTATTATACCTTGGGTAATAGCCGGCTCGAGATCAAACTTACGAATAAGAATAAAAACAATTATAGGGGCAGCATAGTAATATATATTTGCATATTTTTCAAATATACATTTTTGCAAATAGGCTTATAATGTTTTTATGGAGATGGCGAATTTCTTTAATGATGATTTTCTATGTTAGTCTGTCACACGATTTGTAGGCCTTGGCGCTACATTTCGGTTTTGTTTTTTGTTTAGCCATAATTACACCCATAGATATATATATTTGCTTTGTGCCAACTTTTCTTTGCTTAGATATATATATTTTTGTACGGTTTTTTCTCTCGCATTTCACTTTACGTAAGTTGTATGAAGTTTTGCTTTGTCTGTGGTGTACTTTGTGGTGGCTTTCAAGTTGAAGTCGAAGTCGCAGTTGCCGCTTGCCACCGATCTTCGTGTTTGTGTATTTTCCCCCATTTTTTGAAGTTAGTCGCGCGCCGCATTTTCAAACCAACAGACGTGTATTGTGACGACGGTGTCTGATGGTCGGTATAACAGTTGAGCGAGAAGTCATTGAAATAAAGTTTGACAATCACTGGCCGACTATTGCGCAGGCGCTCGTGCTCTTTTGGCTTTGTGTTGTTTTTTGTTTCGCACCAAAATGGGTCTCAACGAATTCGTCTCACTGTTCTATGGTTCATCGCAAAATCTAGATGGCTCCAAAACGGCTTCCATATCAACATATTCATTGCCAAGTGTCGCGGATGTGAAAGAGTTTCGTTTGCAAATGTTGAAAAATCATAAAAATAATGTACTACAAACCAAAAAGTATAATAATTACAAAGATTATCCAAATGAAGTGAAATATGGCAAAAATATTATAGCACCAAGCACGGGTGGTGCGGTAGTTGGTGGGGGAGGGGGAGTGGGTGGAGGTGGAGGTGTCAGTCTCAGTGGCGGTGGCGGCGTCAAAAAGTTGCTCAACAATAACAACAACAATAGTAATACAAACAACAAGAACTTGGGTGGAAAAGGCATCAAAATGATTCCTGTCACAAGGATACCCACAAAGAAGACATCGGCCAGTGGCACCGATTTGGATCTATATCGTTCATATAACAGAAAATCCTCCTCTTCCACATCCTCCTGCTCAACAACAAAATCCACTTCCACATTGGCATCATCAAGCTCCGGCACGAACTCATCTTTTCTATGGAACTCATTTCGTTTGCCACGTAAACAGAAATCATCTCTGTTAGATCACAAAAAACGGGGAGCAGCAGCAGCAGGAGGAGGAGGAGGAGCTGCCGGTAAGTGAAGCGAAGGGAAAAATCAATTCTCTCTGCCATAAATTGCTAATTCGCTATAGAAAAAAACACAGGAAAAAAACGCATTATCTCTCTCTGGCTAGACAACGTCTCGTGATGATTATCATCAACTTTGCCAACTCTGACCCATTTCGTTCTTAGTCTTGAGAACAATGGGAAATTCTCCTCTTTAATGCCTGGAAGCTAACTTCTTGTTAACAAGAAATAAACAGAGAGGGAGAGATGCGAATCTTGGTATAATTTTCAAATTGTTATGCTTGACCCATTACCCGAGGCAGAATAGTTTTTGGAGCAACTGTTTAAATTATTTAATATCCAAAGACAAGAAATTTGTACATGCTCGATTTTAATGATCAAGCAGTTTTTATCTATAACTTGTCTAGTAATGGCTTTTTGGCTCAATTATGATATTTATTTAGACATAGGAACAATCAGTGTCTTAATTACTTAAGTTTCGGCAATATTCGCAAGTCATTTGTGTTAAAGAGAACAAGAAGGAAGCATCAGCAACATAATACCAAAGAATCACATGTTTCCCAATTACATATAAGTTGTTAGCTTTTTCGATTTCTTAGTCGGAAAACTAAGTACTAGCTATAAAACAGAAACATGGCTAATTTATGGCCTAAAGAGTATGTTTAAATAAAGTTAATTGCTTTTAGAATTGTAATTAACTAGCAAATAACAACAAATATTGTTTTAATACTTTATTCAAGATTATGTCCATTGCAAGTTCTCTCATGTTAATTAAGTGGTGTAATTTTGGGAATTATGTTGTCTATATCGGATAACTAAACTATAATTACTTCTTTAGCTATATTATTCAACTAAACTATTTGTCAAACAAAGCCAAAAGCGGCTACATTTCGGCTAAAAGCTTAATCCAATATTTAAAACTACTGCTTTAAGGTTGGTTTTAGAATCATATTGTACATGTCACCGATATCATCATGTCGTACATGTACATGCACCAGTAACTCGATAATTTTATTTTGAACTACATTCACAGTTTGTTCTAAGACAATAAAACATTGGCGTTAATGGGTCGAACACACCAAAACTCACTCGGAAAGGTATGATATTAAGAAAATTTCGAAAATTTATCATTTCTCTTCAAATGGAGAGCCCGAAATCCGTTATCTTGAGTAACCACGACACTCGATTCTTTTACGTATTCGATAGTTTTTGACAATACTCATGAGTGCAGAAGCGATATCTTCGTCTCACTAGCTTGTTCCTTGTCAAGATCTTTAGTTAATCCAGTTCTTTACTTGCTTGAAACATTTAAATTTCAAGTAGAGTTCAGTCTAATCTTCATATAAGTAAACAAATCTTATCTTTAGGAAATTTAACTACCCAAAACTTCATCTTTCATTTAGACAATTAACAAAATTTTCAAGTCTCTCACCCACAAATTTTCCAAGTTGTATGTTTTAAGTATTTGTAATTTGTGTTGCGCAGTGTAAGTGTTTATACCCTCTCCGATTCTCCAAAGTTTTCTTTGAGATAAGACTAACATATTGTAATGTTATTTAAACAGTTAAAAGGTAGCTGGACACTTTCGCAACTTGGCTTTCCTAGAGGAGACTGCGCATGTCGCTCTTTTAGGCGCAACAAGAATATGACTTGTCGCCCATTGAGACATGTGTATCTTGTTTTGCCGGCCCCTACGCGCCAACACTCGACCATGGACCCGTGTATTGATTTTTACCGTCTAAAAAAGCTTTTTCCAGAGTGTTTCTCCTCATATGCATGTTATCTCTTGGTGTGTGTGAGTGTGTGCGTGTGAACTACTGTACTTAGCCACAATTGGATGAGTGTTGTTGGTGGTCTTAGGGTTCTCTCTCCCTCCTCAGCAGTAACAATAATAAACAATGACTCATCGGCAGAGCTACCCCAACAACAACCGACAACGACAACGAGAGTCGACTTTCTCAGAGTCACTTTCTCTCGCTCCCTCGCAGCATAAAAGTTGCATAATGTTGTATATCATGCTTCGTTTTTGTCCTTTGACACACTGACACTCATTAGGGGACTCACGAGAGCGGAATATGAGAGACGAACTTGCGCAGTTCACTGAAAACTGTTATACACTGCTTGTTTACAGTGGCTGTCAAACTGTATATCGCATTTTAGGGAACATTCAAAGAAAAAGAAGAGAGGAGGTGAGGTCTTCGACTCGAAATATGTTTCATAAATACATTTTAAATTGTCATAATGTTTTAATAATTATAATATATGAATTATATCGAAATTGGTTCTTGTTTCAGTTCTGTTTCAAAATATAGTTGATTTTAAATGAATGGAAATTTTATACATTTTGTATAATAATTTTGAACAGAAGTAAACAATTTCTTTTATGGAGTCCTCGAGCCATGTAGATAAATATTATTTCACTCTATGATCCTTTTTATAATTTTTCGGAAACTACATAAACACATGAATGATTAAATCTGTTTATATACACTTTTATTTTTGTTTTTATACTCTGCACTTATAGGCTGGAAGGGTATATTATATCGCGAGAATGTGCGTAGCATGCATACCCCATAAAGCATATATATTCTTGATCAGTATCAAAACCGAGTCGATAAAGATAGGTCCATATTTCCCAACACTTGCATCTCGGAGGAGAATATAAGAGCTTGAGCTATTAAATTTAAAACTCGCAGATCAAGTAAGCCCCCGTATTTCCAAAAAATACTGAGTTTCCCCTCCAGTATTTAAAGTATGGCTTTCCAATTTAGTAAAGTTTCTTAATGGAATTGCCAAAAGGGCAGAGTTAGCCGATAGGGGCGCTAAAGTGATCGTGTGCTGAAATAAGCGAGCGTTGGTTTAAGTTGGTCCTATTAATTTGAATTGTTCTTTTACTTGGTGGATATAATTTTCATAGCGCAAATCTGTTAACTAAATAGTATATATATATAGGCAGTATATATATATATAATTTTAATGTACATTTCCTCCCTCTCTATGTTGTTTTTCTTTTTTTGCTTTTTGGCAATATCAAGTGGTTCTGCTTTGAAAAGTTTCAATTTATTGACCAATACACATAAAAGTATAAATTTATGTGTGCCTAAAAAACATAAAGCGAAAAGAAACAATTAAATCTCTCAGCTGCGTTAATTAACGGTACTCGGAGGGGCCTACCGCCTTCGAGCGGTGGATTTACAAACTGTGACCACATGGAAGGCGTCTGCCTTCAGCTCTGCGGCTAATGAAGTCAAGTGCGCGCAGAGTTTTTTGTGTGCTAACGGTAATTCAGATCCAGATGCAGCAAAGCGCAACAAATTGATGCAACCAGAGCGCGAGAGAGAATTGATTGATCCCCACAACTCTCGGTCTCAAGTTGCTGTTGTGTAGTGTAGCAGCACTTTTTGCTGATTATATTTTTTGGCCTCTGGCCAAGTTTTTTTACCCACCCATTGGTCACTCGAACATACAATGGGCGTATGCGCGCAATCACATTAGCATATCGAGAGATAAGCAAAACTGTGCCTAATGTTGCTTGTGTTGTTGCTGTTCTTGTTGTGCTACTTGCAATGAACTTGCAACAACCAACTAAACTCAATGCAACCTTGGCTACTGCTGCTGGTTGCTGGTCGGTGTTGTGGTGTGTTGGGTGGTCATAATTAAGGTCGTGTGCCTGTTGCTTGCCATGGAAGTGTGCCGATGTGAAATCGAACAACAATTAGGTGCAACACAACACAATTAACATGCACAAACAATGTAAGCAAGACCTGCATAAAACTTAAAAGTTATAGTTTTACTTTGCGCAATATAAATGTAGTTAAAACTATTTAAAATTGAACTAAATTTAATGTGAAAAGGTGGATATTTTAAATTTGAAGTATTATTTATTGTTTTAAGGCAATCTATAGGTGAATGTCATTAGTGTTAGGACCGAAGTTCGACTCTTGTCCATAACTACATTTTAAAAAGAAATTTAGACTATTGTCAAAAATAGTTTGAAAAGTTTAATAAGGCATAAGGCATCTTTTACTTTGGTTTGGAAGTTTATTTATTAACAATAAATCAAATTAATTATAGCTGATAGAATACAAAGTAATAATATTAAATAATATTAAATAAATTTAAAAAAACAAATTTTTAAAAAAGTAAAAATGCTATAGTAATGGCTAGACACTTTTTAAAATCAATAATCTTGAAGTAAATAATGTCGTATGATGCAATTCTAAGACTGATTTCCCACACAGCCCAACCGAGGCATCTTGGAAATTAGTTTGTAGCAGAAAACCCAAATCTATTAAAAGTCAGTATCAGTGTAAAATCCAGTGTGGATAGTTGGGATAACGCTTAAAAAATAAACAATTGTATCCACCATAAATGAGGCCAATTTTTCGTACTCTGAATTAAATAATGATAATATAGCTGTGTTTTTTGTTAACTCAACTTATCATGCTGAACATGAATATATAACCATGGCAAAGTTGCTGCTAAAAACTAATACATTCTCATAAGATACTCTATCTTCTGTTTGTTGCTTTCCCCATCTTGAGTATTCTATGAAAAGTTCTGTCTTCTGTTTGTGTTTGTTTTCTCAAGTGTAATTTCATATGAAACAGCAGAAACATTCCATTATGATGTCATCTAGGGAGAGCAATGACTATCTTCTGGCGACAAGTAGTTGTAATGTGTGCGAGCAAAGTCAGTGCCAGGCATTCCCAAAGAGGTCACTTAATTGTTTTAGCAAGCGACTCTCATCCGCGAGGCGGGGTGGTGGCGTATACGTAATTTTATAATTTACAAGAGAGAAGATTGAAGAGAGTGAGTGGGTTATTTGTGTGTGGTGGTGGCATCAAATTAATGACCCAAACATAAATCAAAATTTAATGCCTACCCACAAAATCATAGCCAGCTGTTGCTTCTGTTCCATCCACATTGTATTTTCTTGGTTTAACTCGAGACAAACAACAACAACAACAATAGTAATAATATATAAATAATTATTCTCCATACATACATGAGAGGCCATGCCATCATGGCCTACTGAACTTGTCAACGAGTGTTAATTGCAAGAGAGGAGTGGAGAGGAGAGGAGGGGGAGTAGACTCGACCAACTAGTAGGCATTTTGTAAAAATTAAACACATTGTGTGTGTGTTTTGTTGTGTGCGTTGTGTCTTTAAATCGACTCGCAAATGTATATATGCTTAAGTCCAAGCACGAAGCGTCGCGACGTATTGGCAAATGGGTGAAAAAGTGAAATACAAGTGTGGAAAGAGAGAGAGAGAGAGAGACTGAGGCAATAATAAATTATTCAATTTTCCAACACGCACAATTCCGTTGAATTATGAGAACCCACAGCGGGGGGATTAGTTGAAAGCCAAGCGTAACAAAGAGAATTGCCAAAAAATAAGATTTACATTTTGCCTCAGTGGAAATTTCCATGGCTTCTCAAAGTTAAGACACAAAACCCTGTGAAATTGTCTTTAAATTAATCATTTCACGTGTAAAAACTATCAAGTATCAAATTTCTCAAACTAAATTTGAATTCTATAGTTTAGTTTTCTTTTGTGCTGCTCAGACACTATTCTCATACTATTTTTTAATTAATTAAGGTTTTTGTTTGGGTCCCACTTGAGAAACCACAACATAATAGTCGAATCTTTTAACCGAATAGATCTTAAAACATATGTTTCTTGATCGAGTAGAGAGTTTTTGTTTTAAAAGGGGATATTTGCATGGTTCCAATTATTTTTTCCTTTAATAGATTTAAATTAAAGATTTAAAAACTGCATTTTGCACCAAGAAAACCGTTTAAATTAGGATTTCTGATGATATATTTTAGGATTTATAAGTTTAAAAATGTTTTTTTGATAGATCTTTGGAAATCGAGTCCTAGATTTTTCGAATAATACATAGAGCAAAACCAATTTTCTTATTGGTTTTCGTAAACGAGATTTATTGAACCAAAAATAAACCTCATTTTGCCACAAGAAAACAACTTAAATTATGTTTTAAGATGATATATTTAAGGATTTGTAAGCTTAGAAATATTTATATTAATTAATAATCTTTAGAAGTCGAGTCACAGTTTATTCGAGTCCTAGTTTATTCATTCATGAATAGAGTTAGAATTCTATTCCTAGCACAAAATCGTTTCTGCGACTCTGTCAATATTGGTTAACAATTTCTCTCTGTGTATTATGACTAGATGTATTTATGCCTCTTTGTGTTGCCTTTGGCGATCGTGTTAATAATCCACCACATGGTGAAATCGACGCCACAATTAGCAAAATGCTCGTCGCATTTCTGTGTGGCGCGCGCGCCCCTTTTATTTTTTTGAAATTAAATTCATTAACCAAACAGTTTATGTTTAGAACTTTGTGAGGCCGTACACATACGTTTTTTTCGTCGTCGTCGTCTTCGTTTTCGGCGCGCTGTTTGTGAATGTGAATTGAATTCGAAATTGATTTTCGATAGAAAATGTTTCGCAGTGCAGAAATTAACCCGTGAAGAGGTCATTAAACATGTCCCAAGTGATTTTGTCCCAAGCAATTAAAATCGAATTGTCTGCCACTGCTGCGCGTCATGCAGTCGTTAATTGAGAGCCCTGTGCAGAATTCAAACAAATAGAGCGGAAGTGCCTCAGAGCCACCCTGTGTTAGTATGGATCAAGTGCATGAAGTGGGCGGCGGCGGCGGCGTCTCTCTTGATTTGTTGGCAAATGGAATTATGAGCTCGTCTAATGAGTTCCTTCAGACCTGTGATTATGAGAATGCCGACGATGAGGGTATTGGCGGTGAGTTCTTCTCAAAAATGCAATGGGATCATCTTCATGGACTTTCTAACCGGTTTCAACTTGTTCAGCATTTGCGTAGTAGTTTCCATTTTGGGCTTACTTCATAATCATTACGACGTCCACACATAAAAGTACTAACAAAAACACATATGCTAGATGACGTCTGACCTAGAACTTTTTGCCACACATAAAATAAGTATTAAAACATTATTTTGGCATTAGATGTTTTTTTTCCTCTACTTCAAATGAGGTATATTCAATTTGATGTGTAGGCGAACCAAAGTGCTGATTGATTAATCAATGAGTTTCTTATAATTTTTATTAGGTTTACAGATTTGTTTATCGACAGCACAGAAATATCCAAACTTTCTCGCAAAATTATGTGCTCTTTGCCAGAAAATTGTTTATATTTCGACCATATAATTTCGAATAAATTTTTAATTCAAAGTAGAATTTTGAACAATCTTAGTTTCAAATTTTTACAAATAAGTATTTAGTATAATTGCTTTACAACTTTGGCTTTCGATGTTTTAAATTTAAAAGTGTTTTAAAAACAAATTTTAATTTTTAATACAAAAATAAAGTTGAATTTTGCATAGAAAAATGCAATTAAAAGATTAAATTTTTAAGTAATCTTTTTATGGAAAGATATTAACCAAATTGAGCTAAACTTGTGATAATATTCCAAATGTCAAACACAATTGAAGACTGATTTTCTGTATTAAAATTCTATTCTTTATTTAAAGCTTTAGTAGATCTAGCTCTATAAAATCTTTATTTAAAATTTCATATAATGGTAGAGAAACAATGCATATCATACAATGTCAGTCGTAATCTGACGTATTAATTTAACATATCATTGCATTAAATAATAAATTTTCTATATGCACTAAAGATGCATCCTTCTATTCTTTGGCCTCCCAATTAGTATATGTTTTGTGGCAAAAGTAAAGTAAAATTTTCTGAATATACACAAATAAAAATTCGCCACTTGGTCTACAAGTTGTCTAAAAATAAGCATTAGAACTTGTGCCAAAAACAAAAATCGGTCGGAAAAACAAGAAAGAGAACAACAAACAACACACAACACAACGATAAGGAAAAACAAATGAAAAATTGCGCCAAGACAGCAAGCAGCAGAGCCAACACTGACCTTGAGAAAAGTCTTTCCAAAAGCGACATTTTCACATCGTTTTCATTTACCGTGCCGTGCCGCGTCGTGTGCGTTGTAAATCCTTTGATACATGTCTTTCAACAGAATCTCAAGCATATCATAAAAGAGTTCGCCTTTTGCCTTGCCTTCTTGTGATTGACATTCAACAGAATCGATCGATGGCCATAAATGAAATATACATCCCGTCCTCGTCGAAAGTTCTCCTCCCAATGGCCCCATTTTCCATTTGTTGTTTGCTTTATTAGTTTTTCTTTATGTGTCAATGTTTACAATGTGAATTTGTTTATGAAAATCGAAAGGCTGTCTGAAGCCGGTTGCCGCCGCCCTCAAGTTTCCCTATATACACAGTTATATGGGACAAAACAACAATTTAATAATGCACAGATCGGAGGCTAAGTATACTTTAAACTGTCAAAGTTCAGAATTTATTGAACAAAAATTTATTGCTGTCCGCTCTCACAGAATGAAGAAAAACTTTTGTTTACGATGAGAAAAAAACTCATTTTCTTATGATTTATTTGAATTAAAAGTTCTTAAGGAGTGCAAAATAGTTTTGACAAGGATTTTTCGTTAAAGAGTTCAAAACTTGAATGATTTTCCATTTTTAACTAAAACATTATTTTAAATATGAATTATTAATAATTTTCTAGACTTTTGAAGTACTTAATATTTAGGTATATTGAAGTTTTGTATTAAATACTTAAAAACTGAATGAACTGAAATTTCATAAAGACAAATATACTTATTTTAAAAATATAAGAATAATTGGAAATATCTGTTTTCTTAATACGTTTATTTCAAGGCGTCTAAACACAAAGGTTTTACTTTAATTCAACAATTTGCTAACTTCAAATATTGAATATTTTGTTAAAAAGATTGTTGCGGCATTAGCTATAGTATTAGTCATAGAATCGACCGATTCAGATGACTCTCTACATAAAAACAGAAAGCATCGGAATAGAAAAAGTCAAATTTTTTCGTTGTGATGTTAAACCAAGACTATATAAAGATATTGGCAATTTGTTTGAACCATTTCGCGGAAATATAAAACTAAATGGGGAAAACTCAATAAATCCGTTCGCATTTTCAATTGAAATAAATTAAACCATAATCAAATTCACTTTCAAATAATTTCAAATAGTGCTTAATGCGTAAATTCGCAAAAAATTCGAAGCTACTTAGTTAATTGTTTTTGTGGGGTTTTCCTCACGAATAGGCTGAGACTTTTTCTGTTTTCCTCGACTTGCTCACTCTATCACTCACTCGCTCACTCAGTCATTCATTCGTTTATTCAATGTACGGACTTCGGTCAGCCTCAGAGCTCATAATGACGGTTTGGGTTTGAGTTTGAGTTTGGGTTTGGGTTTCAGTTTCAGCTAAAAACTCAACATGTGTCAACCTCGTCGCTGCTGCGGCACAGTGGGTTGAAAGATGCCTGGCTGTCGTCGACTGTCCACTGTGCACTCATGCGGCGAGCGTTGCATTTGGGCGACAGCACTGAGAAATAATTGAAATTCCAAAATCTCATATTTGGCATTAGGCAGGTCGCCTCGCCTCTCCCTCTTGCCCTCTCTCGCTCTCCCTCCCTCTCTCTCTGTGTGTGTGTGTGTGTGAGTGTGTGTGTGTGGAAGTGGTTTTGTTGTTTTTTGGCATAGGCTTAACCTGTCTTAACCCATGGCGACCCACAAAGCGTAATTAAAAAATGTGCAACTAAAAAACAAAAGTCAGTCTGTGGTAAATGGCATTTCAATTAAATGCGAGCAACAAACAAAACAAAACAACAAAAAAAAACACTTGAAACTGGACATGGACATAGTTTTTTCCCCTTCCATTCCCATTCCCATTCCCTCTCCGTTTTCCCATCTACGTTGTGTGTTTCTGTTTCGTTTCGCGCTTAGGTTGAAATTTAATTGCAATTTAACTGCAAATTGTTTTGTTACGACCAGGGGGGTTGAGGGAGGTGGTGGGGGAAGGGCATCTTCTTTTTGTAGGCGTCAATAAACCAAGTCAAGTGGCGTTCACATCCAAATCTCAGCTAAATTACTCAAGATGTGATATTCTATATATATTTCACAGACATATTTCGAATTCCTTTCAATCTGATAAGACGAATTTTCAATCTCAAATCATTTTAGCAAATTGCCAAGTGAGTGTAGGAGTGAATAGGAAAACCAAATGAATAAATTTAAAATATTTCAGAAATGTCTTATGTAGTCCTTAAGTGAGTGGAAGATTATTAAAATTATTTTAGATTAAAAATTCATTAAAATATTCATCTCAATTGTATTATTCTATCTAAATAGATTTAGTTTTCGGTTAGTAAGAAAAAAATATAGTTTGCAATTCTTGAAAGAAACGTTTTAATAAGCCATCTTTGTGTTTTTATTTCAACTTAATATTTTGATTTCACTGGTTTCAATATATTTTTAATATTAAATCGCAAGAAAATAAGTGAATATTCAATTACTAGATCATTTCTTCTTACAAGGCAAAGTGCTAAGCGTCGATCTAGACAATGGATATACCATTCGAAAAAGGTTTCACATTGTATAAAACAAATTTCGGGTGAATGGGGCCCCCTAGGGGGCGCCACAAACAATTGAAATTTGCAGAAAGTTAAAAGTATTGATTAAGAAAAAATTAATAATTCAATAAACACACCAATATATCCATTCAATATTTATCAGCACACCAAATTTCGTATAAATTGAAGTCAATTTTTATCAATATTACGAAATTAAAATGAAAGTAACAAATTTTAACGCATTATCTCATAGTATATTAATAGCAAATTGCATGTGTAGCATACCTAGAAATTGAGGTAAAATATGTATATTGCATTTAGGATAAAAACTTTGACCAATTTAGATTAGTTTATATGTATAAATTTAAAATTTCTTACCCAATTTCTAGGGCTTCTAAAACAAAGACTTAAGTTAGAGATTCATTCAATTTTCATTTAAATTTTCCATTACACCTCCAAAACATGATTAGGAATAATCCAGGTCTTACATTTCGACAACAGTTGGAAGCATTTTCATTGATCTATTTAAATTCAATTCCCATTTCTGGTTGTCTTCTTTTTTTTTTTGGGAAAATCCACGCGCCGTTCCCAGACAACACTTTTCACACCAAACAAAAAAAAGAAAGGAAAAAGCGAAAGAAAACCCGAAATGTTCTCAATGAAAACACCCGCTAAGCTGAGTTTTCCCCCCGCGAGGGTCGTAAAAATCCCGGCAAAAGTAGTAAAGGAAGAGAAAAATGGAAACTATAACTACTGAGGTGGTCGGTTTGGTTGGTCATAAAATTTTCACTTGCTGTGCGAATGGCATTTTCCCCTAGACCCCTAGAGAGGGTGTGCGAGAGAGAGAGCAACAACAACTTGTTGGCCGGGCCGTGAGAACATCGAAAATGGGAAACTACATTGAAGCGCGAGTTGAGGATTCGCAATCTGGCCATAGTATTTTTGGCCTTGCAATTAATTAGTCGTAGCTAATGTCATTTAATCGCCTAATTGCCAGAAAAGAAAGGAAATTTTCCGCCTGTCGTGTGCCAGGCGCGCCGCCGCCTTCGTCCTCCTCATCTCACCTGCTGGCGTGTGTCAGGGCCAAGGTTTGTCCTCTCTCATTATTAATAATTTAATTGTCAAAGAATTTCAAAGAAAGCAAATGTGTTTTCCATTATATAACAGAAATGGGGAAATTTGTGTACCAACCAACGAACCAACGAACCGACTATCAACTTTGTTTGTTGCCATTAAAGATTGCACAATTGTAGTCAAAGCGGTTCAAGCCAAGTCCAGTTTCATTCAATTGCCAAACGGTTGTCGCCAAATTGTCAAGCCGTTCGACGAGCGACGCTAATTGAGTTAATGGACTTGATTTGTGTTTTGCAGGTGAAAACCCCGCGGAATTACAAGACGTTTTCAAATGTTCAACTGCTTTTCCAAACAAATCGTTTTGTCTACGCAAAATGTGGAATTTTGCCTGTATGAAAATAAATTGAAAAGTTCTTGATTATTTTGATACTTGATTTAAATTTTCAAAAATATTTTTAAGATTATTTTGAACTTTGTAAAATTTTATCAAACTTTTAAGTGATTTAGTGGTTTGGCAAAATAATTATAGAGTCGGCATAGAAGACAACCTTCTCACTTTTGATTTGCTACTAACAAATGTCTTCGATTTCGATTCCGTTTCAGAAATGTTTATCAAATCCCAAGCTTGTCATTCAATTAAAATTTGGTTTGTGTCAAGATCAAAATAATATTGGAGATAATTTTTGGGTCTTGTATTTAATTTATTTTGTTATTTCATAGCTTACATCTTCGCACTTCCAAAACTTCTAACTATTTCTCATCTAATAAATAATTATCGAATTTTATGTTTTTAAGTAGTAGTCAATTGCAATGGCGTAGACAATTCCATATTTGAACCACTTTATTGTTTTTACTAATTTTTAAAACTATTCTTACTAATTTCTGAAAATATTCCTAATAATTTCTAGGGCTTGAAAGTTTGAATATAAATTTAAAATGGATTAAATTTGCTTTGAATATCTTTAAAAATAAAATTCTAAGCTTTTGGGCTTGTTTATTGCCGAACTCCTCAGAAACGGCTTGACCAATTCTTTTCAAATTATGTGTACATTTAGGAGGTCTGAAAATATGAAACAAACTATGTTTTCTACTCCTATGTAATAATCACTGATTAATGTTGTTCTGCGGAACATTAGAAAATTACATGAAGAATATTTGTTTTCAATGTGTATATATTTTTCAAAATGTCTTTCTAACTTTTCCCCTAGAAAAGGTAGCCTCATAATTTTATTTTTAAATGAAAGAAAACGAAATTATAAGAATAGTCAAGAAACCAAGGTGACAATCGGAGAGTTACAAATTAATATTTATGAAGCGGGTATCTCAGATAAATTGGTGATTCCCCCTTTTAAGTTAAATATTCTTTTTTCAAACAAAATACTCTCAATAATTCGAATTTCAAATTTTAGTTTTAGAGAATTTTACATGTTTCACAAACTCTAATTTATATTACTGAAATGTACAAATTTCTGAGATTTCTTTTAAGTGAGCATTGACTGAAGTAGGAAATTTTATTAAATACCAATTTGTCAAACTGAATTAAAAACCACATTTTGAAATGTTGCAAAAAGCGAGACCCCAGCCAACTGCGGCGCATTCATTCAATGCTTAAAGCAAACCTGACTGATGCCCAGGTTTGGACCGGAAGAAAACACCTCCAATCATGTGTGGTGACAATTTTATAGATATGTACCTATCCTATGTATGAATATGTATGAACAATTTATGCCATAACCATAAGCGCAAACGCATTGATTATGGTCTTCAACCACATAAACATAAACATCATGAACAGCAACAGACAAGAGACAAGCAACAACCAACAACCAACTTGTTGAGGAAATTGTATAAATTATGGTCCGACATTCGATCAAACAGAAAAGCTAAAACGCGGTTACTGAACTCTCTTTTTCCAAAAAAAAGAGAGTTGCGGTTTATTTCTGGTTTTCAGCTTGTCAAGGCCAATTTGTTTTGGCCACGCATCCTTCACTCATTAATTGAAGATATAAATAAGTAGTTAGACGGCAGCCCGGCCTCCTCTGACCTATGGGTGGGGGGGACCAGACACTTACAACTAATCGTGAAGATTGCTAATGATCGCGATGATGATGATGATGATGCTTTCCCTTTTGTTGCGGTTTTTATCTTCTTTCTTCTTGTCATTTGCCAATTACTCATCTTACTTGAAACTGACTCATAAGTCATTTTGTTAGTTGGCTCATCAGCATGATGGTTACTACTACCGAGTCTTACGCATTCACGACTTAACTTTCCCCTTATATAATCTCGCTACTTTACTGATTATGTCATATTTATTTCTTTTGCAGAATCCCTGCGTTCCGGCGTTGATCAAACCGAATTGCAAGAGCTCCCAGCAGCTAAACAACAGAATGATGGCTCAACACCCAGAGATTCAAAACGCGCCTCGATCAGCAATGAACTGCATTGCATTTGCGGTGCCGACATCGGCTGCAATTGCCAGACAGAAGCCAAGGTGAAGAGATGTGAAACCCCGCCCCGAGAAGCAATCGGAGGCGTCGATACCAGTCAGCTCAACAATGATGTTAAGAAAGAAATTGAAGAGGAGAATGCAACATTTAATGTTAGTACAAATGAGGTAAGAAAAAAACACATGTTCAGGGAATTGGAGGGGAATACTTTTAGAAAAGAGTTTCAAAATTCCAGAGAAAAGTGAGTATTCTAGAAATAAAATACACCTGGCCCCAAAGGAGTTAAATGAGTCTTAGGATTAAGCCCATTATTAATTCAAAATAAGGAGCTATCTTCTTAGATTTCTAAAAAGGGGAAAAATAAGGTTAATAGGGCAAAATTAAATTGCCCTTCCATGAATCATTAAGAGTCTCTTGCCCCATTACAGTCAGCTAATTTTTATATCGATTTTTGGTTGATATCGGAAATCAGTTTAAAAGAGCAAAAAATAACAATTTCGTTTATGGGAACATCCTAGAGAATATAGAAATTATTTGACTTTCGCAATATTTTTCTTTCAAAAAAATAATTAAACCGTTTATCTAGCAATTCGTTAAAGTTAATTAGATTAATGTACAGTAATTGGATTTACTTATTCTTCCTACATATAAAAGAATTTCAAATGTTCATCTATCGATCGAGATGAATTTCCTAATAGTTTTTGCTCTATTCGCTGGACTCTGTCAGTCAGGCTGAGCCTGGAATTGCGCACAAGCGTGGATTGGAAAAAGTTGTTGATTAAAAGAAATTAATACAAAATGTCATCAAAATCTAAAATGTATTTTAGTTTCTGTCCTAAAACCGTAGTTAATCAAAGTTGTTTGTTACTATTGTTGTGTCGTAAAATCACACTTGGGGTCCTGTAGAAAAATTTGCTTAAAAGTTTTATACAGAGTACTAAGAAAGGATTCGATTAAGCACGCTCAAAATTGAATAAGTTTCAAAAATATTTTTCAAAAGAAAAAAATTAACTTGAATTGTTAAATATTTTTTAAAGGGACTCAACATTTTACACTTTAATTCTATAAAAGCGTATAATGAAAAACATTTATACTTAAAGCCGTTTTATTGATCTACTCTCATAATAATAATCAATTTTGAGTAAAAAATAAAAATTCTCAAAACCAAAATTAGTTTTAAGCGAAAAATAAAACTCAAATTAATTATTATGCCTTCGGTTTTAAATTTTCGCTTAAATATAAAAATCAAGATGTTATTATGCCTTTATCATAGGGAGTTTTAGCCAAAATACTTACGACTTTATGCATTTTTGAGAATAAATCAAATCACTTGACCAGCAGAGAGAAATTTATTAGAAATCTATGTTTAGTTTAATAATTTTATTCTTTCCCATGTTGATTTGAGATTTACGATTTAGCCCAGCAGCCCGCAGAATCGGTTCACATATTGTATGTAAAGTTATATCATCGTGTGATAACTTCTCTTTGATTACTCTAAAAAGAATAGCAATTTTCTATAAATATTAACCAATTTCTCTTAATCTTAATTTTAACACTCTAATAGAGAAAAATCCTTTTCTATAAACTTGTATGAAGGAAAATTGCGAAATAAATAGTACATTTAATTTATAGATTAATACAAATATTATTTCTGCACATATCTGAGGTTTGGGCTTGATTATTGTCAGGGAACAGAAATACATTTCCGAATAATATTTAAAGGGTTTGCTTAGATTTCCTTACTTTGGAAGTTATTCCCAAGAAAAGATTATTAAACGAAGTCAACTTTTGTTTTATGAAAACTCATTTTGACTTTTGGCTGGATTTTAGTATGTCAAGTGTTTTCTAGCAAATGTTTATAAATTTTTTTAATATTTCTATTTAATTTTTCTTTTGCGTTTTACGAAAAATCTTTATGTGTTGTCTGCGCATCCATTACGAGGAAAGAGTGTATCAAATTGTAGTATATAAAAGTTTCACTTTGGAATGAGTTATATTAATAGGTTTACCGAAACTAATGAAGAGGTTTGCCTTGTTGATCTGATGGGAGATATATATGTATGCAGTTGTATGTTTTTTGTTTATCGTTTTGTTTGTTTTTGTTTTATTTTCAGCCGCCCCCAGCAGGCGGAAGTGTGGTTAAAATGTCACCCAATTCATTGCCGATGCTTGCCAACAATTATCTTCATTCGTCTGGGGAAGTTGCCGGCCAATATCCCGCCCTCAAGCCATTCACTGACAATGGTCGTTTCGATTTTGAACGATTGGCCAAGTTCTTTGAATCGAATAAGTGTGAGCGTAGCGAAGAGCATCGTCAAATCATGGGACTCGCTGTTATGGTGCAATTTATGACTGAAGAGGTGAGTTAATAGCGAGTAGCGAGCAACGAGTAGCGAGTAAGAACCGAATGAGTGGGAAAGAGGAAGAGGAGATCAATGCTAGGATTTATTTTACTATACACAGAGGCGCCAGGGATTTAGACCTGAGGAAGACGAACGATGAAAAGTTCACATGACCATTGTCCTGCGCACACATGTGAGCGTATCCTTTGGCCAGGCGGAAGGGTCACCTGCTCTAATAATTCCCAAAAGGTTCGCGTTGTGCTCTTTGTTTAAAGATATTTGCCTTAAGCTCCGCTTAAAGTTGAGCTAATTTTGTTTAATTGTAACAGAATGTCCTAAGCCCACCGGGTTGCTTGATCACTTATTGTTTGTCCTAATTAAAAACTGAAATGCCACGAATGGCCAGGACGATGCTCAGCTGTCCAGGAATTCTATGCCATTTGTCTTGGCAAACTGCGTGAAATCCTTTCTCTAGCATAAAATGAAAGGGTGTGTGAGATCCTTCGTATGAGAATTAATTGTTCACATTATTGTGGGCAAAAAGGATTTTAACATATGTTCAAATAATAAATATCTCTCTCTAGGTGAGAGATTTAACACAGTTGTCTTCGATTTGGTTAGGGTTAAAACCTGAGGAAAGAACAAACAAAAAATATTCTTTTTATAAATAAAACCCATCCCATCCACCTAACTACCTGCCATACCTTTGCTTGCCACCTTTACCTTCCTCTCGCTCTCTCTCTCTCCCTCTCTATTAAACATCAATAAACATGATCATAAAGATTTCGCGACAAAACATTATTTTAACATTTGCATACACAAAGTACGGCAAGGTGTGTTCTATCTATAATGGGTCCGACGGAGTCATCTTCTCGACTCCGCCGACATCATTGCAAATCGATTTATGATTTCCGTCTGCTGACTTTTCCGACCACAAAATGTTTTCCGCCAAATAATTTCCTCTTAGGTAGCGAATTTTTGCAGTTGCGCCTATGTTTCCTTTTCCATTTTTTTCATCCAATGTTTGCGCAAATCCAGTGGCTTTGTCTCTAAAGAATTTCCAGTGCTCGATGCAAGAATGAGAAATCTAAATCCTTGCTCGCTCTCTCTGGACCAGCAGCAGCTGTTGTCCTTTGTATCGATGTATCGTTTGTATTGTAGATTTATGCAATTTGAAAGAAAAGTCAGAAGAAACAATCCCGAAGATGCTAACTGGTATTTCTCTCTATGGACTTGGCTTACATAAGAATTCGAAAAGAACACACAATAGAAGGAGCTATCTGCTTAGTAGCCATTGACCAAAAATTCCTCTAACTTCTTTGTATTGCATAATACTTCCCAATCGCCCTAGACAAAAGAGCAATCTTGGCTTAAAATATGAAAAACTTTCGAACATTGCTTAAAATGCTTCTACAATGACGTTAAAAATAAAATATTCCAATGCTTTTATCTTTAATCCTAATCCAAAGTATTTTTATAAAATAATCAAATTTGGTAGTTTCCCGACTTTAAATATTGAATCAATAAAGGGTGACTAAAATCTGTCATTCATTTACCAAATCCTTAAATCAGATATTGATTTTGCTAAACCTTGATCTCTGCATCTATTATACTATGTTAATATGTGTATATGGATATGATATGTGTATAATTAAATATGTATTTTCGATCCTTCTTACTCTAAAACCAAACGGATTCCAATCTTTTATTAATGATTATCCTGCGATCGGTTCGTTTTAAAATATTTATCGGTCTTTAACGGTTCAGAAAAATGCAATTTTTATCAGATCGATAAAATTTTAGCCTCATCAGTCGCAGAAAATTAAGTATATACCAAATGATCAGTAGAAAAGGAATATAGCCAAACGATCCAATGGAAAATCAGATAATTTTCTTCTTCCCCGTTCTCAACCGTTTAAACCGATATATCGAAACAAAGAATGTTTGTCATAGATTTCAAGAGATCGCTTCCCTCTCTTAGAGAAAAATGGCAATGGAATAGGACGAGGTTCGAGAATTTTCCATTCGTCTACCTGTCACAAATACTTTTACATATATATCCCGATTTAGTCTCTAGAAAAAAACACTTGGAATATCTGGTTATTTTAGTTGTTCCTTGATAAACCCGCAGCAGAAACTTGCAGTAGTCATATTTAAATATTATCCACATATTTCGATGCAGAATAAGAAAAACCGAATGTTTGTTAATCCATAAAAATATTTGGGTAACTTGCAGAGAAGGAACCCCGAAGCTACCACATACAAATAAACATCACGGATAGATTGAGGGATTTATTTTCGCTGGAATTTTTAGAGATCACGCAACCGAAAGATTGTTTGTTTTCCAATATATGATCGTGTCGTATATTATTTTCCCACTAAAAGCCTAAACTGATGTTGGTTCCTAAAAATATTTATTTAGATGTGATCCAGTGAGATTTCGCAGTTTGGTGTGAAAACCGCCGGCAATGCGTCGGAAGTGAGTGCAAGGTAAAATGCTGGCAAGGACACCGGTCCCAAAAAGGATCAGGGACGCGTGTGTTTCGTTTCGTGAATGTTTTCACGAGAGACAGAGTGAAGGTCGCAAACGGTTGCTGCCAAAAAGGATTACATACATAAACTAGTCGCACTACAGAGCGACACTTTAATTGCAAAGCCATCATCCCATCCCTCTGATCAGGTAGTCACTCAACTCTGTCTGACTGTTAATTCGTTGGGACAGTTTGACGACGTCTCTGACTATGTTGTAATTACCCTTCCCCGTTTGCCATCTCGACAAGGCGTCACACCCAAAGTGTCTCAAGGAAGGCTGTGAAATTGAAGTGCCTTTAGATAGATGGGAGGACGCCCCACCAAAAAAAGTGGGATGAAAATGTGCGCGTGACCAAATGTCTCTGGTAGAAACCACATGAAGTTGGCCAAAAAGATCACTAAGCCTAAACCAGAAGAAGAGTAAAGCCTCTAGGCGTAACCTCAGGCAGCCAATGCCGCCCCCTATATACAGCAGCCACACCCACCATGCCTTTTGTTTTTTCCCTTCTCGAACTGGGGCACATATCCTTCCTTTTCGCTGCTTGGGCCTGACTACCTGAATTCCCTTTGTCGTCCTGCTACCTGCTGGCTATAAAAGTCCCTCCTGATCCTAGCCACGCATCAGTCTACTTCAAGTATTCGTGTTCAACACATCTCGCACAGGAGAGAGACACAGAGAGTCAGAGCAAGCTAAAAATTAGGAAAATGTTTGAGAATTTCATCTTCAGCAACGAGAATATATCCGCCGAGACCATGGACTTTGATTTGATCACTTGGTCGGTGCCTAGCACGCCAACAAATATTAATTTTATGGATCAGGGCTACGAGCAGCTTCAGGTAAATGAAGTAAAGATCGGGAGAGATCTTTGGGAATTTCCCAACCTCATGACCTTCCGCTACATTGTATGTTGAATTGTGGACTGGGGAATTTCCGTAGACATTTTGGTTTTGAAAATTACGTCCACTCGAAAATGTTCATTTTAATTGAGAATGTTTGACAGGTAAAAATAATAATGTGTACATTTTTATTATATTTATTTATTCAGCTGGATGCCTTCGCCTGCAGCGAGACCAAAGATCAGTGCGAACGGACCAAGAGGACTCTGGATGAGAAGATTGTTTTATTGCAACAGACGCAGCATAGCTGCAAGGAATTGCGCGAGGAGTTGCACAACAAGGAGGTGGAATGGACGCTACAAAGCCAGGAACGAGATCTTTTACAGCGCAACCAGCTAAAGCAATGTAAGTAGAACAGTTAGAGATTACTCTGGAGAGAGACTCATTCCCATCTCATCCTTCTTTAGCCGAAGAGAAACTTGCGGATGTGCGAATGATTGCCCAGCAACGTGTTGAGGAACTGAAGGCCCAAATGGCGGCCAAAGAGGCGGAAACTAAACAAGCGCAAGAGGCTTATCATCTGGAGGTTACACACAAGCTAAATCTGAAGCAGGAGCAGTTGACAGCTGCCGAGGAGAAGATTGCGACGCTACAGCAACGCATCAAGAGTCTCGAGACTCGGGAGCAGGAGTTGCTCGAGGAGCAGAGTAGGAAGGAGAAGAGTCATGCCAATTTGTGGGCAGCCAGTGCCCAGCGTGAGGAGGAGCTGCAGCAGCGGGTGAAGTCTTTGACCAAGGAGCTGAGCTCTCTGAGTGCCAGCAAGGAGAGCAACGAGCGGGATTTGCGCGATCGGTTGGCCCTGTCGGAGGATGAGATTTCCGTGCTACGGTACACATCACAGAGACGCAGTCCGAGCACCAGTCTGCCCGACACCAATGCGGAGATGAGACGCCTCACCAGCGAGGCCGATAGCCTGCGTTGTGTCCTCGAGCTGAAGCAGGTCGAGATCTCGACGCTAACCAAAGCCAATGAGGATCTCAGGCGAGAGAATGATGAGCGCATGAGGCTGAGCAGTCGCCTGGCCTCCCTAGAAGCCCAGAATGAGATGCTGCGCACCGAACTGGACACCAAGACCGAGAGGGAGAAGTAAGTAAACTCACCACAAGACCCATTCACAAGTTCGCATCCTTTACAAAGAGTTTTCCCTTCTAGATCTTTGCAATTGAAAATGGATGAGATGCGCAAAGCCTACGATCATGAGAACCTCAAACGTTCCCGCCTCACCTGTGACAAGGAGGTGCTCGAGTATCATCTGAAGCAGCGCTCGGAGCGCCTGCAGCAGGTCGAGGCCAAGTTGCACGAGGTCTCACAGGATTTGAGCTCCCAGAGCCGCTGCTCGCTGGGACGTAGCACTTTGGAGGATGGCGAGCTTATCGCTTCGGCACCTTCTTCGCCTGTGATCAAGGGTGTGATTGAGAGGAACGAGTCGGTCAGCTGGATTCTGGACATGGATGACGATGTGTCCAAAGTGTCGGCCTCGAAAATAGTTCGTCGGGCTGGCTCGTTCCGCAACACCAGCGAACGTAGCTCCACGCGACGACAACTCTCGCTGAGCGCCACAACAAATGGTAGCCCACACACAACACACAACGGAGGAGCGGGAGTGGGAGGATCGGCTGGACCCAATCCACTATCGCAAAGCATGTCGGCGGCCGCAATGCTGCGCAGCAATCATTCCCTTTCGAACGACACTGATGGCGGCCAACCATTATCTCGCACCAGATCCCACTCGGTATGCCTCAGGGATTCTGTTTCGGACGCAGCCCCCGTTAACGGTCGTCGTCTGCGCCTGGAAGACGAAGAACTTCAAATCCCCGATTGGAATGTGGGTGTCATGTGCTCCAGCTCACCCCAACATCAGCAGCAGCAGCAATTCGATATGCGTTCGCGCTCCTCCACCATGAAATTAGCTTCCCGTGATGCAAAGCTTTCCAAAAAGTTCCAGGAGATTCAAGAGTCTGCTGGCGAGGCCATGGTCTCTGGTGCCAATTCAGAAGATGAAAGTTGCTCAGCCTCCTCGGAGGAAATGATGCGCAGCTCCTCGGCATCGAGCACGGCCTCAGGAGGAGGTGGAGCCGGCGGCGGCGGCTGTCTTAATGGTGGATCCAAGCAGCCGCTTTCTCGCATGTCCATTGAAGAAGCATTGCCCTGCACACCAATGGAGGTCAGCTGGTCGGAGGATGCCGCCGATTCGGCCGTCGACGTCGATAGCAATGCCGCAAGCGCCGCCTCCGTGCGGGCATGACAGCCGCCAGGCGATGCCCACACTAGCATAAGAGGTCGCGGCATGGGTGTTGGCTATGAGGAACGCGTGGTTATTGAGGAAATAGCGATAGCCGAGACAGCCGAAGAGGCCTATGAACTAACCGCCGACGCCTATGCCGAGCCGGATGATGAAGATGATGAGGACGACGGGGAGGATGGGGAGGAGGAGGACGTTTTAGAGTTGGAGTTGGAATTGGCGCTGCAAGAGGATTGCGATGATTTTGAAAATGATGACAGCTTTTAAAGCGTGTGCAGGTTTAAATTAATTGATGAATACACACAAACACACACACACACCCATACATACACCCACCCACACACACACACAGCATACAAACAAAAATAAAGTAATTATTACAAATGTTTGATTTCAAGAGCAGAGCGCGTTTCTGTATGTAAATAATATGCATTTAGCATCAATTCTACACAAAAAAAACATGAAAGATTATAACAGTTATCGTGTATAACAGTTATTTTGTAGCTCACACACACACACACACAAGCAAGCGGATCCGTCACAGAATAAACAGAAAGAGAAATGAGAAAGAGAAATTTTTTAAAAACAACAGAAAACCAGAGAACGCCAGGCTAAACCAAGTTTAGAGTCGAAATGAATATAAAATATACTAAATATATATATACATAAATAAAAAATATGTTTCAAACTATACATTTATAGTAATGGTTAGCATTTAGCTGAAACAGTATGAATATTTGCATCAAAAAGAAAAGAAAACAAAACAAAACAATGAATGAAAAAACGGCAAATTATATTACTTATACCAACCACAACCAACACATCGGATATATATATTATATATGTGTATGTAAAAATGTATTGATTAGCGATATTCAAAATATATTGTAAACTCTAACCGCAAAACTCACTGATGATATTCAGCCCCCTCCCTCCAAACCCCGCGCCCCGGCCCCTGACAAAACAAACAACTCACTTGATGTCCTTAAATCAAAGCCCGCTAATTTAGAGATGATTGTCAGATAACTTAAGCTTTAATTTTGTCTACTCGTATTTATTATTTAGTTTTTAGACGCCCCCCTAAAAGTGTTAAAATCTAAGAATTTATAATTATGATGATGATGATGATGATGTGTGTTTTCTTACACTTAGTTCTTAGTTTACCTTTATATGTATGCATATTTGTTAGTATTAGTCTATCTCTAAATTTAGTTTCAAATTATGTTACGTTTTTTTTTAAATTTCAAATTCATCGTATTTGGAGAAATTGTATCTAAAAGCATGCTAGTTGTGCTTAAGTAATCTGTTTAACATTCAGCATTGTCATTAACTTTTAAGCGATGTTATTATTACTTACTTACTTATGTATATCTCCTATTTTCATTCTGTTTTTTTCTATTGTTTTAACTATGTAATGTACATGTGAACAAATTCCCCAACAAAAAAGGCATCGTATAAGCGGGGTATAAAGCAAATGAAGCAGCGAAATATGATCCCTATCAAATATTTTTTGCTAAATAATTTCAAAACTTAAAATAAATTAGTAATTGTTTCAAAAACTACCAGTAAATATGGTTTTGTTAATGGTGGGAAATGCCACATAAAATTCATTATAAATGTGGGAAAATATTTTTGCATTAACCTAAATATATTTTCTATTCTTTAATTGTTATTTAGACCGTTTTTTTTTTCAATTCTTAAGGCCGGAGTATTGTTTTGGTAGTTCAAAAAATCGATAATTTCAATGAAATAATAATGCGAACGCATTCATTTTTGAATTTTACTTTAAACAGGCGCTAAATACTCCAAAATTTACAAAAATTGATTTGAAAAACATCTTACTTTAACTAAAAAAGTTACTTTTTTGATTTTAGATGATTCTACGCCGAATGCCAATGGATACAAAAAAGTCTTTTTGAAAAGTTCTCATCGCAAATCCTCTACATAAAAAGTTTTCTTTACTTTCTTATGTTAATTTTTTAAAAAATTTTGCAAAAAAAATAGAAAAATTAGTAAAAGTTCTTTTCTATAAAAGTTGCAATATCCAAATTTCCCAAAAAACAAATTCCAAAAATGGTGTTTTTTGGGCGTTCAAACCCTTACTCCTCCCTTTATAAAGTATTCACAAAAGTAATCGAATACAACTGCTAAAATTTTGGTACACTAAAAATATCAAGTGACCCTATAAATGTGGGTCTCACTGTACTAGAAAACACTATACAGAGACAGCATATAGTTTTCTAGAATGTTTTTTGAATGAAAATATTTTAGATATTTTATTTCTACTAATGTTTGAAGAAAGGAAATATATTTCAACTATCTTTCGACTATAGGATCCCATAAGATTAAGATATATAGTCCTTTATTTGTAATTGGTTATAAAAAAAAATCCTTATATAGAAATGATGCCATTATGAATAGAATGAGGATGTGTCTTTGGAATTGTTAATGGAGAACTTCATTATATAGAAGTATACTGTAGAGAATTCCGAATGTATGTACTTTCGTGTAGTTCTTAAAGATTTCCACATATAAAATGCTCCATATTTTTTCTAGAAAGTTAAAAAGAGTTTATTATAGAATTTACACCTTAAGATTAGTTGGCAGCCTGTTTTTTGGGTTTTGCTTTATTTTCAAACATTTGCAAAAGTTTGAACTTTTGGATTTTGCCCGACGTGGTCTTGGGGAATGCATCGATGGGCACCAGATGTCTGGGCACCTTGAAGTGGGCCAGTTTGCCCTTGGAATAGGCACGCAATGCCTCACTTGTGAAGCTCTTGGGATCGACATCATTGTGCAGGCGGACAAAGGCCACGATATCCTCGCCCAAACGCTCATCGGGCACACCGACAACCTGAAAGCGAAGAGGGAAACCCAAAATCAATCGATCAATCCGAAAGGCTATCGAATGGATGCTTACATGGGCCTCAACGACCTGCGGATGGGCATTCAGGAAGTCTTCAATCTCTCGTGGGAATATATTCTCACCGCCGCGGATGATCATCTCCTTGAGACGACCCACAATGCGACCATAGCCATCCTCCTGCAATACGAACTGATCGCCTGTGCGTAGCCACTTGTCCGTGCCGATTGTCTCATCGGTTTTCTCCCGATCGCCATGATAGCCCAGCATTGTGACGTATCCACGGACGCATAGCTCACCTGGCTGGCCGAAGGGCACACAATTGCCATCGGCGTCCACCACCTTGGCCTCCACATGATCCTGCAGATGTCCCACTGTATGCAGGACACTGTCCTCCGAGTCTCCTGGCAGAGTCTGAAATATCACTGCTGTGGTTTCGGTTAATCCGTAGACACTGCGCATTGACTGAACGCCCAGGACTTCCTTCACATCCAGGATGAGCTGCGGCGACACTATGGCTCCTCCGGTGATGGCCTTCTTGATCTTGCCCAGGGGCACTTGGAGTTCCCGCTGGGCGCTAACCAAATCCACATACATTGTGGGCGTGCCATGGATAACCGAGCATTTCTCCTTCACAATGGCGGCGAGTGAATCTTTGGGACTGAATCCAGCGGCGGGTAATACCAAAGTGGCTCCCTTCGACATGGCAGCCATAATTGTGATTATCACGCCAAAGGCATGGAACAGGGGCACTTGGACGCAAATCCTTTCGCCCTCCAGCTCGTTGCGATTGCCCACATGGATGCCATTGTTGACGAAACTATAATGGGAGAGAGTGGCAGCTTTCGGGTTTCCCGTAGTTCCCGACGTGAACTGAATATTACAGGGCAATTCTGGACTAATCAACCTCTGATATTTGGCAATCTCCTCTTGCTCTGTGCGGTTACTCAAGTCCAGGAGATCGTCAAATCGTAGGGCACCCTTCAATCGGTTCTCGCTATTTATGATCACCGAACGCAAGTGGGGAAATTTCTCACTCTTGATCTTTCCCGGCTCTGCATCGGCTATTTCGGGGCAAATGCCCCGCAGGATCTCATAATAGTTCTGCGTTTTAAAGGACTCTGGAGCCACAATGGCCTTGATGTCCACCTTGTTCAGGCAGTAGGCCAATTCGGGTCCCTGGAAGGCAGGATTTATGCCCACCGAAGTGAGACCAGCCCGAGCAGCACCCAACATGCCCAGATACCAGTGCACGTAGTTCGGCGACCAGAGACCCACTGCATCGCCTCGTTGTAGTCCCAGCTTACGGAATCCGGCCGCCAGACGATCCACTTCAGCCAACAGACTCTTGAATGTGTATCGCCTCTCCTCATGGCAGGAAACAATTGCCTCGATGCCGCCATATTTACTGGCCGACAACTCCAATTCCTGGCCTATATTACGATACACCAACGGCTCCTTGACATTATAATGCTTATAGCTAATGCGTGAGGACAGCGTCGTCGATAAACTGAGCAGATAAAGTAAAAAAAAATAAAAACATATTTTGAAAATCGAAGAATCAAAACAAATTAATATTTATATTAAGATTTACACAATTTAGCATAATGCCCAACATTATAATTGATCAATAAATTCAAAATAGAAGAAGTCAGATCGGAAATCTATATCAAGAGTTTACATTGTGTATAAACTATGTTTTCCACATGTAAAATATAATGCTAACTTTAATATTTTTCACAGTACATATTCTATCATAGTATTTTATAGTATAGTATAGTATTTCTTCAAAGTATTTTATCATATCAAGCGGATAGCATTTTAAACCTGGCTAAGACCTTTATATTTGGCGATCCGTCACTGTCCAAGCCACTAATAATTTGATTTTTAAGGAAACACCATTGGGGACAACCATTGAGGACCTCTTTTTTTAAGAAGTGGCAAGGACTTGATCTAAAGTTATCCTTTATAATGGCCATTATATTTTTGCCAAGAAAAAATGTAAAACATTTGGAAACATATTTACTCTAAGATAAATAACTCCCCCCCAATAATAAATTTTTAAATTGTTTTATTTGTTTTGATCTATTTTCCGGCTTCTAGTTGTAAGCTAAAATAAAGTAAGTAAGTCGCCGGGCCGACTTGGATATACCATGCATCAGGGGAAAAAAATTACCTTGAGTTTATAATCCCAAATTCATATATTCAATTTCTTTCCTATGCGCGATTTCTAACATATGCTATCTCGCTCACTCTTATGTGTGTGCACTTTAGCGCCCCGCCGGCCACATTTGCCCTTGCACCGCTAAGTGTGCCAAATTAAATTACGATACGATAAATATTGCGGGAGAAAATCACTTTTTATTAAATACCGGAGGCGGAACGGGGCGTGGCAAAAAAAATTTGGTAGAATAATAGATGTTCATAAGGCATATGAGTGAGCCAAATTAAATTACGATACGATAAATATTGCGGGAGAAAATCACTTTTTATTAAATTCCGGAGGCGGAAGGGGGCGTGGCAAAAAAAAATAAACTTGGTCTGCGCCAATACTACACAAGTCTACATTCTAAATTTGGTAACTCTAACATTTGTAGTTGCTGAGATCTCTGCACTCTTACGGACGGACAGACGGACGGACGGACAGACGGACATGGCTATATCAATTTCTCTTCTCATGCTGATCAAGAATATATATACTTTATAGGGTCGGAAAAGCTTCCTTCTGCCTGTTACATACATTTTGGCGACTTTAATATACCATTTCATCCTATGCATGCATGGTATAAAAACGTTTTGTTTTTCACTTTGAACAGGAGTTGCCACTTTGGTTAGGAATGTTTGTGTCTCCGCTTTCACCTAAATATGTGTATGGTTTGTGTGTTGGATAATATTAGATTTTTTTTAGCAAAAGCTTTGTGAATTAATTTTACAAACAAAACGTTTGTATGTGTGCAGATGAAACTTTTGTAAACATTAGCAAAACTAAGCATATTGTTATTGTTTTATTTATATCTTTTGCGTATTTCCTTGTTGCTGTTTTCTTCTAATTGCACCGCTCTAAACATATTTACTAAGCCCTTAAATCGGGGAGCACTTCTTATCGCGACCTGAAATTTGTCCGATATTATTACTGACACACACACGAATATTGTTTGAAGAGCGGAAAATTTTATTTTTGTCTATTAATTAGATGGGCAGTATTTGTTAACACGATTTGAGAGAATTTCCAAATTAATTTCTGTTAATCTATTTTGCACCTGGAGTTAATTTTAACACTTTACAAATTTGATTCGAGTGGGCGTGGCGCATAGTAAGACAATAGATTGAATTGTGAAATTCAAGAATTGGCGCAACTGTACCACGTCGCAGCTGGAATCATTAAGAACCTCCACATATATGTATATTGGATGTTACGCAACATGCTCTCCCTCTTAGCCTTATCAGATACACACTACTTAAGTGAAGATATCTGTAAGCTTATCACTCCAAATTCAAGGTCTGAGGATCAGGACTCCACTTGAAACCTACCTGCGCAGCCCGTTTATCCTTATGCCTTGCCTAAGCGCATATTTGGCAACCAATTCCAATTTCTTATTCAACATTTTCATTTGCATTTCTGTGTCAAGTTTAAACTAGTTTTTTTTTTATTTTTTTATTTTTTGATTAGTTATGGTTTCAGGTGCATTATACTATTTGCACTAGTATGAAATTGGTTTGAGAATTTTTTTGTATATATTCCAAGCAGCACGTCCGACGTTTCAGAAGTTCGAGAACGAACTGACTTAGATGCATCTAAGAGCGAGAGGTTTTGTTTGCTCCCACAATGGTCATGATCAAGCTTTCCCATTCGTTTTGTTGTCGTTCTCTCTATTATCATCCACATTCGGTTTGTTCGCCTATTCTAATGCCAGCACGTGTGGCTGGTGTTCTATGGTTTCCTCCGGACCGGCAGCTGTTTTAGCGGCATTTTATTTGTTTTTTATTTTTGCTGACACCCTGTTACAAATGCAATTTGAGGGGTATATTCGAATTTTCGAACCCTTTGTCAAATGGATACTGTATATACATTTTTTGTATATACATATATAGTAAGATGATTCCGATTTATCCCTGTTTCCAGTTTACTTAACCGTAAGCCCGACAAATATGATTTGCCCATTTCTGATAATTTGTTTGGCCATTAAATTTCTACGGGTAGATTTGTAGATAGATCCTTTATTTACATAATTTAACTTATAACAATATAAAAGTACAGGCCTTGTCCTGTTCTGCTTAGACGATTTACTAACATAGTGAAATAATTATCTATAGATCCACATTATTCCCCAATTTATTTGAAACCTGTCTAGCTGGTCTAGCTGGAATGTGATAAGAAGTGATAAGATAAGTTGACTGGAATTGTTATGAAAAATTTAGCTACTACATGGAAATAACTAACGCTAATTATGCAGCCCTTTCTCTGCTTATTTCATTATGAATTGTTAGAAAACTTCTCAAATTCTTGGTTTTCAATTACACCCTTTCAAGTACAGGGTATCACTTAATCGTTGCCTCCACTTAACCTTCTAACTAGTTATTTTTTCGTTTATTTTTGTTTGATGCTTTATGTCATGGCGTGATTATTCAGTGTTCGGTTTTTATGTTTGGGCAAAAGCTTTTTTCACATCGTCTGAGTTGGGGTGATTCCTAATCATTCAACAATAAAATTCGCAAAATACAGCTTTTAATTTGAATTTAGAATTTTTTGCAATTCATGCAATTGATAAAGGTGATTAAGACCTCGGTGGGTGGCTTTCCAGATTTGTAGCAGATTAAATTGATTTAATATTATTGGTTTATTTTTATACTAAACGAAATTCCCATAGACCAATTTGAATGATCTTGGTCTTCTTCATGCACGCCTTTTTCTCTTTTTAAAAATTTCAAGATGTTTCATTAAAAAAGCGGCTGACAAATGTCAAAGAGTTGTTCTGAAAAAATTCTCAAAAAACCCTAAAGTCCGACTTAAATGATTGCAGTCTGAATGTAGTCAAAGTACGAAAAGGTGGTAATATAGGTATGAGAAATTCTTCATAATGTTTCCAAAAATAGTGTTAGTCTATAAACATGGTTAGATTAAGTTTTTTATTCTGACCTTAATGGCTTGAGAATCATAAAAGATTATTACTTATTATTGCCTTCTTTCGAATGGGTAACATATGTATATGTATGTACATACCAACCAATCTGCTTAAAAATATTTAAAAATTTATTTATTGCGCGTTTTGAAAGCAACCGATAAATGCTCATTAAAAAAAGAGTGTTCGGCGATAATTTAAAACCATAATATTATTATTGAAATCGGCTGTCGGGAATTTTGTATATTCTTTTTTTATTGCTAAGTTATTTTCTAACATAATGTGTTGAAAGAATTAAAAAAAAAATGATTTGTATATTGTTTGACAAAGAACAGGCTATACAAGTAGGTTCAAATATCATAAACCAATTGATAATCTTCATTTAAATTGTTTTAAATAAAACCAAACATTTGCATTTATAATGGGGTTGTCTAATTTAATGAGCAAAAGTCTGTCTAATTGAATTTAAAGATCGTAGCTTTACGTTATCCATTTAAGCTGTTTAAAAATGTGACAAAATAGAAAGTCTTAAAAAAAAATATTTTTGTTGGACCTAGCGCAATTTTATTTGTTAAGCTTAATTATCAGCAAACTTAAAAAAGCGCTTTGAGAGTCAGTGTACTTCTTATGTGATTGTATTTTTTAACCTTGTGTTCTTATCAGTCAGACGAACAAGAATGTTATTTTTATACCCTATTAAGAAGAGAGTATTCAGTTTTAGTTGAGGCCTGCCAAGTTTAGGTAAGATTTGTGTAGAGGAAACTCAATTAATGAGAAATTGGTCGTTAACCAAAGATTCCATCGAAGTTATATTTGTTATGCTATTGTTATCTATCCAGGAGCGAATCCAGACTGATATTTTGGGGGAGACTGAAAAAATTAATCTTGTATTTGTGATAATGTGTTAAGAAAAATAATTTTATTTTTTTTATTTACAATGTTTGCCCATTTAAGAAAACCGTCGAAATTTTGTCTGCATCCAAAACATAAAGTAAAGTTGCCTGCTTTTTTTGGACGAACTCTCCCCCTTCTCCCACCCCCTGAATCTGTCACGGATTTTTGGCTTTAATCCAAACCTTTTGAATTTATTTGACTGTGATATAAGAAGAAGGCTTTGGCCAACGATCTGAAACACTCAAATACTGAGAACTTCATTAGATAAGATCATTAATTTTTGAACAATTAGCCATGACGTTGCTTAAGTGATTCGTTCTTTAAGGTCGTTTTAATTTTAAATTTTATATATAATTTATTAATTGTCTATTTACGCGACTTGTCGCTTTATGGGTTCTCTTGAAAAATTATATGGAGATATTTTTGTCAATAAGGGTATAGAAACGTCGGCAAGATTTCTTACTATGCTTGATTTGATAAAAAACCCTGAAGGTCTGACCAATTTAATCGAGTTTCTTCCATCGCGAATTGCCAAACTCAACCACATTCGGATCGCGCTTCTCCTCACCGGATTCGATGGAGAACATTTTCTGCCTCTCCGTCCAGGCGTCCAGCTCATGGATGTCATAGGAAATGGACGGATGACGCAGCGCTTTGATGGCCATAAAGTCCAATTCGGTTGCGTTGCCCCTTTCGAAGCAAAAGTCGGGAATGACACTGCACTTGCAGCTGGGCGGCAGCAGGGACACTTCGTACAAGACGTTTATGCAAAGATCTAGATTTTGCAGATACATTTTCTTGGTCTGGCATTCGTTGGCCATATCGGGATGCGAGTGGAGGGAACTAAAGGGCACGCCCATCGAAAAAGCACGGGGCATGCAATATTTACGCAGTTCATTCAACATGGGGAGAGTGACACTAATAGTGTCCGGCACGACGGCCTTGCAGTGGAACACACGTGAGAAGGCGTTCTTCAGGGACACTGTGAAGGGATTCCCACGGGTTTCGTTGAGCGGCGCCAGCTTATCGATCACACGCAGTTCGGCGTTGTGAACACACTTCAATTGGCGGTAGGCCTCATCCAAATGGGACTGGATCAAGTAGCTCACATACTGGACACTCTGCTGGCAGACTAGTTTGACGGAGAACCGCGTCATGCAGTGATCGGGAGAGCGTAGGGTGCGCAGGCTGTCGGAATGATAGGTTTTCACCTGATGCACCGAGATGCTGGGCATGCACCAGCGATGCTTGAGGAACTCTGGTCGCGACTCCTCATGCGGCAATCGTTGAATACCCTGCGAATCCTTGAGCTCCATGGGTCCGGCCTCCATGTTGCTCAAGATATTCCAATCGTTCTGGGTGAGAGGTGTCACATGCCTGGCGAAATCAGTGACCAGGACTCCCCGCTTGGGATCCGTTAGTGTGCTCATGAGTTGGCACATCTCAAACATGGGATCGGAGGAGCGTTCCCCGGCATCCTTGGCATACACATTCAACTCAAAGTACACGTAGCCACTGTGACTGCTCACGATCATGGGCGTTCGATCGGTTATCCAGTGGTTTGTGCAGTAGATAATCAAGTCCACCGACTGAAAGAACTTCTTGCGTTCCGCCAACAACTGCCGCAAGCCGCGACTGTTCTGATAGTGATTCACTTCGATCACGAATCGCACATTCACTGGCAGATCCTTGGTGGCGTTTAGCCAGCCATCGATGGCTTGGATCCACGCCAACACGGGACCCTTCGAGGAGGCTAGGCCATGGCCATAGAGCACTCCACTCTCCTCCGTTAGCTTGAACGGATCGTGTCTCCATTTGCCTGGCTCATCAATGGGCAGCACATCGACATAGCCATAGATCAAGACCACATTCTTGATCGGAGTCGAGAAGTAATTGGCCAGGAGAACATATTGATTGGGAAAATTCTCTTCATCCTCCTGGTCCTCCTTCGGCTTGATCTCAATCACTTCCACGCGAAAGTGGAGCTCCTTCAGATACTGCGCCAACCGATCTATGATCTGTTTATTCTGATTATTATACTGAGGATCCCTGGATATCGATTTGATTTTCAGCATATTGTCCAGCTCCTTCAAGAACTCATCGCTTCGATGGTGGATGTTGTCTTGAACCTCCTCGAGATCGACCTCAACGAATGGTCGGCGATCGTCCAGTGGCAGGTCGGAGATGCACATGGGACGCTTGCATCGACAATTCTTGCGATCATCGTGATCGGACACAAAGATGCCGCAATTCTTGCGGTCGCCCCAACAAATCATTTTGGAATTTTGAAAAATTTCAACTTTTATCTCTGACAATCGAAACGAAAGGAAAGAAAACGCCTGTTAAAATGTATCCCCCGAATTGTTATCGCTGCTTGGTTCCTTCTTCTTGCGCCTAAATGGCATGCAGAGGAACTTTTTGAGAGGACTTTCGGGTTCTTCGGGTGCAACACGATCACGACCTACGACCTTTGGTACCTTCAGTTGGGTAGTTCTTCGGCTTAGTTGGAGAACGGGCGCCGCTTGACGGGAGGCCTCCAGGATTTCGGCAATCCCACGACGATTGCAATACTCGTAGATGACATCGCACTTGCATTTGCCCGAAAGCATCGACAATTCGTGGAGCAGAGCGGCACAGGTTTTGGCATAATTAATGAAGCACTGGGCCGCAATGGACTCGTTTATGGTCTCAGCACTATCCACGCGTTGGGTGTAGGGTAAGAGTATCGTGGGTTTGCCCAGAAACTTTCGCATCAGACTGGCTATGGGCATGCAGGTGACAATGCTCGATGTTAGCGCCGGCTGGAACTGATACACACTCTCGATGGCCGCGATTGTGGCCTTGGTGTATTGGTTCTCAAAGCTCCAACTGAACGGATCGCAAGAGTCAAGCAGATCAAGTCGAAGATGTGTGCCCATTTTGTGCTCCGCATGCCTGGCAAGCAGATACTCATCCACGAAGGCCTGCACCTGCGGGACACTCTGATCGGGCACGAGTTTAATCGTGAACTTGCCCATTACCTTCATGGGCATCATGGTGGAGGAGCCTGGGCGACTGAAGCAGTTCTCAATGCCATGCATTGTGATATTCGAATGGCACCAGCGATGCTCCAGCTGCTCGACCTTGGTCAGTTCATAGCGGAGACGCCGTATGCCCAGTTTGTCCTTGTAGCCGTACTCGCTGAAACTCGCCGCCTCCAAGAGCTCCCATTCGTGGCGCCCAATGGGCTTAACCATTTGAGTTATTTGCGGTATGCGCAACTCCTGACGATTGTCCACCAAACTGTTCATCAACTGGCACACATCGGTCATGGGCTCAAAGACCAAGCCCCCGGCCAGTCCGCCCTCCAGATTCTTGTCCGCTCCACGCACCACAGCCCCGAAGGAAGCCCAACCAGCCAGGCTACAACTCAGGACAGGACCCTCATCATTGAGCCACGAGTTGTTGCCAAACACGACGGCATCCACATCGAGAAAGAACTCCCTTTTCTGGTCCATGTAATGCTGCAGGCCAGTGCTCCCCATCTCATGGAGAATCTCGACTATGAACTTGACATTGATGGGCAAATCCTCGTAGGCGGCAAGCCAACACTCGACGGCATTTAGCCAGCACACGGTCATGCCCTTGCCGGTGGAGACGCCACGACCATAGAGATACCCATCGCTGGCACTCAACTCGAAGGGATCATTGAGCCAACCGTCCTTCTGCTCCGCCTTATGCACATCCAAGTAGCCATAGATCAGTAGCGTGTTCTTCGTGGGCGAGGAGAAGTACTCAGCGAAAAGGACCTTCGCCAAGGGAGCCGAGCCGCACACCGAACGATTCACATGGATCTCATACACATTCACCGTGAATTTCATTTTCTCCAGACGATCGCGCACCATATCCAGGGCATGCAAACTCTCGGTTATGTACTCCACATCCGCGGAAATCGTTTTCAAAGCCACAAAGTCCTCCAGTTCTTCGAAGATTTTGTCAGTCGTGTCATCGATGCGGACCAGCACCTGCCACAATCTTTTCTGCATCTGTGGACTGTTGCGTTCCGAAGGCCTGCGAAGATGCATCCTACAGTTGGCACAACGGCAATCCGACGGCGGCTCCAAAGAGGTCATATTGTCGCTTTGTCGGCTCCATTTGGATCGGCGGGACGCTCGAGACGAATATTTTCTTGAAGCTAAACTCATTTTGGATTCTCCCTTTTTCCCCCAATTTTCTTGACTGTAAATTTATTTAAAAACTAATTTCGTACATTTATCTCATTGAAAACCAGACGGAATTTAATTTCTGAAATTTTCTAATAATTAGTTCTTAATTTAAATTAAGCTGCAGAGATGTTTTTCAGTGTCAAAGCTGTGGGAAATTTTAAACTCGGATTAATGTAAATATCATAGAGATCGTTCGTATTTGCGTTATTTGATATAACATTCCGATTAGTCACGAAGATTTGGATGAATAAACTCATAATTATAGAATTTGTTGGACAACAACGGGTTTGATCTAAATTAGTGCAAAGCATGCGTTGGCATGCAACTAAAATGTCTACTCTATAATGACATTAAACTTTTTTGCTGGAATGTGCTCCAATTAAAATAATCAACACTTGAAATAGCAAAAAAAATTACAATTTGGAATCAGAAATTTATACTTGTTTCAATTTTTTTATTTTTTTTATTTCGAAATAATGTAATGGAACGAAATAGCTAAGTCTATCGAAAGATATCTAGATATACGTACTACGTAGTATGGACGGCCAAAATCGGTAAATGGCCCATGGTGTAATGTGCAAGGAATTCAGCTCAACAATTTACTGTAATCTTTGTTCTCTCTTTTCTATACTCTTCCGATCTCTTAAGTTTGCTGTCACGTACGCACAAAGAGAACGAGAGGCTTAAGCGCTCATGCAACGGTAAATTGATTTGCGTTCCTTTTTTTGTTCGGTCGCCGAGAACGCATCGCATTTTGCAAATCGCTCCCCTATAATTAAGACCAAATAATTCTTTAAATTAACTAACTAAATTTAAAATACTTTCCGCTGTAATTTCCGTATCTAAAGAATAATATATGAGAATCTGCCGTTTAATTAAATAAAAGTTAATTGTGCATCGGATTTTATAATACGAGGTAAATACCAAATAGTATTTTATATACAAATAAACCCCGACACAGACTAAACATAAAGATTTCATCTGGAAAAGGGTCTAAAATAGTTTCCAACAGTTTCTCTTTTAATTTACACAGATGAAAAAATAAGCAGTAAAATGGAAAAAGTTACTACTTTCTTTGGTTAGCTAATTTAAAATAGTTTATTGGGGTGAATTATAGAACTTAAAAGAATATCAATCATTGAAAGTTATGCTCATTTTGGGCTGAATATGTTTGTGAGCTACTGTATTTAACTAATTAGTGAGATGTCTGTTTAATTTGCTCAGCTTTTGCATATACTTATATATTCACTTGGCTAATCATCGAACGCTAATGCGAAATATATTATCAATGAGAAATAAAATGGAAAGGGTATAGAAGAGAATATCAGTTATTGAAAGTGATTCCCTTTTTTGGCGCCAAAAACTACGTGAAAATCTGTTAGTTAGCTAGAGGGGATGGAGTGAGCGGGGTGAGGTGAAGGGATTCAACAATTGTAAACAAACGCTTGCGCCGAAGTTTTGGCGTCCTTTATTCGGAAAGTTTCTTTCGTCAGGTTGCCAAGGTATTTAGTTGCTGACTTTTCTCTCGCAGAATGGCAGAATGAAGTTTTCAGCTGGCAAATCAGAAACTCGCAGACGCTCGTGGCAGACGGTTGTATCGAATCGCGAGCTCTCCCCCTATCAAGAGAAGATTAACTAAGAGAGGGAAGAAAATAGAAAGTAAAGTAAATAGGGAAATTCTTGCCGTTAACGCACACGCAACCAAAAACCATAAAGGAGGGCCAAACATATAAATTTTTGTGTAGTAAAAGTGAAGAAAGCGAAAGAATCAAAGTGGAATTATAATGGTAAAGCGGATGTGAATGTGGAAAACCTCCCAAAAAAAAATAAAAAAAAAGAAGGAGAATAACGAAGAAGAAAAAGAAGAAGAACAGCCAGTTTTTGATAGTGTTTGTGTGTTTTGTTGTTATATTGTGTTGCCAATGAAAATGCAAATTGTTGGTAACAAATATTGGTAAAATGCGGAGGCCAAAAGAATGTGCGAAATAAGCGAACAACCCGAAAGTATGCAACAAAATTTGATCGAGTCACGTGCGAAATCAATAATAATCCAACAAGGATTCAACAAAATGCAAAGATAAACAAAGAAATATAATAAAAAAAACAAAATAAAAACTGGAGTACTAGAAAACGAAAACACTTGCCGTGTATATTGCGAAATTTGATTTAAATTCCCCACAACCCCCCGAGGTGCTTCCAAGTTGTTGTGTAATGGACTGACTTGCAATCGCAGTCCAGAAGAACCAGCGGCAAAATGTCTCAACCGCGCGGCGGACGCGGTGCGGGTCGCGGCGGTGGAGCCGGAGGAGCTGGCGTTGGACGGAAGACGCCATCCTCATTGACCGGGCCACCCGATGATTCCGCAACGCCCAGCGAACGTGCCACACCGGCCAGCAAGGCGGATTCGGATCCCAAGGATGATAGTTCGAGCAATGGCGATAAAAAGGATACGGACTCATTCCCGGCCCCGAAGCCGCCAAGTGCCGGCGCCTCCATACGGGACACGGCGAACAAGGTGCTCGGCCTCGCCACGAAAAGCGAGTGGACACCCATCGAAGCGGAACTCAAGAAACTGGAGAAGTATGTGGCCAATGTGGGTGAGGATGGCAATCACATTCCCCTGGCTGGGATACACGATATGGTGAGTACATGGATGACTACCTTTTTTTTTGGGACTTGTATTTGGTTTGTAAAATCAATTTTGAGCCAACATAAACCCAAGGTACAGGTACAAGGCGAAGGCAATAGTTGGTCCACAGTGGGTGCAAAGCTTTCGAAAACAGAAAACCTTTTAGAAATAAAGAAATATATCAAAAATAGCAACAAGAAAAATGTACAAAGTTAGAAAAATAAATTTGTAAAAATTGCATTAGTTTCGACGTTAAGTTTAAGAAAATACTAGCCATTACTTCTCAATATTAAATATATTATGCGGATAATATTTGTGAGAAATTCTCCAACTGAGTTTCTAAACCAAATGTTCATTTAAATAGAGGTCTTGAATATTTTGGATTGAATATTGAATATATATTTCCTATATAATTTCCTGCATTTCCTAATCATTTCTGCACCACTGTATGTCGCCCTTATCAACGTCGCTTGGCGGCGGCATTTTCATATTTGGTTGTTTACCAACCAAAATAACGGAACAGTAGCCAAATGTTAGTTAGTTATTTGATAGCGCGTCCCAAATGTTTCGCTGCCAAGGCAATGAGGCGCCCAAGTCCTGCCACAAGTTGCTAGCCCAACCACCATCCATCAGGCCCCCCCTTCCGCAGCGATAAACTCATAAAAAACATCGAAATTGAAGCGCTTCGATTTCAATTTACCATAAAAAAATATCAAAACGAAAAAAGTCATTCACATAAAATTAGCGTTGCATAGACACAAATGGCAATAAAAATGCAAGAAGAGGAAAATCGGAGACAAGGGAAAATCGAAAGAAAAAAACACGATAAACCAAAAGAAAGAAGAAAAGGGTTTTCTCTCCTTTCTCCTTTCGCTTCCTGCAGAAGTTTTTCGAGTGTTGGCTAGACTAGATATTTGCATAAATATGTTAGAAGCTATTTTTGCTTCGGGTTTATTTTCAGAGTATTATTTTCCAGGGTCCTCCATGTTTATGTATTGTGTACTTGATTCGGTTATAATTATGAAAATTGCCTGAAAGTCGAACAAACCCAAACGATTATGGGGTGAAAATGTTAAGTCCACAGCGCTTATCAGGCAAAAAAGAGAAAAATGCGGAACGACCATGGCCAAAATGCAGAATAATGATGATTACTAGAAGGATAATTGGGTTAAGAGTTCCTTCAGTAGAAACACTTCTTCATTTGGATTGAATATTTTTTTGCCAAATCAAATTTGAACTTATCGTTAAATTCTTACTAAAAATAATTAATTAATTAATAAGTAATTTTTAGTTGAATGAATCTACACATTTTTTATTATAGTTCATCTTCCGTATATACAAGTAATAATACGCAACAGAAACCTATTAAGAAAAGGAAAACACCTGACTGAAACCTAGGAGTTTTATATGGGAGTCCTTGTTCGAAATTTGACCCATACATTATTCTAAATAACTTTAAAATAAATCAACTATGTAAGAAGTTACTTATATTGTCATATGTTCAAAGAGTTAGACGAAGGATTTTTTTATATTTGTTTGATTTTTTATTATTTTTATTGAAAAATTAACGTGGAATTGAATTGATAACGTGGAATTACAAAAATCGATTGATTTTTAAAAGATCTTAATCTATAGCAGCTAAGGACTTAAATTTATAGTGTTTATGTTTTGGTAACAGTTTCTTTTGTTTGTTTTAGATAAGAAATTACATATCTATGCTAAATTATATTAGTTTAGTGTTATTATTTGCATTTTTATGCTATTTTATTTCAAAATCTACAGCTTTATTTGTGGAGTTTGATAAAAAAGATCACAAACTATAGCAGCTAAGGCCCTTAAGCTAACCGTGTTTTTGTTTTGTTTACATTTTTTTTTTTTTTGCTTAAGTACATCTCTGGGTAAATTATATTTTATATAATTTATATATCAAATTACATCTTTTTTTTTTGGTTAAATGTTCGAGCTTGATAGGATTTTACACATTAACTAAGATAAGGACTAACAAAAACTTAAACAAAGCATTTCAATTAACATTTAATTTAGCCATTTATTGTTTCTATTGTGGTGTCTTGGCGTCTTCGCAAATAAATTCGGTGCTAGTTCTAGTTAGAACTCAATTGATATGTAAATTTCTTTTTATTTTTCGCAGAATACCGGCATGACTCCTTTGATGTTTGCCACGAAGGAGAACAGAACCGCCATAATGGATCGCATGATTGAACTGGGCGCTGATGTGGGTGCTAGAAATAATGTGAGTACTACAACAAAACTAGTGTGTGTACGAGGTTTTAAAGAAACATTCAAGAGGCCGCGTTGAAAGGGGAGAGGAGGGCAAAGAAACACCGCTAAAATTGTGTCAAATCAATAAAAACCGCATAATTAAATCTCATACGGGGGCGTCAATAGGATTCAGGCATTTGCCGCACGCGCACCTTGAACGCCGGTCCGGGTCCGGGGGGAAAAACGCTGGGTCAACCGAACTGAGATTGGCCAATGGTCGTCGAATTGAGTTAACAACACGCAAACATATCAGCAGGGGAATTTCGTCAACATATTAATCAGGGATTTGTCCAAGTTGTGTCCCTTCAGACATTTGTCACTTGCAGCTATTTTTGGATCCACTGAGAATCCAACGAATCATCTGACTTAATGGCGGAATCAAAAGTTTTCTCTCTGGCCCTTTACCATCAGATTTGGCCTTTGCCTTTACCTTCGCATGCCGCAATTACTACCAAATGAAGTCGTGTGTGTGTGTTGTGTGTGTATTGCCTATACGACCTGGCCAACAGTAGGTGAAGTAGTTTTTCCTTTGCGATAAAAATCCTTGACCTAATTACAAAATAATTGTTGCCAAAAAAACCCACCCAGACGAATGGCAATGGCGAATGAAATTACCAAAACAAACACAGAAAAGTCAAAGAAAATCAAAATTAGATGTATGCAGGAAATGTTAAAGGTAATTCTTGAAGCGAACAAAGAGTTGGTCAAAGTAATTCGTATTTTTTGCTTTATTGTTTGCCTTATACTTATACTCTATTAGAGATTTTCATTAGATTTTCAAACACTTCACTCATAGGATGAGACTATACAGTGACTTTTTTGTTCGTCCTTTAATTCTGATTTACTTCATTTCCACCTAATTTTATGACACAATTTTCCTTGCGATGTGTTGGTCATTCTAAGGAGATGATGGACTTAAAAAGCCTAAAATGTCGAAAATGGAAACCCTAGAAGACGTTGTATATTTGGTAAAGGAAAAAAAAGTATATTCAGAAGAAACTTCCAATTTATCTACAAAATATTTCCCTTTGAAGCAAGTTAAAATCGTGATTTTTGCTCCTTGATATGAATCTTCCCACTGTGCATCGTATTACGACACTAATTGATTCTAAAGTACTAATTTCTTTGAACGCCAAAAGAAAGTATATTAAATTCCCCGTCGAATGACTTAAGATTGGTTAAAATCGGATGAAAATTAAATAACATTAAGGGTCCCAGTAGAGTGAAAACCAAACTTTCTAAGAGCTTCACTCGGTCCTAGGGTATACCCAAACCCGCCATCAGCTCACATTATTAATGTTTGTTTTCTTTTTTCTCATTTTAAATTTTAAATTGTTTTAATAAACTATAATGATTATGTTATCAATCATCATCAGTCATTATTAGTCTGGGTAAGCATTCTAATGCCTCTTAAGTGGTAAACAAACTCGTCTGCGGGGATATCAAATGAAACAGAAAACCAGTTAATATCTTTTTAATTACTTCTTTTTGAGTTTTTGCATATTAATGAAGATTTACGTCAATGAGAAAACAAGTTCCAAAACGAAATAGGCTTCAATAAGTTTAATTAGAATGCGCAATTTATATTTAAATATTATTTAAAATAATTGGGATTCCTTTTCTGTGGGAACTATAGAAAATAACAGTTTTTTTGACACCAATTATAGTTTTAAAGAATTCTAGAATTACAGATAGACATTTTGCAAGCATATTATTAAGACACATTGCAATGTGCAATTTAGTATTTTTAAGAAATACTTTTAAATTTTGACTTGTTTGAATACTTCCATATCCCATAAATAATTTCAATAGACTGTTGACGCTTTCCCTGCACTCTGTGAAATATAGAAAAGACTTTGTATATGCCGAACTTTAACGGTACTCAAACCTGAGAAATATTCACGACTTTCAAAGCTAAACAAAATATGGCAAATAAAAGTGAATGCTTTATGTTGCAGATATAGTTATATATCATGATGTTTATGGAGTGCTTTGCGGTTTGGGTTTAGAGTTGTTATTGCCTCATTTTTTTAGGAATACATTAGTTGGCTCCGAAACTTTGTTTGAGTAATGAATGAGGCAATACACCATATATAATTATGCAAAGTTTTGTGTCATGGAGTTATATCTTTCATTTTAATTCTTTTAAGAGCTGCTAATTAGCCTCACCTTCAGAAGATGTAATCACATGATGATCTTTGTGTAATTACCATGAAACCTTAATGAATTAAAATAATGACCAACCCAGTTATTGCATTCTCTACTCTCTTTATAATATTCTTAATTTTAGCGGCTAAAAAAATAATTCCACCGCAACACGAAACACACTCGAATTGTAAATTGTAAAGATGATGTAACTGGCAGAAACTAATTAACATTTTTTAACATTTACCACATACGTATAAAAGGGCGTGGAAGGATGGGCGGTTGTGTCATTTTGAGAGGCGTTACTTAGTACCTACTTGAATATGGTAGCATTTCGCAATTGCAACTTAAAAGCCAATTAATCAAGCACATGACTTCCCGAAATACGCCCAGAATTCTGTTTTTTCAGAGGTCTGACCTTTTGAAGGACCTCGAAGGCGTCGTGTTGAGCAAGCCAACTTCCGTTACATTTTTATGGCCAATTGCGTCATTAATATGCAATTTTAATTAAAACCAAGTTGAGGTACTACTCGAAGGACTCCCAAAAACACACACACACACACACCTAGTCGATGACAGCGTGAAAATCTCTTGAGTTAATTTGTCAAACAGCATTTGCGGTGCGTGTGCCAAGTGAATTAATTAACCAAACTTATGCAAACTCACATGCGAAACTGTGACATCAAGGAGGAGCCTTTCCTTTCGTAATTATATGTACACATATGCTTTTTTTTCCTTCTTCTTCTTCTGAAGAAGGTGTGTGACAATGCAAAGTAATTGCTGATGTTGCTCCAAAATGACTTCATTTGCAAGGGGCGTCAACTTTTGTTCGAATCTAAACGAAATCTGGGTCGCCTATACATTTTACACCCACAATTCTTACCGCCCTACACCCCTCCCTACCACCGGTTGGTGGAAAAAATGTGCTGGAAAATTTTACGCTTCCGTTTTTGTTTTGTTTCCGGTTTTTGCTTTCGTTCCGTTACGAAGAAAAGTTTGTTTTGTTTTTGGTTTTTTTAACTACATATGAAGGCTTGAAAGCATGTTAATACATATGCATATAGCTCCATAGAGACACAGTCTGTCTGTCTGTCTGTCTGTCTGTGTGTATGCAAAATAGGAGCGTGAAATATTATCTGTCTTTGGTTTAGTTTACCACAAGTTGTCTTCCATTTCGACCACACCAAATGCAAAAGTAAAGTCCTTCGCCAGCCTTCTGCCTTTCTGGACATGTGTCAAAGACGTCGACCTGAGCGTTTTTCGCCTACTCCATTTGGCTATGCCTTTGCCTTTGCCTATGCCGCATATGCAAATTAGAGCAACAAAAACAAACCAAAAGGAAAACAGAAAAATTAAAAGCAAAAGCCAGAAATAGCCACAAATAAACCTAAGCCGCAAAGTAATTCTCTATTACCAACTAAGGAAACGAAATGTTTTTACCCTGCAAAATTGAAATTCTCAATTGATTAAATGTTTTGCATTGCTGATAAAGAAACTATTAAATAGTCGAAGGGGGTTTTAAAAAAAAATATCACTTGAATACTCCAACGTTGACGTAATTCAACTTATTTTTAGTCTGACTCTTAAGTTAAGTATCAAATAACACTTCAAACAGAACAATGCTCCTAGAAATGCCTTAAAAATCAACCAGAAACTATAACTTCAAGTGTTTGTCATACTCGTTTCAAGTCGTTCAGATACAAATTGTAAACATTTATTATATTTATATAAAGTAAAGTAAAGACTTAAGCTATTTTATAGTATTTTCTTTCGCCACCTTATGGAAATGTATCACACCTTTAATTTTTGGCGCCTCGAGTGTGCTTTTAATTTTGATTTTTTCCAAAATATTTCGAACTCTGTCGATATATAAAATAAAAAGTAAGTAAGTCGCCGGGCCGACTTGGATATACCATGCATCAGGGGAAAACAAATTACCTTGAGTTTATAAAACTTATTTCATATATTAAATTTCTTTCGTATGCGCGATTTCTAACATATGCTATCTCGCTCACTCTTATGTGTGTGCACTTTAGCGCCCCACCGGCCAAATTCGCCCTTGCACCTCTTTGAGTGCAAAACGTTTCAATACATAACTCGGCCATTTTTATTCCGATTTTTATGAAATTTGGTGGAATGATAGATGCCCATAACGTATATAAGTGTGCCGAATTAAATTCCGATACGATAAATATTGCGGGAGAAAATCACTTTTTATTAAATTCCGGAGGCGGAAGGGGGCGTGGCAAAAAAAATTTGGTGGAATGATAGATGTTCATAAGATCTATGAGTGCACCAAATTAAATTACGATACGATAAATATTACGCGAGAAAATCTCTTTTTATTAAATTCCGGAGGCGGAAGGGGGCGTGGCAAAAAAAAAACATAAACTTGGTCTGCGCCAAGACTACACGAGTCTACATTCTAAATTTGGTAGCTCTAACATTTGTAGTTGCTGAGATCTCTGCACTCTTACGGACGGACGGACAGACGGACAGACGGACATGGCTCTATCAATTTCTCTTCTCATGCTGATCAAGAATATATATACTTTATAGGGTCGGAGAAGCTTCCTTCTCCCTGTTACATACATTTTGGCGACTTTAATATACCATTTCATTCTACGAATGCATGGTATAAAAATTGCACAAAGCAAAGTTCCGAAATGAATTGTGCTCAGAAAAGTTCTAGTTCATATACTTAGTACAGAAAGTATTTAGTTCTAGGTTTCCATAGATCAATATATAGTATTGATCCTAGGGTAGGTAGTATATGTACATATGAAGCAGTGAGATGTTTTGAATATTATATTGACCCACATCTCTGATGTCTCATATCTCGGTCCAATAAAGCGAAATTTATGAACCTTTTCTTCTTTTGTTATTTATTTTGCGCACTAATTTATATAATTATACCATGCATCCATAGGATGAAATGGTATATTAAAGTCGCCAAAATGTATGTAACAGGGAGAAGGAAGCTTTTCCGACCCTATAAAGTATATATATTCTTGATCAGTATCAATAGCCGAGTCGATTGAGACATGTCCGTCTGTCTGTCCGTCTGTCCGTCTGTCCGTCTGAAGAATCATCGAGATCTCGGAGACTATAAGAGCTAGAGCTACCAAACTTGGCATGTAGACCCGTTTGCTCTGCAGGCAGATCGAGTTTATTTTTTTTTTCGCCCCGCCCCCTTCCGCCCCCGCTATTTGAAAAACAATATTTTGAGCCTCCATATCTCGGGAACTATAAAAGATAGAGCTTTCGGATTTGGACATTAGATGCGTGCAGTGTGCACGCAGACCAAGTTTGTTTCAAATTTTGGCCACGCCCCCTTCCGCCCCCGAAATTCGATTTTCAGCCGAAATATTTATCGTATCGTAATTTAATTTGGCACACTAATACATGTCACGTATATCTATCATTCCACCAAATATCACAAGAATCGGAATAAAAATGGCCGAGTTATACATAGAAACGTTTTTCACTCATAGCGGTGCAAGGCAGATGCACGCGAAAAAGAGCGAGATAGCATATGCTGCAAATCACCGATTTGGTCGGGGGGCGCTAAAGTGCTCGTTTCCACAAAAGAGAGATAGCATATATATCTCTTCACCTAATGCATGGTATATCCAAGTCGGCCCGGCGACTTACTTACTTTATTTATTATCCATTTGTCTGTAGTAGTTTGTGGCTCTTAATTATCTATTGACCTCGGTCAAATATCACTACGAATGTTAAACGAAGAGAAAGTGCGAAATTTCCCTAAATAAACACATTTTCCAATGTTACATAACACATGCATGGGGTATGCAAATGATAGTATAACTGAATCTATGATTAGGTTAATAATCTGTATTAAAAGAAGAATTATTCACTTTTAACATTGATTAAAAGCCTTAATAAGAAAAAACTTTCATTAAAATATTTTTAGGAGCATATAAATATATTCATCAATAATTTGTCGGCACTTAAAGTAAAGTATCTCGTCTCTACAAGCAATATAAAAAATTGTTAATATTATAAAATGAGAAGACATTTCTTGAAATCCAATGCATTTTTAACTATTTTTCGAAAAGTTTGTTAATTAAAATTTATCAGCGAATATTTAACAGAGAATTTGATTTTAAAAAGTCTGATTACACAGGTCGACATTTTGGAGGTCATGAAAAAGAGTTTTAATAATTCTCAATTCTTCCTTTTCTCTGAATTTGCAATATTTTGATAATATGGTGTGGAAATTTCAACTCAATTGTTGCAAACCTAACAAAGATATATCGTTTCAAATGTGGCAAAATTTTCCAGCAAAAACTTTAAGTTGATTTTCTGGCGAATTTAATTTTTGAAGCGTTGAACATCCTAAATGAAAATTAACTCAACCAATCCTTTCGAATCTTTTTATGCTTATTCTACACAAAGTACCATGAGTTTTTCCTTTTTTCGTGTGGATAAGAAAATAATTTTCTTTTTCTTTCGCTTCGTTTTCTACCTATTTCTACTTCTTTCGTATTGTAAATAATATTTTCTATTAAAAATAGTTTCGACGGATTTATGTTGCCAACCTCATTCAATACTGTGTAATAAAGAACACACATCCGCGCACTCACACACACACACAGTCATACCTTAAGTACATATACATATGCATATAAAAATAAAAGCAGTTCACTTCCGTTTTGTGGTTTCGTTGGGAAATGTTGTTGTTGGTTATAAATTAAGCCGACCCACGGGGCGTATGTGTAACATATTGCGTTATGGCTTATTACATAAGGCAACTAATAAATAAGACCCCAATTCCAACAATGCCAACGATTTCGATTCCAAATCCCGATTTCCCCTCATGTGAGTCACTTACGCTCCAGTTAGCTGTCGCCGACTTGAAAATAATCCTTCAAATGTTCGGTCCTGACGTTATCTTAAAGCATTTTTCATACTAGTGATTTGGTCAGGGTCATTCTTCGTCCTGGCCCGGTCGGGCTATGATGCGGCTCTTGCATGTGGCTGCGGCCATTAGGAGAATGGTTGGTCAAAAGTGAAAGTCTGCATGCAAGATTGTGGCTAAGTAATCACCACACCCAAAAGCTAGAAAAAAACCCAATGGAAAGGAAGCACTAAACCACTCGCATGCAAAGTGAGTGAGTTGACTTTGACCCATTGAGCCGAGAGGGTTTTACCAATGAATTGCAATTGATTGAAGTTCCTTTTCTTCTTCTCTTTTCTTTCTCTTTGCAGGATAATTATAATGTGCTACATATTGCGGCAATGTATTCGCGTGAGGATGTCGTCAAATTGTTGCTAACAAAACGTGGCGTTGATCCATTCTCCACTGGTGGCGTGAGTATACCAATACACAAAGCACTATATGTACATATATACACTTTTATTGCGACCAAGAGAGGAATTTCTCTAATAGCACCCCCAAATCCAAGCACTTCAGTCTTTCGATTTCTTTGACACGTAAGGCGGCTCGGCATTTTCCTCCATGGAATAGCTTTGCGCCATTTGAAAAAGCAATTAAAAGACCTCTCTCTCTGATATGCACAGACGCATTCTGGCCAAAGGTCAGAGACCAAAAAAGATGCAACTTCAAGCACATTGCATGCAATGGCTAACACATGTTCTTCTGACTTTGTCGAGGGCTAACAATTAACTGGCGACAAGGTTAAGATGGCCATAGGGAAGGGGAGTGTGGTAAAACCAATCTTGGTGGAAAAACCAACAAATAATATAACCTACAATTTGCGGCTAGAACTTAAGTTATTCCTTTTGTTTTCATGGTAGGTATTGGGCATGGTTTGGAGATATTTCTCACTATTCTGCTCGACAATTTGTTGATCAACACTGACCCCAAATGACAGGTGGCAACACTGCCTACTTTAATTGATTCATTTCATTTATTTCAACAGCTGCAAAGTATCTTCGATTTGAAAGGGCAAACGAATGCAATCAGAGAAATATCAGAGAACTCTCCTAAAAAAGGATTTTCTGATTTTATTTAGCTCTGAAGTGGCATACCTTCAATAGAAAATTTTTACAACTTATACCAAGCTTTACGTTTACCATTACCATTAAAATATAAGGCATAGCTCAGAGCTTTTAGACCCTTTCACCATCCAGTTAATCCGCATATAAGTTAATTATTTGACTGAGTTAAAGTTTGTGAGGAAGACGCACTTAGGAACTGGGGGACATAATAAGAGATCGTGTCCTTTTCTTTCTTGCTAAAGCCATTCTAACGAATCGAACTCACGATCGCAATCTTTTCTTCTGGAGCGTCACTTATTTTATGTAAAAATTCCCATTTTAAACATTGTATCTTGCTCCTGCAGTGGTGAAAAATATGCAAAATACGCAACAAAACTAAGATAAACTGTATATGAGAAATTTGTGGGACGTCAAAATACCAAAATATTCCAAACAAAAATAAACAATGAACATATTTTGAACTATGAAACTATTAACATGAATGTTCCAAAAAGGGGTTTCTCTTAAAATATATATGTAGATAAATAACGTTTTATAGTTAAAAATATTTTCATTATTTATTTTTGTTTTGAAAGACGAAAGGATTGTTTGTGAAGCAACTTGGAATCAATTTGTTTCGACTTTGATGACGTTTTACAGCAACATTTTAAATCGAGTTATAACGAAACAAAGTTAATGTATTTCCCCATCGAATAAGATATTTCTAGATAAATTGATTAAGCTAACTTTTTTTTGGTTACCATAAAAAGGTTATTAACAATTTTTTATTTTGTGAAATTATAATTCTAATAATATTTTTAGACATTCCATTTAAAGGCATTGTAATAATTATTATGTCACAAGCACTAAAAGTCAGAAATGATTTCATACGATTTCATTCACGAAGCATCTCTCATATATTCATATATAATTCAGTTGATATTGACAGGTCGTTAAATATTTATGCTTGGCCATAAAATTTTAGAAAAATACCATTAGAAATAAGATGTCGTTCACGCGAAAAGGTTTATGGTACAAGATATTACGATTATCAAGCTATGCCTAAAAAAAGGAGTTTAGTGCCTATAACGAAAGAGTCCTGAAAACATATTAGACCTAGTACTTGTTCCTACAATTTCTTATTGCCTTAGATTATTTAACGTTGCAGTTCCCTAAAGTATGCTATGAAATATATTTCCTCTTTTCAAGGGTATACATTAGTCGTATTCTTTGTCATGTTCCTTTTTTATTACCTTAGTCTTCGTGTTAGCATTAATTTTTTGCCGCAACTGCAGGACAAATTTCTGTATATAAATTGATTGGGCGTATTCTTTACGAAAATTACAGATGTTTATCAGAAGAGAGTTCAACAAATATTAGACAGAGCGAGTGAGAGAGAGAGGGAGAGCAGGAGCAAGTTGGCAGTTGGAGCAAGTAAGATGGCAATATCTCTCACACACACAAGCAGATGTGAAACTTTTGTTTTAGCAACAAAGCAAAGTTTGAAGTGTTGTGTTGGCGTGTATATGAGTGTAGGTGTGTGTGTGTGTGAGTGTGGGTGTAGGTGTGTGCGTGGCAAACTCCAAAGCCAACACCTAGCCAGCTCCAACACCCACTCCACCCCGCTCCTCTACCCATCTACCCTAACGGCCTGTCAGTGTTAGGTTTGGTTTTTTTTTTTTTTGTTCTGGTGTTCCTTCTTTTAGTTTCGGGTGCTGTCAATCTGTGATATGGGCTAAGGGAAGGTGGGAGGGTGCGGGGGGAAAAAAATGAAAAAGAATAATAAAAGAAAAGTGACACGAAATGTGCTTATAAACGCAAAAACGAGCCGTGCGCCTATTCAGTAGCAACTTGAATTTTGAAGCGAATGGCAATCAGGTGCCTTTCGAGGTGCAAAGCATATATTAAAAAAAAGTGTGACCTAATCAAGGGAAGTGCGTGTGAAGCCTACCTTACTCTTTTGATCATTATTAATCCCGAGCAATCTTTAATCTCGTTGCAGTCGCGTTGTCAAACTGCAGTGCATTTGGTGTCGAGTCGACAAACTGGAACTGCCACAAATATATTGCGAGCTCTTTTGGCCGCTGCTGGCAAGGATATACGTATAAAAGCAGACGGCGTAAGTAGTGTGACCAGGTGCATGTGTGAATGTGAATATATATGTATTTGTGTAGGTATGCAAATTCCCTTTGATTGGCCCCAGAAAGGCAGCCACAAGTGTTGCGCCACAAACCACAAATCTTGTCGACTTAAAAACATAACTCTCCATCAATATTTGTATGCATAGCCATAGCCAGTTGCTTGGAGTACACTCGAAACTTGTGCCAGGCGGTGCCAACGTAAACAAAGGTTTAATAAAAATCATCAGAAGCCAAAGCGAAAAAGAAACAAAATGTGAGGGAAAAACGTCAAAAACAACAGCTAAAAGCATAAAGCAAACAAAAAATTTGTACGAAAAATCGATCGCTCTCGACTAAATGCATTCACTCTGAATGTCTCTACCTAAAGATATGTACACAGAGCTAAGAAAGCCCACCAAAAAAATGAATTGTCTACCTACCTAACAGTGATGCACTTTAAAAAACAATTTTTTCACTTGAAATTTTAGCAAGCTCCTTTCCAAAGTGGTCTCATAACCTGAAACTAAAATTTTTCTAGGGTTTTGTGGAAGATCAGGCAAATACTAAGCTTTAGAATATCAGATTATTTCAGTAGCTTCTCCAAAACCCTTAATTTAAGAAATGTTATACAGTCGAATCGGGATATAGTGAACATATGATATAATGAACACCCCCAAATAGTAAACACTTTAATTTTTACATGGTTTTTTAATGTAGACTCGAAAACCGCTAAATATTAAACAACACTTTTGAAGAAACTTCAAGCCTCAAGAAAACACGAAAGTATAACGAGACGAAATAAGCGGCGTATCCACAGGAACATTTTGGTGGGGGAACTGAACAATATAAAGTTGTATTTGAAATAATGGGTCTATTTTACACATTAAAATTCATAGGATGTTTGACGATTTAAGAATATTTTTCCGCATTTAAAAAATTAGAAATATCATTCACACGTAAAAAGTCTAATTCTGTTTATTTTGGAATTCATTTGAGGGAACTGGCCCCCTGCCCACCGCCCTAGATCCGCTACTGGATAAAATTGGGTATTCCCTTTAATTTTATTGTTTCCCAAAAATCTATTTCTCAACGCAAGAAGTTAAATTTAATTCTCGAATTCTTTCAATACGTAGACTTTTCCATTTTCTTACCAATATTCTAATGATATCTAGTATTTATATACAAAAATGTGAATTTTAAACAAATAAAGCGAGTTTTGAAACATAAAATATTATCCTTGATATAGTGCAAAGGCCTTCCCAAAATTAGAGTTCACTATTTCCAGTTGCGACTGTACTCGGAATTCCCTCCGCGAGGGAGCCCACCTCCCAAACATTTATGTAGAAAAAATATAAAGTTTAGAATCAAATAGAAAAGTTTCTCCAAGTGCACAACAAAGACACTTAACCGAAATTCAGACAGTCAACTTATTGTTCCCTTTCTCCACCTCGTCTGATTAACTTGCAGTTGCCCCCGCCCCCTGCGCCCCATACACCCCCACCTTTCGAGTCGTCATTCATCCTGGTGGAAAGAAAAAAGTAACCAAAAATGCGGAACCATTTGTCGCATCACGTGCATGGGTGCAAATGCACGGCAATATTTCCATTACGCACGCAAACGGAGCGCATAAATTTACTTTCGAGGGTGGAGGGTGGAGGGGGGGATGGGGGATGGGAAGAATTGACTATAGCCAGATATTTGCCGATTGATTGTCTAGACAAATGATAGAGAGAGGGAGCGAGAGGGAGAGAGAGAGATAGAGAGAGAGACCATGTCGATTGTGGCAATGGCAAACGGCAACTTGATTTAAATCAATTAGATAGTTGCCAGCCAACTAGTATGCCCCATGCCAAAGGCAAAGGCAATCCAATCTTCCGTTCGGGAAGTCGCACCGCACACTTAATGGCACTGTCAAGGAAAATTAGCTGGATAAAGTATTTAGCTTTCGATTCGCTTGGCTTTTACACACACTATCGCCCAAAATGGCTTAACAATGACAGTGGCACGCACATCCAAAAAACAAAAAAAAAAGAAGAAAGAAACGAGAAAAAGAAATTCCCGTATTTCTCTCCCGCGTTGCCAACAACAAATTCCCTCCAAACAACAACGCCAGGAAGCAGGCAATGAATAAAAATAAATATACATATAAAAGAAAAAGGGGGTCAAGTCGCCCATATACTTCATACATACCGACATACATAGGTTTATATACATATATATATATATATTTATATTTAGTGGAACAACTTGATTTACTTTGCCAGTTCAAAGTTCGAGCGAAAAGTTGCGAAACTTTGGCTAAAAATACATGTAGGTAACCAAACATGCAGCCGTTAACACTTGAGGCTCGAATTGGCTAATTGGTTATTTATGATTACGTGTGTGTGTGTGTGGGTGTGTGTGTGTTTGGCAAGGGTTTATCTTTATAGCAATTATGTAGTTAACTAACCTATCTCTCACCTAGCGTGGCAAAATCCCATTGCTACTGGCCGTGGAGTCGGGCAATCAGTCAATGTGCAGAGAACTATTGGCGGCACAAACGGCGGACCAACTTAAGGTGAGTTTTGCAACACTATTTTAACGCAACTTTTTAAGCTGCGACTATCTGAAAAGTTACATCGCTAAGCCATTCTTTTGCAACTGTCAGCTGTCAAAATGCAATTGTGCTAATAATTCAAAAATGCAAATTAACCGTACTCGCCCCTAATCTACGCATATCGTTGAAGTGTCGTGAAGTGCGGCAACAGCGCGCGCGTCGCTCTTGCGTGAGTGAAAAATGCAACAGTGTGGCTGACGCCGCCGCGCCGACGACGACATTGACAAAGTTTTTTGCGCAATTTTCAATTTGCCTGGCAGACAAATGAGGAACGTTCAGAAACTTCTCAAGTGCAGCAAATGCGTGTTGATTAAATTAACCGAGAGAGCAAGAAAAGGGGTTAAAGTTAAAGTTAAAGTTGCTGTTGATGTTGACTTTGAGCTTGGCACGCAATCCCAGACGTCCATTGAAAGTGGGTCACTGTGTGCTGTGTGTGCTGGGTGTGGCGAAGTTACTCTGATTTGCATTTTCAAAAATAAACTGCAAAAACGTCGGTTTCTACTCATTATATGTAGGCAACGACGGCCAATGGAGACACGGCCTTGCATTTGGCCGCCAGACGGCGGGACGTGGACATGGTGCGAATTTTGGTTGATTACGGCACCAATGTGGATACACAGAATGGGGATGGTCAAACACCGTTGCATATAGCGGCCGCCGAAGGCGATGAGGCACTACTCAAGTACTTCTATGGCGTGCGTGCCTCAGCGTCCATTGCGGACAATCAAGGTGAGTAGCGCAAGCAAGTCCTTGTCAGCATACATAAATCTTGTAAGTCAACCTTCTTCTTTTTTCGATAGATCGCACACCGATGCACTTGGCCGCCGAAAATGGACATGCGCATGTCATTGAAATACTGGCGGACAAATTCAAGGCGAGCATCTTTGAGCGCACCAAGGATGGCAGCACACTGATGCACATTGCATCACTCAATGGCCATGCTGAGTGCGCCACTATGCTCTTCAAGAAGGGAGTCTACCTGCATATGCCGAATAAGGATGGAGCTCGTAGCATACACACAGCAGCCGCCTATGGACACACGGGGATTATCAACACGTTGCTGCAGAAGGGTGAAAAAGTCGATGTGACCACCAATGTTAGTAGTGCCGCTACTTCGAATTGAAATCTTCCCTCGAGAACTAACTTCCTCTTCTATTTAGGACAACTACACGGCACTTCATATAGCCGTCGAGTCGGCCAAGCCGGCTGTGGTGGAAACGCTGCTTGGTTTTGGGGCCGATGTCCATGTGCGTGGCGGTAAGCTAAGGGAAACACCGTTGCACATTGCGGCGCGCGTGAAAGACGGCGATCGTTGTGCTCTCATGTTGCTAAAGTCCGGCGCCAGTCCCAATCTAACGACGGACGATTGCCTGACACCCGTGCACGTGGCCGCAAGGCATGGCAATCTGGCCACCCTGATGCAGTTACTCGAAGATGAAGGCGATCCCCTGTACAAGTCAAACGTAAGTTGAGTCACAGTTAAGTCACGCACTTTCAATGATTTTTTCATCGACAGACTGGTGAGACGCCACTGCATATGGCCTGCCGATCGTGTCATCCGGAGATAGTGCGACATCTGATCGAAGCTGTGAAGGAGAAACACGGTCCGGATAAGGCCACGGCGTATATAAATTCCGTGAACGACGACGGTGCCACAGCACTGCACTACACTTGCCAAATTACCAAGGAGGAGGTGAAAATACCCGAATCGGATAAGCAAATTGTTCGAATGCTCCTCGAGAACGGAGCGGATGTGACGCTGCAAACGAAGAACGCGTTGGAGACAGCGTTTCACTATTGCGCCGTGGCAGGCAACAACGATGTGCTTATGGAGATGATCTCGCACATGAATCCCACTGACATCCAGAAGGCCATGAATCGACAATCGTCGGTGGGCTGGACCCCGCTGCTGATTGCCTGCCACCGGGGACACATGGAGTTGGTCAACAATCTTTTAGCGAATCATGCCAGAGTCGATGTGTTCGACACCGAAGGACGTTCGGCCCTGCACTTGGCCGCAGAGCGAGGATACTTGCATGTGTGCGATGCCCTGCTGACGAACAAGGCATTCATCAATTCCAAATCGCGAGTGGGACGCACTGCGCTGCATTTGGCTGCCATGAACGGATTTACGCATCTGGTGAAGTTTCTCATCAAGGATCACAATGCTGTGATCGATATCTTGACGCTGAGAAAGCAAACACCGCTGCATTTGGCGGCAGCCAGCGGTCAGATGGAAGTGTGCCAGCTGTTACTTGAGCTGGGCGCAAATATCGATGCGACCGACGATCTGGGACAGAAGCCCATTCACGTCGCCGCACAGAACAATTACTCTGAAGTGGCCAAACTATTCCTGCAACAGCATCCGTCGCTGGTGAATGCCACGAGCAAGGATGGCAATACCTGCGCCCACATCGCTGCCATGCAGGGTTCGGTGAAAGTGATCGAGGAGCTGATGAAATTCGATCGATCTGGCGTGATCTCGGCTAGAAATAAGTTGACCGATGCCACGCCCTTGCAATTAGCTGCCGAGGGCGGGCATGCGGATGTCGTCAAGGCCCTGGTGCGAGCCGGAGCCTCGTGTACGGAGGAGAATAAGGCTGGCTTCACCGCCGTGCATTTGGCCGCCCAAAATGGACATGGCCAGGTCTTGGACGTACTAAAAAGCACGAACTCCCTAAGGATCAACAGCAAGAAACTGGGTCTCACTCCTCTCCATGTGGCTGCCTACTATGGTCAAGCGGACACTGTGCGCGAACTTCTCACCAGTGTGCCAGCCACAGTCAAGTCAGAGACTCCAACGGGCCAGACTTTGTTCGGGGAACTGGGCACAGAGTCCGGTATGACGCCACTGCATCTCGCCGCCTTCTCGGGCAACGAGAATGTGGTGCGGCTCCTTCTCAACTCGGCGGGCGTACAAGTGGATGCGGCTACCGTTGAAAACGTAAGTACTAAAAACATTTTTCCACGAAAAAATTACTTTTGCATCGGCCGGGAATCGAACCCGGGCCGCCCGCGTGGCAGGCGAGCATTCTACCACTGAACCACCGATGCTCTTATATTATACGCTTCCAAAGATGAAAATTTCAATTAAGTGGTAATAATGATTTAAATAAATTCATATTCCCATTTTATAAGATAATTTATTACTTTCCCATCCTAAATTTAATTATTATTGAATTAGATATATAAATCTTTGTCCTTTTTTTACTTATCTGTTACGAAAAGATTTATTCCAACAATATTCCACAAGCTATAAAAGAAATGTTTTAAATGAAATGTGTCATCTAGAAACGGGTTAAGTTATTATGAATTGAAGTTTCGCTATTTATTCAAATTAAATTATTAAACCAAATTGAACTATATTAGTGATGCCGTCCGATGCAATAAGTTTTTATTTTTTGGGTTCATTCGTCATTACTAAGTAGTGCGTATAACTTACATTATTTTTGCTGACAGATCACACAAATCTGAACGTTATTTGGACAACGTGGCACCATAAAAAATTCATTTTGTTTGAGACCTTTAGTTTTGAATAAGTATTAAAAAGATGGCACAAAATATCAAAATGGTCGTTATGCGGACATAAGGTTTTAAAATACGAAATTTACACAATTTTGTTTTCAAGACAAGTTCAATATTTATTCAACTATTGAGGCACACAAAAGAGTTTCACCAGTCAGTATAGGAACCCGACGGATTAAATTTAAAAAAAAAAAAATAATTTGCATCGGCCGGGAATCGAACCCGGCCCGCCCGCGTGGCAGACGAGCATTCTACCACTGAACCACCGATGCTCTTATACTCGATCCGACAAAATATGCCAATTTAAATTGAGAGCTTTTTGCAGTGAACATTAATTTTGTTTGCTCGACAATTTTTTGTGATAAGTGGGTATAATATTTTAAATTTTAATCCGAGCAATTGATAATTGATGACAGTACAATTTTTTTTTTTTTTTGTGTATGTTGAGTGTTAACAAATATTTCATAGAGTTATTGACGTAAAAATAATACTCACGACAAAGTTGTTTATTCCAATTACCATCGAACTGCGCTATAGTAAACTAATTTTAAAGACTCAGCTTTCTCACTCTATTCATAATTTCCATGTAATGAAGCTTTCTTTTAGATTCGTGCATTTTTATTGTAGGGAAGTAAGATTTTATTAAGTTATCAATATTTCCCAATTTATCTTTTGTGGCCTTTGTAAATATTCTTTAAAATTAAATGTTTAATAATTGTTTCGAAATACTTCAAATAAGAAGCTTAAGCATAAATAGATGCATGGGTGAAGGAAGGTTTTTCAAACAAAAATATGAAGAACATATATTGTATAAATTGACTGATTTTGGTTGCACTAGAATAATAACTCCTTTAAATTAAATAATATTAAAAATCGCCAACCCAATTGCATAGAACAGACAGAGAATCCACAAAAAAAAAACCATACTGCAAATCAAATGATTAATTTTTAGGAAGTCACATTGACCTCGAAAAAGAACATATTTTTGGCGTATTTAACAATCTATTGTAAATTTGTCTGGAACTCGACCCGAGTTGTAAAAGTGTTAATCGAAATACAAAAAGCAAATATAAATGTTGAATAAATTATTTCACAATTTATAATAAAACCTAATTACATATTTAAAGATAGTGATTGACATAATTTAAATAGGGATTGCCAAATTATGCCAAATATTCTATAGATAGCTTAGATTCTGCAATTTCTCCGGTCCGAGTATAAGAGCATCGGTGGTTCAGTGGTAGAATGCTCGCCTGCCACGCGGGCGGCCCGGGTTCGATTCCCGGCCGATGCAAATTGATATTTTTTCTTTTTCTCTTTATTGAAAATATGATTTGGTAATAATATTTTTGTTTTTCTTTCTTTTATTTAGGGCTACAATCCGCTCCATTTGGCTTGCTTCGGCGGACACATGTCAGTGGTTGGTTTGCTTCTGAGTCGATCGGCGGAACTCCTCCAATCCACGGATCGTAATGGCCGTACTGGCCTCCATATTGCTGCCATGCACGGCCATTTCCAGATGGTGGAGATTCTGCTGGGTCAGGGCGCAGAGATAAATGCAACCGATCGTAACGGTTGGACGCCACTGCATTGTGCTGCCAAAGCCGGTCACTTGGATGTGGTGAAGCTGTTGTGCGAGGCCGGGGCCTCGCCCAAATCGGAGACGAACTACGGATGCGCCGCCATATGGTTTGCCGCCTCCGAGGGTCACAACGAGGTGTTGCGCTATCTGATGAACAAGGAGCACGATACCTACGGCCTAATGGAGGACAAGCGATTCGTTTACAATTTAATGGTTGTGTCCAAAAATCATAATAATAAGCCCATACAGGAGTTTGTCCTGGTCTCACCAGCGCCAGTGGACACGGCAGCCAAATTGTCCAATATCTATATAAATCTCTCCACCAAGGTACGATCCGTTCGATCTACTCACAATCGATCTCGTTTAATCACCCGTTGCTATCCTCTGTAGGAGAAAGAGCGAGCCAAGGATCTGGTGGCCGCTGGCAAACAATGCGAGGCCATGGCCACCGAACTGTTGGCCCTGGCCGCCGGTTCCGATTCAGCTGGAAAGATTCTGCAAGCCACCGATAAACGAAATGTGGAATTTCTCGATGTGCTCATCGAGAATGAGCAAAAGGAAGTGATTGCCCACACCGTAGTCCAACGATATCTGCAAGTGTGTAATCCAAATATATAGATTCGAGTGCCTTCAGCAGAATGGTTGACCTTGTGTTTTTACTCACCTAGCGAGGGCATATTCATATGGGTCGAGGTCGATCCTAATCTGCTGATTGCGCTCGAGTTGCGTTCTAAAAATGATCGTGTTTTCCGTTGTCGTTTAGGAACTCTGGCACGGCTCCCTGACTTGGGCCTCCTGGAAGATTATGCTGCTGTTGGTGGCCTTCATTGTCTGCCCGCCCGTCTGGATTGGCTTCACCTTCCCCATGGGCCACAAATTCAACAAGGTGCCGATCATCAAGTTTATGTCTTACCTCACCTCGCATATTTACCTCATGATCCACTTGAGTATTGTGGGCATAACGCCCATCTATCCAGTGTTGCGTCTCAGTCTGGTGCCCTACTGGTACGAAATCGGACTGCTCATTTGGTTGAGCGGTCTCCTTTTGTTCGAGTTGACCAATCCGTCGGATAAATCGGGCCTGGGCTCGATTAAGGTGCTGGTGCTGCTCCTGGGCATGGCTGGCGTCGGTGTCCATGTGTCCGCCTTTCTGTTCGTCTCCAAGGAATACTGGCCCACGCTGGTCTATTGCCGGAATCAATGTTTTGCCTTGGCCTTCCTGCTGGCCTGTGTCCAGATTCTGGATTTCCTGTCATTCCATCATTTGTTCGGACCGTGGGCCATCATCATTGGGGATCTGTTAAAGGACTTGGCCCGCTTCCTGGCCGTGTTGGCCATCTTTGTGTTTGGCTTTTCCATGCACATTGTGGCGCTGAATCAATCGTTTGCCAACTTTTCACCCGAGGATCTGCGCAGCTTCGAGAAAAAGAATCGTAATCGTGGCTACTTCAGTGACGGTAAGTCCAGACGTTTGCTTGGCTTTATTTTCTGATCTCTCTTCTTTTTTATGATTTTTGGAATGTTTTGAAGTTTCAATGTGTCTTGATAAGTATCTGTAATCTGCCTTTTAAATGAACACCTCTGTGTGTTCTAGTGTGTGTGTGTGTGTGTGTGTGTGTGTGTGTGTGTGTGTCTGTGTGTGTTTGTGTATGTGTGTGTGCCTGTTCGTAACGCTCAATGTTCCACCTAACGTAAAGCAAAAAAAAAAACCGAAATACAACCACAAAATACAACAATTGCATGCTCTACCCAAAAACAAACAATCAATTAATCCCGAGAATCAGAATCCTACCTCTCTCTATCTCGATCCTTTGATGTCGCATTTGTCCACCCCTTTCCCCTCCACCAAACCCGCCTGACCTCGCTCTCTCTCTCTCTCTCTCTCTCTGTCTCGTTACTAATGAAATTCTCTATGCCATCCAGATGACATGCCCACCCCAAGACCTCCGCCCGTGGAGAATTATGTCGATAGTCGCTTCAGCGAGTTCCGTCGCAAGCACAAAGATGATCGTAAGTCACCTCACTTGATCGTTACTCCTTACTCCTTACCCGATTTGTTGGTGCCTCCAATATACACCACAGCATAATACTCCTTACTCCTTTGCCTTCAATGTTGTGCGTACAAGAAATACTCGTTTTACTCGTATTACCAATTTTATTTTCCAGTTCTAATGGAAAAAGCAAAGAATAACCCGTTCGCACACACCGTTTATATCAACCGTTGTTGTATTGTAAGCCTTGCTCGTTTATGTTCCTTTCGTTTTGAGGCATGATACTCCTATGATGGCCACGGCAAACAAACAAATACAATAAATACCAACAAACCAAAAGCAATAACAACAATAAACCAATAACCAAGTCCTAAGTTTTGTGCATCCTTGATGTTGTGGATCAATGTTCATATACATAGGTATCATGTGCTAAATTTATTATTTCAATCAAATCTCCTTTTCATTTGATTTCTTGTGTATTTTTATTTAATAGTTTGAAAGCATGTTTATGTTTTAGATAGAACAATTTACTCCGTTTTACAGTGTTTGTAGAACCTTTTAGAACATTCTAGAGTTTAGAGTTGATATATATATTTCTACATTACATCCTTCGATCCGTTGTGAATAGCTTCAACCTTAATGACATATATTCATGAATCAATTTTTAATACAAGATCCAGCTACTTGTCCAAAGTACATTATGGATCTGAGAGTGAATTTACACTTAAATAATTGAAGACGAACAAAGTAATTATATCAGAGATTTCCAAACTGGTGCAACAAGAGTCCACAAGAGACATAAAGAGAACCACTGGGTCCACCTAGATGAGTAGACATTTTAAAATACATAGTCCAAGAAGAACAGTTTGAATTTTCATTTAAAAAATGGACGAACCACTTTATGAACCGCTAAATTAGATTATGGTTCAGTTTGTCACAAATCCCTTCGAATTCATTATTAAAGATTAAGTTTTAAAAGATAACATTCATAGGAAAGTTTCGCATAAATTACAGAGTTTTAAGCTTTTGCATACAAGCCAGATTTTAAACAGTCAAACTTCCCAATAATGATTTCGAAAGGGTCCGGAAAAATCTTTCTCTTTAGAATGAGAAAACTGAAATGAATTGAAATGAATTTACTATATTACACTCAGAATATCATTAGGTAGATCTTATAGAGAAATCTGCCCATATCAGAGGTGTTCCATGTAAGCGATATATTCTGTGGAACAAAGTTGAATATTCACCAAATAAGAAAAACAAATCTATCGAAATGAAAGTAACAATTTCACATATTTCCTGATTAGTTTCTATTAACTTATTATATATCTAACTATTTGTTATACAGCTAGTCAAAAGATAAGTTTAAACGGTGATTTTTGCATATAGGCAATAATTTCATATAAAAGGTGTTGCATATAAGCGATATATACTGTATCTACTTCAGGAATAAGCTTTCCAATTTCACATACTTCCACATTATTTGAGTGAACTTAATATTAGTCATAGACCTAGACAAAAGATTAGTCTAAAAAGCAGTTTTAATAATCCTAAAATAACCATTGCCTACATTTTGGGGCTTTCCGTTGTTCCCCATTTTGCTTATTTATTAATTTTTTTGTATTTGTGAAAGGAAAAACTGAGAATTAAATGTAAAATCAAGGGTTTAGTTAATTGAATTATATTTTTTTTCCTTTTAATTTTCATTGAGTTAATTTGATCGATGTGTATATCAACCCAAATTTCCCATAAGCAACGTGTATTACAACCAAATTCCAATTACTGCATGTTGATGTTTTTAACATTAAAAATTAAAACTAAATCAAATCAAAATAAATAATCAGCTAAATATATTCGCTCCTGCCAGCGGCTTCCAGCTTGCGCCGCTTGCCTAACAATCCACCGAAATTCTCTGCACAAACCCCAAATGAAACCCAATGAAATCGATTTGAATCGAATCGAACTCGATTTCGAATCATTGAAATTCAAATTGCGATATTTGCAAACGTGTTTGCTGCTAATGCTGAGAGCACCATCCACAATATAAATGTTAGCAACAAAATTTATCCCAACTTTTGCACACACGCCTGTGCCAAAAGAAGCATAAGCTACATATGTATGTATGTATGTACATCTATGTATGTATGCATGTCATAGCTACATAATTTGTTGCATATGTGCATATGTATGTTGTATGTATGTATCGCAATGTTTAGATTTGCCAGATTTCTGCCAGATACTAACACAATTCCTAAATTGTTCGGTGTGCCACGTGCGTTCGGTTAGGACCCATGACGCCATTTCTGGCTTTCGAGCGTCTATTCTTCGCCGTCTTCGGACAAACGACCACTCTGGACATCAATCCCATGCGACACTTGCGTCCCGAGTGGACCGAGGTGCTCTTCAAATTTGTCTTTGGCATCTATTTGTTAGTGTCTGTGGTTGTACTAATTAACCTGCTAATTGCCATGATGTCGGATACTTATCAACGCATTCAGGTTTGTATTGATTGAATGCCCCACTAATCGAAATGTTTGTTTTTCTTTTCCTTTCTTTTGTTTCTCGCTTCTTCCCCCACACCTACACATTTTTCCGAATCTCCAAACTCTTATATGCTTTATATATACGTACGTATGTACATACGAACATAAAAATATGACCAACAACCCCCAACAAAAATCCAACAAATCCGAACTTGAATGTGTGCGTTTCCGGTTGGACTAAACGTATTTGGATTGACCAACCCGCATTGCAAATGGGCGTCCGTTATCTTTTTATTTTTCAAATGAAATATCCGTGTGTGTGCTGTGTGCGTGTGCGTGTCGTGTCGTGTCGTGTCGTGACGTGACGTGGGGGTGTCCTTGGGGGTGTCTGTGTCCTGTCATTGGCATCCGGATACGGATCGGGTACGACGACACAGTGCGCATGCATCCGATTAACTCGTTCGAGTTATTATTCTTCGCCGTGTTTGGTCAGACGACGACCGAGCAGACGCAAGTTGACAAAATCAAAAATGTAGCCTCGCCCACTCAACCGTATTGGGTTGAGTATCTATTCAAAATTGTCTTTGGCATTTACATGTTGGTATCGGTGGTTGTGCTCATTAACCTGCTGATTGCTATGATGTCAGACACCTATCAACGTATTCAGGTAGTATTTATGCTAATGGCGCTTTACGAAAACCAAACAACTTAAACCTAAACATAAATCATATACCTAATACATATTTTTATTCCTAAATAATTCCTATTCTAGTCGTAAGCTATTATGTATTCGAATAACAATTGTTAATTATTAATCAATAAGTCTTTTTTCCAGCAAACAACTTATCAATAGGCATAGATTGAACAGAAGTTGCAAATGATTAGAATAGGAAAACCATAACGAAAAGTTACTTAAAATTCTGAGTTAAAATCGTTCACTCTATTAGATGAACAATTAAAGTTGATGACCATTGATTGTATGCAGCATTATCCTTTCTGTAGATCCATCAACTGCCCAGACTTGCAACTTCCAGGTTTTTTCAGAACCAACTTTTGAAGAACTTTTGTAGTCATCTCAGAGATACAATCAACTCAAATTGTATCTTCAAGATAGAAGCATACAGAGTGTCCTTTAATTAGAGAGTAGAAACCCCCAAACGATTATAGTCTGCGTCTAGCTTTTGCTTAGCTTCAGAAAACCAAACAAACAAAATTAGCAGCTTTTTGTGTCCCAGTGTTGAGTAACAAGCGTGCCAGCGTGTTCCAGTGCTCAGTGTTGACTAGCTAAGTAAAATGCATGCTTTTGAAAACCAAAAACTCCCAACAAATCCCTCCTGCATGTTTTTGTGTCCTCAAATATACTTACTTTTATGTATTTATGTGTTCGTGTCTAGTCTAGGCTAAGTCTTATGAAATACACCAATAAATGTGGCCAGGTTTTGTATTTCGATTTCGTTTCCCTATGAAATTGCCATCCAAAACAGGCGACTAGATTTGTGTATTTCCCTTCTTTCTTTTGCAGCGCTTAAGTTATGTATTTGAAATCAAAATAGACAAGAAATTCGACAAGAAATTCTATTGTCAAAGTCTCTTCAACTCATTGCCAAAACTCATGCGTCTATTTGTGTTTCTTGTTCTACTTCTTTTCGTATCATCATTCGCATCACCACTCTCGCATCATGTATCAAATAAAAACCTATGAAATACTAGGCCCAATCCGACATCGAATGGAAATTTGGCCTGTCCAAGCTTATACGCAATATGCATCGCACCACAACAGCGCCATCGCCGCTTAATTTAGTTACCACCTGGTTTATGTGGATCGTCGAGAAGGTCAAGGTAAACAACAATCCAAAATGTGTGAACAAACTATCCAAAGCTATCTCTACTATTTCGTACTATCCAAAACAAAAAGAAAACTAACCAACAGCGGGACACGTTTGTAGTTTTGCTAACAACGACCTTTTCCCCAACCCATTTAAAGCAATTTGGCAACGACCGCAACAGAAAATAACCCAAAAGAAAAAGAATCCACGATCTTTTCATTTAACGGAATGCTTTAAGTGTGTTGTGTTGTCTTGTCAGTCCTGGCGTAGCCTTGGCACATCCTTTCGAGCACTCTCTGTGATAAATATTCTTTGCACTATGCACCTAAACTAGCTTATCCATTCACAGATTGGCAAAGGAAACTTCGAGAGTGTTTCTTATTGAAGAACTTTAGATCTAAGAGCTCATATTTGCTGTTGAAAACATTCGTTACAATAAGTTTTTTAATTCTTAGTGGATGTCTAATGATGAATTCTAACAATATTTCAACATTTTTTTAAAGAAGGCTTTATCTTTTCTAAGCCGAATTTTCAATTAAAAAGTTCTGACCTATAAAGAGGCTAAGCCAACTAAGTATGTGTGATTTCAAGGATTATTTTTTAAGTACTGCATGAAATATTTTAAAAATTATTACGACATACAAAGCCATATTTTAACTGGCTGTATTGAATAATTTTTATTTGAAAAAAATGTCAGCCGTTTAAAGACTCCAAAAAATGTCCCTCCAATGTGGATTTCCTCTAAAGAAGTAGCTGAAAAAGCCATCAAAATGTGCCCCAAGCTAAAATAGTTTTACTATACTAAATTCTTTGCAAAATGTATCAACATTTTGACAAAAAGTCATAGTTTAAAAAAAATGTCGGTATTTAATATCGTTTATTGTCACATATCTTAGTCTATTGTATAGTAAATATATTAAGGCGTTTACATTTCAAGTTAATTGGATAATTGTTTTTGGCAGCAGCAAACTTAAAGAGTTTTGTTTAGATAACCTTGAAAATGTAACTAACCAATGGTATTTCTTTAGAATTTTAAAGAATTTTAAAAAGTATGAACTACAAACTAACACAAACAATTTCATTTTTAGAAAATATCACACTACCTAATCTCGACCTTCTGGTTCTTTGATTAGAAATTCTTTGGTCAAAGGACTTTCCCTGCGTTTCCACAAATATTCCAATAAAGTTTTTTATTAAATGCAAGGCAAAAATTCCAGACATACATATTTCTGGATTAAATATTGAGAGCTCTAAGACAAAGTTTGAAATCCGTCTCTTTCCCTTCCTTTGCCAATTATTGTTTGGCTTATCTTCTTTTTTTTTTTGTAAATATATTCGAATGAAATGCTAATTGCTAAATGTGTTTATATTTGTTGTCTCTTGTCTTGTATGTGATTCAAAATGTCCTGTGTCTTACCACCCCCCAAAAAAAAAACAAATGAAAACTTAAACAAAAATACCAAAAAAACACAACACAACAGGCACGCATGAAGAAAAAGAAGCGTCCAAGTCTGGTACAGATGATGGGAATACGTCAGGCCAGTCCACGTACGAAAGCTGGCGCCAAATGGCTATCGAAGATCAAGAAAGGTGAGACATGTATGTATCGCTGCAGAACTACGTATGTACTCACCACAACTCACCACTCTGGAGCAAAGTGTTGGTCAAGTGCAAGAGTTTTGTAGCTAACAGCGTCTTCCCCCCCTCCCTCTCTCTCTCTCTCTCTTTTTCTCTGTGAAGTCTATACTGTCATCAACTTGTAAGACTATTTCTGAACTTTCTCTCTCTCTCTCTCTCTCTGTATCTACTTCTGTCTCGCTCTCTCTCTCTCTCTATAATATTGGCTCGCTCTAGCTGAAAATTTAAAATTTTCCAACTTCCAACTTTCCTTCAATTTGACTCAAATAAACGATCGTGTGTATCAAACCTATAATATTTCTATATATATCTTCTTACAAATTAGACTCGGTGGCCCTATCGCAGGTTCATCTATCGCCGCTTGGCTCTCAGGCCAGCTTCTCGCAGGCAAATCAGAATCGTATCGAAAATGTGGCCGACTGGGAGGCCATTGCCAAGAAATATCGAGCTCTGGTTGGCGACGAGGAAGGTGGCTCCCTCAAGGATTCGGATGCTGAAAGTGGCTCCCAGGAGGGTAGCGGGCAAGCGCAACCGGCGCAACAGGTGGGCAAAGGAAGAGCCGCCATTAAGGCCGCCGCACCGGAGAAAAAATCTTAAGACCTTAAGATCTTGTAGTTTTATCATTTTTGTTAATCACCCAATAGAAGAATATTATTATTATTTCGTAGACCTTGTATTACAGCTCGAAGGGAAGGAAAATTTCTATAATTTTTTAAACTTATGATACAATTCCAAACGAGCTGTAAAAGTGCCTTAGAACTTGGCTTGAAAGGGAATCGTCTATGGACCATTTCCGATTTGAGCCTTGTTCTTAGCCATTGTTTTCATGTGTTTGCATTTTTTTGTGGTACTAACTAAATTTCGATTGCAGGTTTAAGCTTCAAGAACTCTTCCACTCCGCTATTCTGTAATGCTCTACTCTACTCTACTCTACAAAAAAACTTCTCTTCCAACTATCCTTCCAAATACAATATCCTTCTCCTATTCTTACCCTGTCTCTAACTACTATCTACCTTCTCATCTATATTCTGACCGCCTGTCCTATACTTTAAGTTAACTCTAAGTGAATCCTAATGCGTAAGCTTAACCTTCCTATGACTCTAAGGTATAATTAATTTAGCTAGAATATTGAAATTGTTTTTGGTAATCTTTAAGCCTCATTATGATTGAGTTCTTTTGATATGATTTTGAGTTGAGAGATGTAAACCAAACAATTTTTACCCAAAAACCAACAAAGAAACAACAAAACAAGTTTTCCATTGTCGAAATTTTATTACAAATACTTAAGTCATTTTAATGGATCCTTTTTGGACATTTTTAAATGGAACTTCCTAAGCATTTTATAATTAAGCTGATTTTGTAATAGTCGATAAGTAAAAAATCCAAAAAAATGATAACCAAAAAACAAAAGAACTTCCGAAAGCCATTAACTTCACATGAATTTAGTCGAACATCGTTTTTTAATACAACATTTTTCCATAAAGTAATTTTGGGGAATATTCGAGAAAAATAAAATATGTTTCTTTACTTAGCTTTTTTTTTTTTTTATATTTATATTAAGAGATCTATGCCTAAAATTTGTTAAATGTACTTATCTGTAAATAAATAGTAATATTTGAAAAAAATCGAGTGTTATGACATTATTTTTTTTGAATTGTATATTTCAACGAAATAATTTAAGATATTTTAAGAAAGTTATTCCTAGAACCAATGGAACATGTTCTTACGGATGCCTAATTAATTAATATAAATGCTACAGACTATAATTATCAAAAGACCAACTTTCAATAATTGAATTTTCCCGAACAACAACCAGTCAATTTTAGTGAGAAAGAATTTACATAGATACATTTCCAATTAAATTGCTTTCATATAGATAAGTATTCAGATATAGTATATGTATGTGCATAGTCTCAAATAAAATAATGCAATAGAGTGTTTTCTAATAGTTAAAAGTAGATATTAAATTTGATATACTATTTCATTTTAAAGTGTAACGGTTTTCTTCATATTCGCGCGCTGTTAACTTAACAGCCTCATTTGTGAGTAACGTAAGACAAAACAACGTATGTTAATGCTTATCGATATAAACGATAGACAGTGGCTCGCGAATGATGGTTTGAGGTTCGATAGTGAGCGTAAATCGATGTATCGATAGTGACATGGTTGTATCGATAGTGCCATCGATGTTTTTTCCAGCTCCACTTGTTATGTTTTTTTGTTTAATTTAAAAAATTCAATTAAAAATATGAAAATGCATTTTCCATGCAAGTGAGCGTGATTGTGCCAGAAACAAATTCGCTAGAGATGCTCGCTCGATTTATCTCCGTTCGTGGATGGTGCTATTTCAATCGAAAGTGCGCGCATTGTTTATTGTTTTCCCTATTTTGCCAATAATATAAAATACAAAGTTTTGCATTTATGTATGTGAATTGATTAGCTAGTTTTTGATTATGTTGAAACGTTCGTTAAAAGTTTTGGTTGCCATTGTGTTAAGTTTAATGTTTACAATATCCTTGGTGAAGATTGTTTTATTGATTTGGTCCTGGCTGCATGTGCAACACAACAACAGCAACAACAACACCTACAATTATAACTACAACGAGGACTTGGCCCTCAGCGTGGATGGATGGCTGGATTCGGTGCAATTGGCTAAATATAAGCAATTATTTCGCGATAAAGGTGAGTTGGTTTTATTGCCAATTTCGTTCATAATGAAGACCTTATCGTAGGTCAAAAACTTGTTTTCTTTGTTTATTATTAATACCCCCACACCTCCTCGCGCAACCT